>CM068384.1:56789107-57131856 GCA_034770075.1 Aralia elata | reverse complement strand
TTCAATCAATAAATTACATGAAAAATTGCATTCTAATTTGGATCAAATTGATATGATAGAAATTGTTATCACAAAAGAGATTTCACCTTGCAATTTGAATATCCCAATATGGATGTGAACGTGATTGTGATTTGATTAGATGGAAAAAAAATCTATTTTGATACAATCAAATCAAAAGAAAATTACTCCCTCTCTTTTTTTCTCTCTTTTCTTCCTTATTTGATTGCTAAATTTATGCTATTTCTTTCCTCATATTTCGGAGTTTTGCTGAGTATTCTGCTGGAATTTTCCGCTTGGAATTCTTCTCTTTCAATATTTTTGCTGAAACCTCCTTGTTATGCTGCTGAGAAGCTTGGCTTAATTAAATAGGCTGGCCAGAAGCTGGCACGCCTACCATCGCACTCAGCTAGGTAGTTGCTGAGTTCCCGGTTTTGCGTGCTGGCGCAACCCCCTTGGCCCCAGCAGATCTATTCGCGGCTAGGCGGGTTCTTTGACTTTCTCGTTTTTCGTGCCACGCCTTCGATTTTCGTACAGCAACGTCGGTTTTCGCTGACAGGCTCGTAATTCCGCCGTCCTGGGAACTTTCCGGGAGGAGACGTGCCACCTCAGTCGGAAATTGCCTGCTTCGGGGACGGTCATGATGCTTTCACTGTACGGGACTTGGGCTGCCCAAATCATTGCGGGCGGGTGTCCGGGCGCTTGCCCTTGTTGCCCGCGCCTTTGCTTCCGCATAGCCGGTTCAATTGACGATTTCGCCCTCCTAGTCATGGTTAGTAGAAAGGAAACGCAATATTTGGGTGTTGTTCTACCAAGCTGCCCCTCTTTATCTATAGTGTTTATGAAATGATTAAATGAAATGAACCAGGAATTAAAAGAATAGACACTCGATGCGATGAATTGACAAGTGTGTAAGGAATGACAGTGCATTACATGATGTTCCTCACACATATAGACTTATGATTGCAACATAAGATACAATGGCATGCAAAGGACATTCGTAAGAGTGTCAATGTATCAAACCCCTTGATGACCGTAGTTTGTTAGTCTTTGGGGTTCACTCTTTTAATCTATCGTCTCGTTCGGGGCCGCGGTTTTAATTCGATCGCCGGTCACCCATCGCGTAACCCGCACGGTTGATCGTCGCCTGGTCGGAGTCCTCTGTCGGGAAATAGCCCCGGTTATCGTACGGCCCGGACATCCATCTCCGTGATCGTCCGATTTATCGTTCGCCCGGTACGAACTCGTCATAGTCGGTGAGCGGGGTGGTGGTATCGTCGCCGGTCACTCCATCTCGTAACCACACCCCGGTTATCGTCGCGGGTGGTGTGGTTATCTGTCGGAAGGCCGGTTTATTCGTCGCCGGACATCATCTCGTGATCGCCCGGTTAATCGTCGCCGGTGTTCGAATCGTTCATGTCTGGGGCCGGGTATCGTCGCTGGTCACCCATCTCGTAACCTCGGTTATCGTCGCCGGTCGGTTATCTTGTCGGAGCCGGTTATCGTCGCCGGTCATCCATCTCGTGATCGCCGGTTTATCGTCGCCGGTCGATCGTCATGTCGGGGGCCGGGTATCGTCGCCGGTCACCCATCTCGTAACCTCCGGTTATCGTCGCCGGTCGGTTATCTTGTCGGAAGGCCGATTATCGTCGCCGGTCATCCATCTCGTGATCGCCGGGTTATCGTCGCCGGTCGATCGTCATGTCGGGGCCGGGTATCGTCGCCGGTCACCCATCTCGTAACCCCCGGTTATCGTCGCCGGTTGGTTATCTGTCGGGAGCCGGTTATCGTCGCCGGACATCCATCTCGTGTTCGAGGGTTATCGTCGGCGGCCGATCGTCTCGTCGGGGCCGGGTTTCTTCGACGGTCACCCATCTCGTAACCCCCTGTTTTCGTCGCGGTTTGGTTTTCTGTCGGAGCCTGTTATCGTCGCCGGACATCCATCTCGTGATCGCCGGTTTATCGTCGCCGGTCGATCGTCATGTCGGGGTCCGGGTATCGTCGCCGGTCACCCATCTCGTAAACCTCCGGTTATCGTCGCCGGTCGGTTATCTTGTCGGAGCCGGTTATCGTCGCCGGTCATCCATCTCGTGATCGCCGGTTATCGTCGCCGGTCGATCGTCATGTCGGGGCCGGGTATCGTCGCCGGTCACCCATCTCGTAACCCCCGGTTATCGTCGCCGGTTGGTTATCTGTCGGAGCCGGTTATCGTCGCCGGACATCCATCTCGTGATCGCCGGTTATCGTCGCCGGGTCGATCGTTCATGTCGGGGCCGGGGGTATCGTCGCCGGTCACCCATCTCGTAAACTTTTCACTTCAAACACGTCAAATGGCTTGCAAGGGAGCAAGGTGGGACCACCAGGGCCAGCCGCAGATGGATCTGCGGCCAGCCGCAGATGGATCTGCGGCCAGCCGACAGATACATCTGCGGCCATGATCGGGCCTTAAATCCAACGCGGCTCCTCCAGATCTGTCACTTTCAACTTGTAATCCAAAGAGATTCTCTCGATTTTTCTTGTTCGCAAGGGCTTTTTGTCGATTTTTACAACTTTCCTGCAAAAAATGTTCCGGTAGGATTGATCTACACGCTACAGGTAACACTTGACCGGTCACTTTTCAATTTCGTCAATGTTTTGCTATACATTTGACTATTTACATGTTTAGAGATAAAATGTAATGCTTTACAAATGCTATGTAATGTACCATCTTATATACATGCTATGTATCAACTATGGTGAGTCCTAATTTTATGCTCATGAGGCGGTCCCACATATTGTTATTCCTTTTCTGCAATAAAAACATGCATTTACATGATGTAATTACACATATGAATGCAATTTAAATCTCGGTTTGAGGCTTTGGTTGATGGAAAACACGTTTGGCTTATGCCTGGGATGTTTCAATTTACAAACGGAAACTCTGCCGATTTTTTTTTTTTTTTTTTTTTTTTTTTTTTTTTTTTTTTTTTTTTTTTTTTAAAACCATGCATCATGTTGCATTAATCATATGATGAGGCTAGAAATTTAGAATGTTCATTTACATAATTTTAAAAGGGAAACTTACCTTCTTTCCTCGCCCCGTTCTATTCCAGCTATGGATCGTGATGCGCCCAGTAGCTCCTCCGCCTCTCGGACTTCGGGTGTTCGCCGTCGTAGGGCTGCACCCACTTCCTGTTCCTACCTCGGACCCGTCAGGCTCGTCGTTTGAACGGAGGCTGTTTATTCGTCCTGGTCATCCGGACGTTGAGGAGGCTGTTCCTCCTGGAGGTCGCGGCAGAGGGGCCATCCTCCATGCACACCGGCTCCAATCTACTCATCAGGCTCCTTCTGGCGCCTCTGTGCAGATACCCGATCTTTTGGGTCGGGATCTCAGTCGTCACCCCTCAGCATCTCTCGTGGCTAACGAGGTATATTTCAGCTCTATTCTGATTTCACTCTCAATTTCTCCATTTCTCCTTTTATACGGATTGACCCCTTGGTGATTGCCCCAGGTACCACGAGTTTACCCAGCCGAGGGGTAACTGGTTCAACATCTACTCCCTTTACGCGGCCCTGCACAGTGATTATCGGGCGATGGTGGACTCTTGGGGGCTTCCGACATTTCTTCACTATCATCCCCCGCCAGTGCCCCTGGGGTTACATGAGGGCTTTATCCGAGCGATGGTTCCACCAGACGCAGTCTCTTCATCTCCTCGACTGCGAGGTCGTGTTGACACCCATGGGACTGGAGGTACATTACTGGCATTGAGTTCACCGGGTCCCGCGTTCCCCTTGGATCTTGATATCACTCCTGTGGAGGTTCGAGCTTTGCTGGGCTTCGCTGCTGAGGACCGGGTCTTTAAGGCCCGCAGTATCCGATCTGGTGCCTTGGCTGTTGATGCAGTCGGGGGTCTCTATGCGATGCCCATTCCAGCGGATCAGGGTACCCGCGACATTCTACTCCGCCGCTTATTCCTGACGATCATGAGGGGTTGTTTCCTAGGGAACAACTCCTCCACCATTCATTTCAGCGTCGTGGGAGCGGTTAAAGACGTGGATCGCATCAGTGACTATGACTGGGGGTCATTCACCTTTGCCTATTTCCTCCACGGCATGCGCCTACGCTCGGAGGGACAGACTGATGCCTGGCTCGGTTTCTACCACTTTCTGCTGGTGAGTCCCTTCCTCCTCTCTATTACTGTATTTCTTTTCCTTTCATCCTTTTCTGTATTTGATAGTGACTCATGCCTTGCCTTGTTTCTATTCACAGTTCTGGGCTTACGAGCGGCTGCCATGTCTGAGGCCTCTCACTACTCTGGGCCCGGACACCTATCCTCGGGGTTCGGCGATGGCATCACAGTACTCTGGAGGAGGTCCCCGTGTCGGGCAGCTTTGCACATTGTCGTATTCAGCTGGAGTTGATCACGGCTGCCGACGTCGTCTGGATTCCCTACCTCTCCGAGCATTTGACTGTGGGGTTTGTTGACGGGCATCCTTCCGGCCCGGAGTTCGAGCTTTCTACCCGTCGCCTCACTTTGCAGAGTGTTGGAGGCTGGGTGATGTATCTGGGAGAGCGCGCATTCAGATGCGTCACCGGGGAGATCCGCATCCCGCATCCCGCACTCCCTTTCTTTCACATACTTTCTGGCCGCTGGATTCTCAGCCTTCAGAGATCATGCTTGCCGGGGAGGATGGTCGGATGCTTTCCACAGGTCCCACTACGAGTGATGGCATTCCGTACATGGTGGGTGCCCCGTACCATCGGTCCTCAGACTCGGGCCACTTTCTTCCTTGGAGACATGGTTCCAGGCTCGTGACGATGACCGATTGGGCTGCCTGTGTTCGGTCGGACCCCTTACCCACGCTGAGCAGATCGCCTCATTGACCCGTCAGGTAGATCAGTTTGTCGCTGTTTATTCGGGGGTTGGGCCGGACCCCGGAGGAGGCTTACACCTACGATCCTGACGGTGCAGGTTATGATGCAGGCCCCGAGTTCATCTGATGCCACAAGCGCATCCCTACATTCCTGATATGAACTTTGGTCCTCCGAGCTCGGCGACTCCAGGGGATCAGTTCGAGGATCCTGCTTTCATAGATGATACTGATTTTATTTAGACCAGGATAGGATAGGGTCTTTTGTATCAGCACCTACTTAGATTTCTTTTTCATTTATGCACTATGTACTGAACTCATTTATTTATTTATGCACAGTTTTCTTTTCATTTTTATGGGATTCACCTGCTTTATTATTAACTGTATGATGCATGCTTTTATTTATGGGTAGAGAGTGACCCCTTCACAGTCTTTTTTGATACTGTTTTTTCACAGATGTCGTCCTCAGATGCCGTGGTTCGTTTGGATTCCACTCCTCCCACAGGGTTGGTTGGCAGCCTCTTCCGCTGGTTGGACAGTCTATTGCTAGCAGATAGGGTCATCGCAGATGGTCTTTTGGGACATTCTTGGTCCTTATTAACCTTCCGGGTGCCAGCGGGCTTTGTGGATGGTCTTCTGAGCTATTGGGCCCCTGCCCGTCAGGTGTTTAGGTTTGGGACAGTAGAGCTGACCCCCACCCTTGAGGAGTATGCTCGCTTTACCGGCTTGCCGTTGGACGGCCCTTGTGCTAGGGTCACAGTTGGTTCCATGCGCCGTCAATTCTTGACTTTCACCGGTTTGCGGAGGGCTGTCCTATTACCGGTAATCATATCAGACCATATGGTTCCTCTTCAATTCTTGATTGACCGATTTGGCTCACCTGACAGTTTCCGTCTTTTCCTCGGTGATTTTTCCGTGTCCGAGGGGCGCTGGGACGCCTTGAGAGTGGACGTTCTGATGGCCTGTGTCATCTCAGTTTTGTACTTGCCTGCAGGGTCCGATCATTTGGACATGCGGATTGTTGCGGCCGTTAGGGCCCTTCAGGAGGATCACACCATTCTCCCCATGATATTGGCGGATACCTATACGTCGGCCACATATTGCCAGTCCTTCCGAGGGAGATTCTTCAGAGGGAGTTCGACCTTATTGTATATGTGGTTCATGAGTCATCTTAGTCCCATCGGCCATTTCCGTCGCCAAGGGTTTTGCTTCAGCCATGACATAACCACGCAGTTTTCGCTTCGTCCCGTGAGTTGTACTGATGTGGCTTCCTGGACATCATTTTTGTCTATCATTGAGGACCCCTTTCATCTATTGGTTTACTCGGGCTATTGCTCCTTCATGAGCTTCTTGACTCATGTGCCTGGTATGGATTTCATTCCCATTGCTGGGTTAAGGGGCGTGACGACCTATCATCCTCTGGCGGTTATGGGGCAGTTTGATCAGACACAGGATCTACACCCCTCGCGGGTGCAACCGCATACCGATTCCTTATATCATCCTGTACAGAGAGGGATCTACTGCAGGTATACGAGCTTTGGGATTGCAGGATCTTTGCCGAATATAGTGAAAGCTGTCACATCCAGACATTTGCCTACGTACAGTGGTTGCGTGGAGACCTGGATTCGGCTAGTTTGAGTCGGACTGGGGCCTTTGATGACTCTGGAGTGATTTTCACAGAAGATACCACATACCATTCCATTTCAGCCGATTCTGCCCCGAGTCGGGTCGCTGAGGATTCTCGACTCCGCCTGGCCCTGATTACTACTGAAGCCGAGAGGGATGCCGCCCTTGCCGAGAGAGATGAGGCCATTCGGGCTAGAGATGCTGCCATTGCTGATAGAGAGGCCATTGTATTTCAGACCAGGGCAGTGGTAGATGCTCATTTTGGGACTGTCAGCCGAGCTACTGCTTTACTGGATCGTATTGATATGCTGGGGCAGCAGATTGCAGGAGATGCTGATGCTTCAGATCTATCCACCACCCTGTCCATCCTGCTTCGGCTATTTTCAGATTTGTAGATTATTTTATTTCCTGCATAGACTATGTTGATTTCATCAGTTATTGAAAGAGAAATCTTGTAATAAAACGACTTATATATATAGACATGCATTTAAATTTAGTCATTTTCCCCTTTTGTCGTATCATTGCCATCCATCGGATCATCATTTTATCCAACTGACCATGATTTGACATTTCGCCTTCTTTTTTCCTCAAGACTTGATGGAGATTTGACAGATATTGCCGCACACCTTTTGATTTCGTCGGATTGAATCTCAGATTTTGGATAACTGTTTGGGTTGGATCAGGGTATGTATTCTGGGATGAAACTGGTTAGGCAATTGGTTTCGGGAAGGTTTTGAGGGTGTAGGAAGGTTTTATCTGGCTATCGAAAATTGGTTTTGGTTAGGGAAAGGATTATTTTTTTTAAAGGATCGGACCGCGCCATGATGGGTGCCTACGTACCCCCACAAGTTGGGAGATCAGGTCCTACGTAGTTCGCTCTCAAAGGAAAAACAGAACTGATGATTTAAGCGTAGAACCGCTTCACCGAGTCAGAATTGAGGGGTTGTGGAAATACCTCACCATCCATTTCTTGCAATATGAGGGCTCCTCCGGATAGCACTTTCTTGATCACAAATGGCCCTTCCCAGTTCGGGGCAAACTTCCCCTTGGCCTCGTCTTGACAAGGCATGACTCTTTTCAACACCAAATCATTTTCCTTGAACTTCCGAAGTCTTATCTTTTTATCGTACGATCGAGAGATCCTCTGTTGATATAGCTGACCATGCCAAACGGCAGCCACTCTCCTTTCATCAATCAGGGCCAATTGGTCGTATCGACTTTGCATCCAATCCTCCTCGCTTATCTGAGCATCGATCACTATTCTGAGGGACGCCATCTCAACTTCAACTGGCAGGACAGCCTCCATTCCATATACCAAGGCGTATGGGGTTGCCCCTGTGGAAGTACGCGTTGACGTTCGGTAGGCTAACAAGGTGAGGGGGTAACAAATCCGGCCATCCCCGATGATTAGCAGACATTTTTGCCATGATCTTCTTGATGTTTTTATTTGCAGCCTCCACTGCCCCATTCATCTTAGGACGGTAAATGACGGAATTGAGATGCTTGATCTTGAACTGGTCACACAATTCCTTCATGAGGGCGTTGTTTAAATTCTTGGCATTGTCGGAGACCACAACCTCAGGTTGCCCATATCGGCAAATGACATTATTCCTGATGAAGTTGACGATGACCTCCTGAGTGACCTTAGGGGAAAGAGGCTGCTTCTACCCATTTGGTGAAATAATCGATCATGACGAAGATGAATCGGTGCCCGTTGCTTGCTTTGGGCTCTATTGGTCCGATTACATCCATTCCCCACATTGAAAATGGCCAGGGGGAGGTCATACAGTGCAGTTCATTGGGAGGTGTATGGATCACATTACCGTGCGCCTGACATTGATAACATCGCTTGACATGATCATCGCAATCAGCCCCTCAGTGTTAACCAATAATGCCCTGTCCTCAAGATCTTTTTGGCCAACATCGGTCCACTCATGTGTGGCCCACACAACCACCCCGCCATGGATTTTCATTCATAATCCTTTGGGATTGCGTTTCGTCTACGCATTGCAACAGTCCCAACCCGGCATCCCTTTTGTAAAGCGAATCGCCACTCAGGTAAAAACTTCATCGCCATCTTTTGAATTCTCATCCTTTCAGTCCGTTTTGCCTGATCGGGAAGGGATCTGTCTCTCAGATATTCCCTTATGTCGTGATACCAGGGCTGCCTCGTCAACACCACCTCGTTTGATAACACTGCCACATTTTCCTCATATGCCGGGGCATTCTGTACGGTGATCTCAATCTGTGGACTGTCCCTACTCTTGATCACGTGGATTAAGGAAGCCAAAGTCGCCAATGCATCGGCAAAATCATTTCGTCCCCGAGGAATATGGCGGAAGGCGATATCTTCGAACTCTTGCACAAGCTGGGTGACACAACGATGGTATGGAAGTAACCGAAGCTCCTTAGTGTTGTATACCCCGATTGCTTGTCTGATTACCAATTCTGAATCCCCAAACACCGCTAGTCTTTTACTCCCATGTCACGGGCCAATCGGAGTCCCAAGATACACCCCTCGTATTCAGCGGTGTTGTTCGAATTGCTGAAACGAAGTTTAGTGGCCACGGGGTATTGTTCTCCGGTGATAGAGACTAGGACCGCTCCGGCTCCTGCCCCCCCGGCATTCATGGCACCATCAAAAATACAACTTCCAGAATTGTCCCTCGTCATCACATTTTTTCGCGCGATACCCAAAATATATCCTCGCCCGGGAGAGGAGTTTCTAACGGCTCCATCCCTCCTGCCGGGGCTTCTGCCAACTGATCTGCAATTCCCTGCCCTTTCATGGCCTTTTGGGTCACGTACACCATGTCAAACTGTTGTAAAATCAACTGCCATCTTGATAGTCGACAATTCAGCATGGGCCTTTCGAAAATATATTTCAGGGGGTCCATTCTTGATATCAGGTACGTTGTATGCCCATGGAGGTAGTGCTGTAATCTCCCTGCAGCCCAGGCCAGAGCACAACAGGTCTTCTCAATGGGAGTGTAATTCTGCTCACATTGGCTAAATCTTTTGCTGAGGTAATAGATGGCCTGCTCTTTTCCTGCCTCATTTTTCTGTCCCAACATACATCCCATCGCGATGGCATTTACTGATATATACATAAACAGAGGGATCCCATCCTTCGGGGGTACCAGCACTGGTGCCTCCGTCAATTGCTTTTTGATGGTCTGAAACGCCCTCTGACATTGCTCATTCCATTCTTGGGACGCCCCTTTTCTTAATAGTTTAAAAATCGGCTCACATGTAGTCGTCAAGTGGGATATAAAACGGCTAATGAAGTTTATTCTCCCCAGGAATCCTCTTATCTCCTTCTCTGTGTGGGGTGCCGGCATATCCACAATGGCCTTAATCTTTGCTGGGTCCAACTCAATGCCCCGATCACTAACCAGGAAACCCAAGAGCTTGCCCGATTGTACTCCGAAAGCACATTTGGCTGGATTGAGTTTCAGATTATACTTTCTGAGCCGATCGAATAGCTTTTTGAGATGAGTTATATGATCGGATTCTACCTTTGATTTCACAATAATGTCATCCACGTAGACCTCTATCTCCTTGTGCATCATATCGTGGAACAAGGCCATCATGGCTCTCTGATAAGTAGTAGCCCCTGCATTTGTGAGACCGAAAGCCAGTCGTCTATAGCAGAAAGTGCCCCAGGGGGTGATGAATGCGGTTTTTTCCCGGTCTTCTTCCGCCACCATTATCTGATGATATCCTGCGAAGCAATCCACAAAAGAGTACATTTCGTACTGGGCTGTGTTATCCACCAGGATGTGTATGAAAGGCACCGGGAAGTTGTCCTTGAGACTGGCCCTGTTTAGATCTCTGTAGTCCACGCATACCCTCACCTTTCCTCCAGGTTTAGCCACTGGGACCACATTGGATAGCCATTCCGGGTAAGTGGACACCATAATGATTCCCGCCCTGAACTGCTTGATGATCTCTTCCTTCACTTTTAAGCTCCACTCAGGTTTCAACTTTCTTAGTTTCTGCTTGACAGGCCTGAAACCCTCCTTGATGGGTAACCGGTGCACCACAATGTCGGTGGACAATCCGATCATATCCTCGTGCGACCAGGCAAAGACATCCTCATATTGGCTTAGTAACTCAATCATTTCTGCTTTTTGGCTGGGGGTAAGGTCTGTCCCTATCTTGAGTTCTTTTGGATTGTCAGGGGTTCCGATATCTATAGTGATGGTTTGGTCCAAATTGGGTTTGGGTTTATCTTCGACCCATCCTTTGATCTCATCAGGTGCGTCGTCGTAATCTGTATCGTCTTGCTCAATGCCCATTAAATCGAAATCCAGCTCAATGTCAAAATCATAATCGTCATTCAAATTTGAAAGACCATTTGTTAGGCAAGGAATACTCAAATGGGTACACCTGACATGAAACAAAATACTTGTCATATATAAATCATTTTTCACGACGATCGCAATTTCAAATAACACGAAGAAACGACACAATTATGCAGAAATAAAACAACAACAAAATAAAACTTCTTCATTCCCCCATCCTCTAGGGTTAACCACCCTGACGTCGAGCTTTACCCTTGTTTGGATATCACTGGTTTCTGGGTCCAATTATCGATGGTCAGGTCAGATGAAATGCGCTGGATAAAGGAGGGCCTCACATCGGACACCTCCCCGATGATTACGGATACGTCGCCTGAGTTCTTCTCTATATCTTCTCCAGGAATAATCAGCCCCGCCCAATCGATGACAGGCACAACTCGTTGGGCTCCCGGTGGTGTGATAACATTCGTCCCCTCCTTACTGCTTGTCGATTGTCCGGGGATATAGCATTTGGTTTCAAACTCTTTTGCGACTTCCTGCAGGAAACTTTCCCTCCGGGCCGACTCATTACGTGTGGGGGTTAACTCTTCATTCCCTGCCCCAATCACAGGTCCGCTGATCCCCTGCTTATTGTCGACTTTGGTCACTGGACTGCCAACTAGTCGAATCGGAGTCGCGCCCTGACGGTGTCCCCGTACTGCGCCCACATGGTATCCCAATCCTGCTTTACCTATCTGCTGTGGTAGGTGGATGGGCTCGGTGATTCCCTGACTGCTTTTCCCTAGTCCCTGTCCAGGTTGAAAGTTCATTTTAATCATTTCCCTTGCCACAAAGGTGAGTTCCGGAGAGACCCTTGGTTTCACAGCTGGAGCTCCCAGGCATCTATAATGGGGAGTGCTAATCTCTAGTGCTTGAAAGCTGGCAGGTGCCGCTGATTCATCCACATTGATTACTGGTAGGCCACTCCTGGGAGGAGAAGGGTCGTCACATTCGGCCGAGATTGTTACCAGATTCCCATCGATGATCAACTTGATTTGTTGGTGGGGCGTGGAAGGAACTGCCCCGGCCATGTGTATCCACGGCCTCCCTAACAGCAGATTGTAGCTCGCCGTAATATCTAGGACTTGGAAGGATATATCAAAAGTACAGGGCCCTATCTCCACTGGCAATTCTATTTCCCCAATGGTATCCCTCCGGGAGCCGTCAAAAGCCCGAACCACCACATGACTGGCTCGGAGGCGCTTGGGACTGATGTTCATTTTCTTCAGCGTGCTGAGAGGACATATATTCAATGTCGATCCCCCGTCGATCAGCACCCCATTCATGACATATCCTGAGGAGATTACCGCGATGTGTAGCGGTTTTCGGTGCCCTCTTCCCTCTTTGGGAATGTCCTCATCCGTAAAGGATATTGCATCGGTTTCCAATAAGTGGCCTACCAGCTGGCCGAAATCCCCCTCACTAATTTCTTTGGGCACAAATGCCTCCTCCAGAACCTTCATCAGGGTTTTGCGATGCTCACTGGATGACAACACCAAGTCCATGACTGATGTTAGGGTTGATTCCTCATTTAAAATCTGGATCCCCCTCGTTTCTGGGTGATCCATCCTTTTCAAAAACTCTATGGCCCTTTCCTCGGAAACCTTTTCATTTTTCCTCTTTTGGCTCTCAAGGACTCGCCCGGGAAGATATAAGGGGTTCCCCTTGGTCGTCACTGAAGCACAACTGGCCGCTTCCTCTGGTATTCCCCCATAATTCCAGGGTACAGTCTTCAGACTACTGATAGGGAGTTGCGGCCTTGCTGCAAGGATGATGGGCCTCGGGGCTGTCAATTTGACAGGTCCCTCTATGTTACTCGTACTTACCCCTATCAACCTGATGGGCGTTCCCCGTGCATCCCCATGATCATGTATCATGTTGATCATCTCCTCAACTTTCTGCACATAGTTCAACCTTGGCGGCCCCCCGGCCTCACTTGCCTCCGTCGCATTAACTCCCCCTCCATCATGTCTTGGCAGGGGATTTGCTTTAACATTCGGGGAGTCCGGTTGTTCCACCACAATTTCCCCACTGTCTATCATGTTTTGGATTCGATGCTTCAACGTCCAGCAATCTTGTGTATCATGGCCAGGGGAACTGGAGTGGTATGCACATCGCTTGCTCGGGTCAAACCTTCTACCCTTTGGGTCACTCGGTGGTGCCAGACCAACTATTTTCTTTTGGGCTACTAGTACCGCTAATACCCGTTCAAGCGGCTCCCCGAGCTGGGTGAATACTCGATTCTGCGAGGCCTCATATCTTCTTCGCCCCTCTGCCCTTTGATCTGTGAAGTTTGGCTGACGGGATGGCCCTCCCCTCTGTACCTGAACCGGAAGATGACTTTCTGTTTTTCTGGATGACCCCTGTAAGATGAGGGAAACATCCTCTTCCTTCTTCTTTTGGACCCTCCGGGAAGTGCTGCCATAGTTTCCATTCTGTATTTGCTCGGCAGCAGTTTCTAAAGCAGTAAGATCCCGGATTTTACCCGATTTCAACCCCATGTCAACCATCTCTCCATGTTTAATCATTTCAGCAAAGGGTCTTCCAATCCCCGAGATGACCCGCTCATAATACGGCGCCTCTTGGATGTCTACAAAAGTCATTACCATCTCTGATTCGCTCATCGGGGGGGTTACCTGTGCGGCCATGCCCCTCCATCGTTGCGCATATTCCCTGAAGGACTCCCTAGGCTGTTTTTTTAACCTTTGTCATTTGGTACCTGTCAAGAGCCATCTGGGCCTGAAAGCTGTATTGGGTTAAGAAGGTATGGGCCAATTCCTCCCAGTTGTGGATTCGGGCGTTGTCGAGGCGGGCATACCAGATTCTTGCCTCCCCCGTTAAGCTTTTCTGGAATAGTTGCATTCTTAACCCCTCGTCTTCGGCATAAGCCCCGAGTTCTCCAATGTATATTTTCAAGTGTGTATAGGGGTCTCCCTTTCCATTGTACTTTTCGAACTCGGGAACTTTGAACTTTTCTGGATATCTGGCTCCGGGGAAAACACATAGATCCGAGTAATTAACCCTGCCCAGGGAGCCTATGCCCTTTAGGGATTGGATGGTTTCCTCCATGTATTTCAATTTTCTCCGAAGGTCGTCATTGTCCCCTTCTTCTGGGATAGTAATCACTGTCCTGCTAGGTATGGGAACGGCCTTTGGGATGACTGGCTCGTCCTTGAGTCGGGGTTGGTCCTCTTTAAGCAAGTTTGTACCATTTTTAGGAGGAATCTGATCATCCCCTGGTGGTGGAATATTATGCGATCCCTGGTTTACCGGATCCTGTCTGATTAAGAACTGTTCCTTTAACATTGTGGCCATTTCCATCATCTGTTTTTTGAAGTCATCAAACTCTTCCCGAGATATGGAACTATGATTAGGAATATCAGCCATTTCAGATGTAGAATTTTGGGCTTTCTTAGACTGCGAACGGGTTTGAGGAGCAATCCTGCGAAACAACGGTTCGAAGTTTAGTCTTGGGGAAATGCAAGAATGGATGCATGCTAAAACCGTAACCTTTTGTGTGTTTTTGGGTTTTTTAATCTTTTTCTGCAAAACAACTCGTTAGCGGTTCTTTATTGAAATAAAACATGCTAGATATGATTTATGCTTCCCGTGTCGTTCCCTGCAAAACACAGAGGTTAGTATTTTCTTTTGACATAAAGGGGAAGCATATATGACTATGTTGCAATGGAATTATGGCATTTATGCGCAAGAAACGTAAAAGGGCATGAAGAGACTTATCCCGCGTTGGGTTAATCTGGGGCTGACCTATCCTAGGGTTACTCTCACGGGCTTTTCGGCATGAAGGTTCCCAAATCTTCGCAATCTACTCGTTTGAGCCCTTTCGATTGGAGCGGATTTGAGTGGTGCGTTTCCTGAGCCATCTCCGGGGAGCAGCCCCATCGAGTCCAGTAATAAGCAACCGACGGGTTCGCCTCAGGAGGAGGTACAATCTCAACATACATTCACATTCATCGTCCTCACCGTATGCAAATGATTACTTTAAGGTAAATCAACTCCATTCAATCATTCATTCATTGGACAAAAGCACATATTCACACAACAATAAGTAAAATAGGTCAAAATGTTGCACGCACATACATATTCATAAATTTTTTAAGGATAGGATAGCATCAAGATTTGAAAGCGGCTTAAGCCCTCTAATGTTCCCCAGCAGAGTCGCCAGCTGTCGACGCCGGGTTTTCGGTTTCTAGTCTTTTCCAATTTTAGCCTTTTGATTTAGATGACGTTTGGAAAAGGTCGGCATTGATGTCGACGGGGTTTTGAAAGATCGTTTTTATGATGAGCCAATTAACCAGAGTCGCCAGTTGGTATATTTGAAATGGATGTACCAACTCATCCGAATTTTCGTTTTTTTATAAATCGCTGGCTCATATGTGACTCCGAATTAATTGGTCTGCGAATTGAGATTCATAGAGTTCGGGGGTTTGTTTAAGTGAGGGGAAGGTGTTAGGCATCCCTCGACTTCCGTGAAACACGGTTACCGCAATCTTAATGCTTTCCTATCCTTTAATTCACGAATGTGTGTGTGCGCGCGCTTGTGTGTGGGTGTGTGTGTCTATGTGAATGATGTGGTGAGTTTGTATGAAAGAGTCATTTGGATTTGAGGGAAAATCGTGCTTTTAATTTGAGAACGTTTCGGAATGTCTTTTCGGTATACACGAGAAAGCTTTATTCTTTATGAGAAAGGTTTGATTTTAATTGTCCAAAACTATGAGATTTTCATTAAATGTTGTTTTGGCAAAATAAGAGCTTTAAACCTTCGTCTAAATAGGAATCGAGATCTATACGTTGCTTTCATAAAATGATGGGCAATTTCTAGAATCTCTTTAAACCCTATATACAATGGTTTAATAAAACGTCATTTTATTTATAAAATCATTTTGTGTGATGTTTTGGAAAACGATCTTTCTTTAGCTTTCTCGTTAGATAGGAATCGACATTCATTAACATTTCTCAAATTTTAACCTCGTGATTCTAATATCCTACTTTGATTGATTTTATGAAAATCTTATCATTTAGCTTTGAAATCAATTTCGTGTCATAAATCGAATCAAGCATAAACACGCGTCGGGGCTATTCATGGGCATGTAAACCATCAAAATATCCCCGAACGCCAACAATCACCAATTTCACTATTTCGGGGCCTTAAACACGATTTTCGCCTTAGCGTCGTTTTAAGGCCCAACGATTACATATTTACAAAGAGGCTACATCCTACCCGCTACATACATCAAGACATGTCCATCATCGGATTTGGACCACGGGGTCGCTTTCCTAGGCTCACAACCAAGTATCCACACACAAACAATTGGATATTACAAGAAAATAAACCAACCCGGATAATCTAACAATACCAAGACATCCTAAAATAACGATTTAAAGGAATTGATACCGAATATAACACCTTAAAACCAACAAAGAAATTAATGAACGAATATCATCGGGTTGTTAGGAAGAGTTTTATTCCGATGGAAACTTCACTCATAATCCCTAATTCATTGTTCAATCAATAAATTACATGAAAAATTGCATCTAATTTGATCAAATGATATGATAGAAATTGATATCACAAAAGAGATTTCACCTTGCAATTGATATCCAAATGGATGTGAACTTGATGTATTTGAATAGAAGGAAAAAAATCTATTTGATACAATCAAATCAAAAGAAAATTACTCCTCTCTTTTTTCTCTCTTTTCTTCCTATTTGATTGCAAAATTTATGCTATTTCTTCCTCAATTTCCGAGTTAGTTTTGCTGCTGTTTTCCGCTGGAATTCTTCCTCTTTCAAATTTTTGCTGAACCTCCTGTATGCTGCCTGAAGCTGGCTTAAATAGGCTGGCCAGAGCCAGCCGCAGATCTATCTGCGGCTGGCCGCAGATGGATCTGCGGCTGGCCAGTTGGCACGCCTCCCATCGCACTCAGCTGGTAGTGCTGATTTCCCGGTTTTCGTGCTGGCGCACCCACTTGGCCGCAGATCTATCCGCGGCTGGCGGGCTTGACTTTCTCGATTTTCGTGCCACGCCTCGATTTTCGTACCGCAACGTCGGTTTTCGCTGACAGGCTCGTATTCCGCAGTCCGGGAACTTCCGGGAGACGTGCCACCTCATTCGGAAATGCCTGCTTCGGACGGTCATGCTGTCACGTCGACTTGGGCTGCCCAAATCATTGCGGCGGTGCCGGGCGCTTGCCCTTGTGCCCGCTCCTTTGCTTCCGCAAGCCGGTTCAATTGACGATTTCGCCCTCCTGTCATGGTTAGTAGAAGGAAACGCAAAATTTGGGTGTCTACACTTTCTTGATGATTTCTTCATGTGCAAACCTTGATGTATGACCTGTAAGCAATAAAAACAAAGAAACAAAGCATCTAATTACTACAAAATAAAAACAAAACTAAGTCTAATAATGAGTCCTAAAAATCACAACATTTTAACTAAAAAGCAATTAAAAATTGGGTTGCCTCCCAATTAGGGCTTGATTTAAAGTCTTTCAGCATGACTACTCCCTGTTTAAATTTCAATCGGCAAGAGTGATTGAGGTTTTCTGGCGATCAACACCACCACCCCAATAATGCTTTAATCTTTGACCATTGACTTTAAACAACTCTTCCGGATTGTTTGCAAAAACTTCAACGACGCCATAAGGGAATGCTTGTTTGACGATGAAAGGACCCGACCACCGAGACTTGAGCTTCCCTGGAAATAACTTCAGTCTAGAATTGAATAGAAGCACTGCTTTTCCCGGCTCAAACGTCCTGTCGATGATTTTTCGATCATGCCACTTCTTGACTTTTTCCTTGTAAAGCTTTGAATTCTCATATGCTTGTAACCGGAATTCATCGAGTTTGTTAAGCTGAAGTAGCCTCTTTTCCCCAGCAGCCGCGAGATCAAAGTTCAACTTTCTGATAGCCCAGTATGCTTTGTGTTCAAGCTCAACCGGTAGGTGACACACCTTTCCATAGACTAATTGGTACGGTGACATGCCAATGGGCGTTTTATAAGCTGTCCGATATGCCCAAAGTGCGTCATCCAATTTTGCTGACCAATCTTTTCTACTCGTATTGACGATTTTCTCCAAAATTCTCTTCACTTCTCTGTTTGAAACTTCGGCTTGACCACTGGTTTGGGGATGGTCAGCTGTAGTAATTCGGTGGTTTACCCCATACTTAGCTAAAAGAGCCGTGAAATACCTATTGCAAAAATGGCTCCCTTCATCGCTGATAATTGCTCTTGGGGTGCCGAAACGTGTGAAGATGTTTTTCCGCAGAAATTTAAGAACCACCTTGGCATCATTAGTCAGCAACGCACTTGCTTCCACCCATTTAGAGACATAATCGACCGCCAAAAGGATGTAGAGGTTGTTAAAGGACGATGGGAATGGTCCCATAAAATCTATTCCCCAAATGCCGAAGACTTCAACTTCTAAAATGGCATTCAAAGGCATCTCATGACGCTTGGAAATATTTCCCACCCTTTGACATCTGTCACATCTTTGCACGAAGTGGTGGGCGTCCTTAAACAACGTTGGCCAGAAAAATCCTACCTGTAACACCTTGACCGCTGTCTTTTCGCCTCCATAATGACCTCTGTATAGCGAATCATGGTAATGATGTAAAATACTCTTTATTTCACTTTGTGGCACACACTGTCTAATCATCTGATCGGCACAATGTTTGAACAGGAACGACTCACCCCACATGTACCTTTTCACATCATGCAGAAACTTTTTCTTTTGTTGGCTGGTCAAATCAGGAGGAAGTACATTGCTAACCAAATAATTGACAAAATCGGCATACCATGGGACTTCTAAAAGGATCACAAACAACTGCTCATCCGGAAAGAACTCATTGATCACCGTTTTGTCTCCCTTAACGTGGTCATTGTTTTCTAATCTCGAGAGATGATCTGCCACTTGATTTTTTGTCCCCTTCCTATCCCGGATTTCCAAGTCGAACTCCTGGAGTA
Source organism: Aralia elata (assembly GCA_034770075.1). Lineage (NCBI taxonomy): Eukaryota > Viridiplantae > Streptophyta > Magnoliopsida > Apiales > Araliaceae > Aralia > Aralia elata. Next base: position 57,113,058 of record CM068384.1, on the reverse strand, counting down.
GAAGTATCCATCGAATCAGCCTTGGCTTGGCATCCTTCTTCAAAATCAGATATTTTATGGCAGAATGGTCAGTGAACACCACCACTTTAGTTCCAATTAAGTACGACCGGAATTTGTCAAATGCATACACGACTGCTAGCAACTCCTTCTCGGTAGTCGTGTAGTTGAGTTGGGCATCAGACAGTGTTTTGCTATCATAATAAATGGCGTGAAAAATCTTTTCCTTTCGTTAGCCCAAAACAGCCCCAATAACATAGTCACTAGCATCACACATCAACTCAAACGGCCTTGACCAATCCGATGCTACAATTACTGGCGCTGTGGTCAATTTCCTTTTCAACAAGTCAAAAGCCGCAAGACACTTATCATCAAACATAAAGGGAACATCTTTCTCCAATAGGCTACATAAAGGCTTAGAGATTTTAGAAAAGTCCTTTATGAACCTCCTATAAAATTCGGCGTGTCCTAAGAAACTTCGTATTCCCTTGACTGTGGTTGGTGGAGGTAGATTTTCTATTGTCTCCAGCTTGGCTCGATCTACCTCTAACCCGTTTGACGACACCTTGTGCCCAAGAATTATCCCCTCTTGCACCATAAAGTGGCATTTTTCCCAGTTGAGCACTAAATTGGTCTCCACGCATCTTTTCAAAACCAGGACCAAATTTTCCAAGCAACTATCAAATGTGTCACCAAACACTGAAAAATCGTCCATGAATACCTCCATGTTGTGTTCAACCATATCTGAGAAAATAGCCACCATGCATCTTTGGAACGTCGTAGGTGCATTACATAAGCCAAAAGACATCTTTCTAAAAGCAAAAGTACCATAGGGACACGTGAAGGTAGTCTTTTCCTGATCTTCAGGGGCAATCACTATCTGATTATAACCTGAGTAGCCATCCAACAAGCAATAGTACTCGTGCCTAGCCAGTCTATCTAACATCTGATCAATGAAGGGTAGAGGAAAGTGATCCTTGCGGGTTGCCTTGTTTAATTTCCTGTAGTCCATACAAACCCTCCATCCGGTCACTATCCTTGTCGGTATCAATTCATTATTCTCGTTTTCTACAACCGTCATACCACCCTTTTTAGGCACGCACTGGGCTAGACTCACCCAACTGCTATCAGAGATGGGGTAAATGATACCTGCATCAAGCCACTTGAAAATTTCCTTTTTCACCACCTTTTTCATGATCGGGTTCAGCCTCCTTTGTTGCTCTATCGTTAGTTTGGCATCGTCTTCCAAAAAGATCTTGTGCATACAGAATGATGGGCTAATTCCTTTTATGTCTGTGATGGTCCAACCAATGGCTGATTTGTATTCCTGGAGAACTCAAATCAACTTACTTTCCTGCAATTCGTTAAGTACAGATGCAATAATAATAGGCAAAGTAGATGATTCACCCAAATAAGCATACCTTAGATGGCTCGGTAAAGGTTTAAGTTCAAGAGTAGGAGGTAATTCAAGAGATGCCTTCAAGCGCTCTAAGGATTTGTCAGTAAGTTCCAAAGGTTCATAGGGAATCTAAAATTTGTGTACTCTCGGCACTGTATCTAAAATTTGAAGAAACTCCATCATCTCAGGGTCATCCATGTCAGCCTCCCCTAATAAAAACAGATTTCAACGGAAGTATACTAGCAAAATACGCAAGTATACACAGTCCACAAGTAATAAAGTGAAAGTAGAGTATCGTCCCACAGAGAAGAATTGATTCTATAATGACAATTCCAGATTTAAATTAAAACAAGTTTAGTAAGCAAATAATTGATTTCGAAAGTTTTGAGTTTAACTAATTAATTCTAAATTAAATTACTACCACTAGTTTGAAAACAGATTTTTAAGGACTTAAGACTATAACTTCACTTAATGCTTTATCTTGTTCAACACCCTTCCCTTCAAATTATGCTAGTTGTTTTGGACTGTTAACCAGGAACTCATCTCTATTTATAACCATCTCTCAATGTTTTATAAATAACTCAACTCAAATCCACAATTGATAGACTCAAGTTAATCACCCTAGATAACTAATTCACTATATTTCTATGTGAATTACAATTAAAAAGGATTTAAAGTCCAGGTTCCCTATTTTGATTACATGCGATGAATAAGTATATTTCTATCTTAAACACAAATTATGAATTCCATCGACAACAGAAGACACAATCACATGCTATTATGGTCAGATCTAATTCTATACTTCATCTCTCGAATTCATATAGAATATCCCAGTAATTATTGGCCAGATAATTAAGCAATTCAGCACAAACCATAATAGACAATCCAAAAATAACTAATCATAATATTCAAAGAAGCATGATGCTATTCAAGAAATTTAGTTCATAACTAAACTAGAATTCATCATCCACAAGTTTAATAACATCAAAAGTTTAGAATAGAAAGAAAAGAGTAGAAACACTGTAAGCAATCCTTCAATCTCTATCCTGCTCCTCCTTCCTTTCTCCTTGCTATCAACTTGCTTCAATTCTTCTCAAATTGCTCAAAACTAGGGTTTTCTAATCGTAGCCCCCCTATTACCAACTAAAAAACACCTATTTATAGTATCTGATAAAACCCCTAATTAATTACAAAGTTTCAAATCCAAGTTCAAATCAAAACCAATTAAAACATCTGAAAAGTCAAATTTGCCCTCACTCGAACCGACGCGGCCGCTCCTGGATTAAGTTTGAAAGGCGCGTGGCCGCGCTACTCTGGCAGCAAATTTTTTTTTCTAAGTCTGAAGTCAGGCGCGACCGCGCTACACCCTAGCTCATTTTGGGCACGACCGCGCTGCCCTGCTACTCTGCAATATCAGTAACTGAGCAACTGCAATAACGCAATCCCACCAATTCTCGCCAAACTTAATCCCAACACGCGCAACCTACAAAAACACATAAAAATGCATGAAAAGTAACTATATACCATGGAAATAAACAATAATTCGCATTAATTGGCATCCGATTCGTAGGTATAAAATCTACATCAAATTCCCCCAAACTTAAACTATTGCTTGCCCCCAAGCAACATAATGCAATGCAATATGGCTAACACAATGCAACACAATGCCATGAATGCTCTAAAAGCTACCATGCCTAAGAATCCAACCAATAACCAGTATGAATGTTAACTGTGTGCCTCAGAGATATCAACAACTAGCTTGAAACAATAAATCCAGTCAAAAGGAACTAATAATCTCAACCAATCAAACAATATACACCTATCATCACCCAAATTGTGCGTGTGTGTTCATTAATCAAGTTAACTGAACAAAGTTCAAAATAAAGCCACATAACCAACTCTATAACAACAATACTCTATTTTTACTTTAATTCAAGCAAATACAACAAATCCAGCCAAATTCAAGCAAATACCGAGCATGAAGGTTCTAACAAGACTTATTCCTAACTTTATTCTTCTACGAGTGCGTTTTACGCTCCATCTCGTATTTATGCTTAACTGTGCAATATCAAGTTCTCTTAGGCATTTCAGAATCACCCATGTAGCGAGCGTTCAATCAGTGACTCCCAAACCAGACGACTTTAGGGCACTAGGTGTTAAGACACCCCTAAGGATCTAATTACCCGAGTGATAAAGGCCACAGAACCTAACTAGTCAACGCATTTATTGTATTTTTTTTCTCTCTCTCTCTCTCTATATATATATATATATATTTTACGCCTTAAAAGAAACCCCCAAACTCAGCTTTTACCCTATTTCAGCCTTCTTTGTTGACTTACCTAACAATGTTTTATCAAATTCTCATGTAAAAATCAGTTATGCAACCCTTTGAACCCCACCAGTCAAATTAATCAACTTGTTCGTGCTATCCAATAACTCAAGTTATGACAAGCATAATTACTCTCATGATCAAAATTATTTTATCCCTAACGACTTTCAAACTGTCCAAGCTAACACAATAATAGCCATCTCATCATTGGCCGAGCCTAAATCATACCAACTATTCAATTGGATTCATACGAACAAACTAAATGCACCTAACACAACCAAACTAGACTATACAAGATAACCATAACTATGCAAGATTCATAATAATCACAATGATATGCCAATATACTAACAGATATGATGCACAAAACCAACACACATGCTAAACAAAAACCTAAAAAGCCTCCCCCAAACTTAAAACAGACAATGCCCTCATTGGATAAAACAATAAAAGGAAAGGAAAAGGAAAGAAAAACTCCCCTAATCCGAAGTAGCAACATCTGCATCCTCCCCATCTGAAGGTGTGTCTGGAGGCGGATAAGTTGAGGCTGCACCAAACGTCGGGAATTGAACTTGAACGCCCAACTGAGAAAAGGCCTGCGAGAAACTATCTGAAAGCTGAGTGGAGAAAAAACGAAGCTCGGCCATACTCGAGTGTATAGCATCCATCCTCCGAGTCATACGCCTCTCCATGCGATCCAAACGAGCCTGGGATATATGAGCTGGCTGTTCAGGTTCGGGCACCGGCTGATCAGCGGCCTCCTCACTCTCACTGTAGTCTCCCAATAAAAATCCTGCTCCACGGGCATGAGAAGGAGCTCCTTCCCACACCTTATACTTAGCAATCGTCGCATGGTCAATCGTGTTCATCGGGAGTTGCACAGGCTCACTATTAGCCCACTCCACCCCCACAGCCGAGCATAGACGTGTAATTACTGACGCATGAGGGATACCACCGGAAGTACCACCCTGAAGGTATCGACGAATAGACTGATGGATAACATACCCCACATTAATTGATTTCCCTTGCACAATACCATATAGCAAAATCGCCTGGTGCTTAGTCACGTCGTTTTAGTGCCTGGTTGGCATGAGATTGGCACAAATAAAGCTGTATCAGGCCTTGCCATAACGACTTAAGGAAGTTGTGAGGGAAGTGAAGCTTCTGATCCGTCCCTTGCTTTGTTGTCCATGCGGTACCAGGCTTGCACAAAATATTCTTGATTCGCTCCAATTTAGTGTCCCAATTTGTAGAGTGAAAACTTTCAAGATCAGAGTGATGAACAGAAGGCAAGTGATAGATGGCGTTGATACTCTCGCTATCATATGGCACCTGACAACCTCGCACAAAAGCAGTCCCGTCCTTGGTAATCTTCGCGTTAGCATAAAACTCTTGAACAACAGAAATCGGGGCTACCAATGGTGGTTCCACAAACAACAACCACCCCTTTGCTCGGATCATGCGCATCATCTGACCATCTAAATCTGGATCAGGCTGTAGCCCACGTTCCAACACAAAAGTCTTTCCCAACAAAATCCTGTGATAAAAATCCTCAGCCTCATTAGATACAAACCGACTACTATCAAAGTCCACCGACTCAGCCTGTGCGTGAGAACTAGAAGATTCCCCTCATGGTCTCTTAGAAGCCATAGCAAATTAGTCCCAATACAAAGTAATGAAAAATCTCCCCCAAACTTGACAGATACTACACTAGGATTTACTCAAGCAATACCAATCCAATATACTTGCATGCACAGTATAATCACAATGAACGGTCCAATACAAGGCAATACAAGTTTAAAAGCTGACAAGAAGAACGAATACCTTGATACGATGTCAAACCCTAAGCCACAATGCACTTACTGCGGTAGAACCACTTGCACTTCCTTGTTTTCCCAATTTGATGCACTGAAAATCTCCTTGAAGAACACTGAGAACAATGAAGGAGTTGGGTTTTGGGGTTTGTATGAAGGAATAGGTTGTGTGTGGTTTTGGTATAGAGAAAGAATGGAGATGAAGAGAAATAGAATTAGGGTTTGTAATGTGTAGTATTTGATTTGGAGAATGATTTTGTAATGATTTGGATTTAGTTTTGAATCAGATTTGGAAGAGAAGAAAGGGGAGAAATCGATTTTGAAATGGAGAGATTATGAAGAATAAGAGTCCAAGCGGGAGAAGGAATTAAAAAGGCAGTTATGGGTCGGGTTTAATCTGGGTTTTGAAACCTGGGATCCGATCGAGGCGCGACTGCGCTGGATTTTGGCTTGAGTTGGGCGCGGCCGCGCTGGTGTACCAGAATTTTTTTTTCCAACTCTGAGATGCGGCGCGGCTGCGCTGCTTTCCTTCACAATTTGGGCGTGGTCGCGCTGGCCTAAAAATCTGGAATTGCACTGTTAAGCCTTTCTTGATGATTTCTTCACGTGCAAACCTTGGTGTATGACCTGTAAGCAATGAAAACCAATAAACAAAGCATCTAATTACTACAAAATAAAAATAAAACTAAGTCTAATAATGAGTCCTAAAAATCACAACATTTTAACTAAAAAGCAATTAAAAATTGGGTTGCCTCCCAACTAGGGCTTGATTTAAAGTCTTTCAGCCTGACTACTCCCTGTTTAAATTTCAATCGGCAAGAGTGATTGAGGTTTTCTGGAGATCAACACCACCACCCCAATAATGCTTTAATATTTGACCATTAACTTTAAACGACTCTTCTGGATTGTTTGCAAAAACTTCAACGACGCCATGAGGGAATGCTTGTTTGACGATGAAAGGACCCGACCACCGAGTCTTGAGCTTCCCTGGAAATAACTTCAGTCTAGAATTGAATAGAAGCACTGCTGGTCCTGGCTCAAACGTCCTGTCGATGATTTTCCGATCATGCCACTTCTTGACTTTTTCCTTGTAAAGCTTTGAATTCTCATATGCTTGTAACCAGAATTCATCGAGTTTGTTAAGCTGAAGTAGCCTCTTTTCCCCAGCAGCCGCGAGATCAAAGTTCAACTTTCTGATGGCCCAGTATGCTTTGTGTTCAAGCTCAACCGGTAGGTGACACGCCTTTCCATAGACTAATTGGTACGATGACATTCCAATGGGCGTCTTATAAGCTGTCCGATAAGCCCAAAGTGCATCATCCAATTTTGCTGACCAATCTTTTCTACTCGGATTGACGATTTTCTACAGAATTTTCTTCACTTCTCTATTTGAAACTTCGGCTTGACCACTGGTTTGGGGATGGTAAGTGTTGCTCGATTTCGCAATCAATAAAACACGCGCAAGTATACGCGGTCCACAAGTAATATAAGATAAGTAAAGTGTCGAACCCACGAGGAATTATGTTAAATAATTACCAAATATCAATCGCATGTAAAATCAATCCAATTTAAACAATGACAATATGGTTTGTGTTTGTTGTTGATTAAAACTAAAATAAGGGCAATTTAGAAAACAAGGTTTTACTAACACGGATAAAGTTCAAGATAAAAAGGTCTAAGATTACAATATCCCCCAACTCTTCATTTAAACATCATACACTCTCTTGTTTGGTAAATTAGAACATAAAAATTGCTATCCGAGAAATCACAAGTATATATAATCCTCTCTCGATGGTCGAATACGTATTTCCTATTGTGGTGTATAGATATATTTCTATTCTATACACTAGCAAGAATCTCATATCAAGAGCAATTAATAAGACACATGTCACGTAAAATCCCATCAACCATTCTATCAATTACCAACTTTCACAATAGAAATCATTAAGCATGATTCTCAAATGGATACATGTGGTATTTAGGTATATGTCTATCCTAAATACAATCAAATTATCAATCCTCAAGAGTAATACATAAGACTCACATCACATAATCTCATACATTATCCATAAAGAATATCTAACTTTCACATGAATTCATAACTAGGTCTCAACTTACACTTCCTCTCTCAATTCCATATAAGTTACCAAGGTAATTACGGGCCAAGCAATTAATCCTTAAGCAAAGGTTATGAACTCCAATTCATGTAATGACTAACTACCAATCAAAGAGAGAGCATTCAATTTAAACTACAAGTTGGGTTCCATTGCAATCTTAGAATGAAGAGTTTAGCTCATATTCAATTTCAACAACATCATAATCTGATTATAGTACATGGTTTGGAATAACAAAATAAGAAATAAGAACTACAACATATGAAGAAACACCCCTTTTGTGATGAGATTCCCGAATTGGTGTGGTGTAGATCTTCTTGAGTTGCTCTTGCTTCCTATTTCGTGCTCCTAACCTCCTTGAGTTGATGAAATTCAGATGATTACTACCTTTGTTCCTTTGTTCTTCTTCTTTTTCTCTTAAACCCTAGCCTCCAAATTGTGTAGCAAAGCTTCAATAATACAATCTCCACTCCCTGGATGGCTACTAATCTGATTACTCTCTCTCCTTCCCTTTCCATTGTGCTCCCGAATTTGCTCCACTGAAACTCCACTACCAACAGATGTGACAAACGCCAGCCATATCTCTTGTCCCGACCTGTCGCCCCGGCGACAAAAATATGCTGCGAGATGCCGCCCCGACGACAACGTCGCCCTGGCGATGGAATTGGCTTAGTAACGTCGCCCCGACGATGGCGTCGCCCCGACGCTGAAAGTAAGCCTTGGATTGTCGCCCCGGCGATGGAGCTTACTGCTGGTACTTGACATTTTTCTCCAAAAGTTCCACAATTCCACAATTTTCTACTTAGTGTCGCTTCCTGTACAATAATGAAATAACTAGTGAAATGGTGCTATAAATGCTTAAAGATAGCCGAGAATTGAGCCTAGAAAACATCTAATTCGTAGGTATAAAACCCACTCATCAAATACCCCTAAACTTAAGACTTTGCTTGTCCTCAAGCAAAACAAAGGAATTAAAAAATAAACAATGCCACAAGTATTTGAATGCAAATGCAAGAGTTCTACGCTAGAGCAGTCAGGATAAGGACATTCAGCCTCAACATTTAAAAACAAGTACACAACAACCTCACAACCAAATGATTATCAGAAATGAAACTCACAACAATTTCGCCAAATGTTTAACCCTTAAGTGTGTGTGTGTGGTAGGACTGTTAGAGCACGCACTGATTACAATTCAATCCTAGAACTACATTGCTCAAAAGAAGATAAAACAGTTAATAGCCAAGTTGCTAGCAGCTCTTATGCTCAGTAGCCTCTATTTTCACATTCCATTTAGCTAGATTCTATAACTATCACCGAGTGCGTTTTACGCTCCATCTCGATGATATTTTATTAACATCTAGACCTGTGCAATGTCTATCTTCATTAGGCTTTTCAATGTCACCCATGTAGCAAACTTTCCACCGACGACTCCCAAACCAGATGGTTTTAGGGCATCAAGCGTAGAAACGCTCCAACGGGCTTACTTGTTCGAATGACAAAGGCCACAAAGACAAACTAGTCAAGATTTGCTCATATCTGTCTATATTTCATTTTCAATTATAACCAGCATTCAAGACAGACATCGAAGCAGTAAATAAGCATAAATAATTTTTTTTTAGAAACTATCCTATCTTTTAATGAGCAACAGTTTCAACGAGTTGAATATAAAATCTCACGTAACCACAACAATACCATGTGCATTAGGAACTCCAAGGGTTAAAAATTCAAGAGAAATAGGCACGAGTTAGCATTTCTAATATAACAATTCAGATCCAAGGTGCATAAGACATTAAAACAGTGATTACTAAGTCATCATCGGCTTTCCTTAAATACACTGCTCATAGGTTTCTAAATGCAGATCTACATATTGCTGAGAAACCAAAAATCAAAAGGAAAAATAGATTATGAATATGTTCAATGATCATCAACAAATGACATTAATAGAAATAAGTATTCATAGCAAGAAAAGTCATTTTGATGATATTTCACATGATTATTTTCAATAAAAACCATCCTTCAATAACTGTCTTTAAACTTGAAAACCTGCATACTAACTATAACTACCATGCTAAAGCATTAAACCAACTGAAACTAACTGAAGTACAAGGAACGACTACTAAATAGCAAAAAGCAAAACCACAATAGCAAACCCACCCCCAAACCTAAAATGGATAATGTCCTCATTGTCTAAAGAGTGCAAAATGTAAAACTGAGGACTCCCCTGATCATGGTTGGTTGATATCCTCAACCTCAGCATCAGATGGTGGATAGGGGGGAAGTGGCTGGGGTACGAGGAATGAGATAGGTGGTCCTCCAGGATTCAGCCTCGCGAACTGTTCAGTCAGAACTGCATTGAAGCTCGTGGTGTAGTTGAATATGTGCTCCTGCCTCTCTACAAGTCGTTGGTTCTGTCGTACCAGCAGCATTTGCATATCTCTGAGTTGACTGCTGACACGAGATCTCGGCTGAGAGCTAGAATTTGTAGGTGAAGCAGGGGCATCCACTGGGTCTGCCTGGGGCTGAATAATAAATCCTCGACCCCTCGGGTGCGACTCTGCCTGGTCCCAAACTGAGTATCTGGAGATCAGCCGATGGTCCAAGACCAGCAGTGGCTGCTGAACAATCTCATCCTCGGTCCACTGAACGCCTGCAGCCCGGCACAACCCGCAGATAAGAGATGGGTGTGGTAACCCGCCATGCACATTACTCCTCAGGATCCTGCGGATGTTACCCTCAATGATGCGACCCACGTCGATCGCGTAGTCCATGACTATAACATACAATAGGGCAGCCCTGTCCTTTGTAACATCGCTAACATGAACTATGGGCATCAGCTTAGCGCAGAGAAAAGCATACTAAATCTTACCATACAGGCTTAACTCCTTGCTATGAAAAAATGAACCCCCTCTGTTGCCCTTAGCAACCCACGTGGTGCCCGGTCTGCACAAGTCGGCTAGAATTCTGTCATAGTCGGGTGAGGATCGCAGGAACTCAGTATACTAGCACACTGTAGGAGCGTCCAATGCATAGTAGTCGTTAATAGCCTGGGCGCTGAATGGTACGGTCCTGCCCCGTACAGTCACAGTATATGGCGGCGTGTCCTTTGCATTAGCATAAAACTCCTGGACAATGGCTACCACCGCTGCCTCGGGCTGCTCAATGAAAGTGTCCCATTCTCTCTCAGTAATCTGATCGCCCATATCTCCATCCACTCTCCAACTAGGTTGCAGGCCACGCTCGGGCGTCAGAGCCTTACCCATTATGAAAGTGTCAAATCGTTCAGCGGCCTCAGCACTGACAAACTTACTGTGATCATAAGCCCGTGCCTGTGGTGCTGAGGAACCCTCACCCCTGAACCTTTTTGGCGGCATGATTGATCAGCAATTGGCACAAAGAACCACAAAAATCTTTCCCAAAACTTGATTCCAACCAACTTTCAAATACACTGCAATAGACCAATTCCAGCAATATATGTATACCAAGTTACCAACACCCGACTGAGCCAACACCAACTCAATCGGTCCAGCAAGTGAATAATGCAGTCTATATCAGATTTAAAGTGTAGCTCAGTTCACAGTGTACTCAGTGCAGACATAGAACGCTCTAATACGGCTAATCCAGCAGTTAGAACAATAATAATCACTGACTCCCCCAATTCAGAATGCAGAACCAATAACAAACATGCAGCACACCGAGTCCCAATTCACACTGTCTAGCAGATCGATAGTATAACCAACGCAGAGACGATCAAAATTGAATTTCCCATAGTAACAGTGTATAAGAAAAATATTCCTATCACAGTACCAACACCCACATGCAATTCTTAATGTATCAATTAAGTTGAAAACCAAAATAGAAATCCCACATTGAAAATTCCACAGTATATCCAAGTCTATCAAAATCACCCCACCTTTACTGATTACTCTAAATGTACTGTCAAAGATCCATAAGCATTAGCAATGATTTCCAAGCAATCAATGACATACCTTGATCAATTAGAGTAAGGAGATTCGCAGAGGATGAACCCTAGCTTGGAGATTCCTTTTTGATAGTAAAAAACCCCAAATTTGTGGTTGAAGCTTGGTGTAGGAGGCGCGAAATCCGACTGATTTGCATTGAAATAGGTTGTGGAACAGTGTGGCTTGTGTATCAGATGGATTGGGAAGGGATTTTGAGCTTGGGGTTGAATGAATGGAAGAGAGAATGTAAACAACGATCAGCAGAAATGGGGTTTTTAAAAACTGGATTCCGTGTCTGTCGCCGGGGCGATAGAATACACTTTACTATTACCGCCGGGGCAATAGCGTCGCCGGGGCGAGGAAAAATGAGTCACGAACGTCGCTGGGGCGACTGTTTCGCTGGGGCGATCCAAATGGCTTTTGAATTGTCGCCGGGGCGATAGACCCTACTGCATCCCCAAATTTTCACTCTTGTAAATCAGATCCAAGACCAAACTTAACTCTTCCAACCTGTTTTAAGCAACATTGCACACATATTCAGAATAGCCAGCTCAAAAAAATCAACATTTAGAGCACAATGAGAGCATAGCTTATCTAACCAAAATGCAAAAAATGGAAACTTTAGAAACATAAGAATACACACTTGTCAAACTGAAATGTAACAACAAAATGTAAAGGATACAGATAAGGATAATGGGTTGCCTCCCATCCAGCGCGTGGTTTAAAGTCCTCGGCCCGACTTCACATCCATTCATGGCTAATCGGCTAAAGTGATCGAGGTCTTCTGGCGAGCGAAGCCGCCACCCCAATAGTGCTTAAGACGCTGCCCATTGACTTTGAACGTTTCTTCCGGATTATCACCATAAACTTCAATAGCTCCGTGCGGAAATGCATGTTTGACAATGAAAGGACCCGACCAACGTGATTTGAGCTTTCCGGGAAAAAGCCTCAATCTAGAGTTGTATAGCAATACCGCTTGGCCAAGCTCGAATTTTCTGTCAACAATCTTCTTATCATGCCACCTTTTTACCTTCTTCTTGTACAATTTTGAATTTTCATAAGCTTGCAGTCGGAACTCATCAAGTTCATTGAGCTGAAGAAGTCTTTTCTCGCCTGTAGCTGTGAGATCAAAATTCAACTTTCTAATGGCCCAGAACGCCTTATGTTCAAGTTCAACCGGGAGATGGCATGCCTTGCCATAGACAAGCTGGTATGGTGACATACCAATGGGTGTTTTAAAAGCCGTTCTGTACGCCCACAGTGCATCATCCAACTTTGTTGACCAATCTTTTCTTGTGGGATTGACGATCTTTTCCAGAATTTTCTTCACTTCTCTGTTGGAAACCTCAGCTTGTCCATTGGTCTGAGGGTGATATGCAGTAGCAATTCTATGAGTGACCCCATATTTTCCCAAGAGGGCAGCAAAGTGCTTATTGCAGAAGTGACTCCCTTCATCACTGATCATAGCCCTCGGAGTACCGAATCTTGTGAAGATATTCTTTTGAAGGAATTTCAGCACTACCTTGGAATCATTAGTGGGCAATGCAGCTGCCTCCACCCATTTAGATACATAATCTACTGCCAAGAGAATGTATAGATTGTTGAAAGAGGGTGGGAATGGCCCCATGAAGTCTATACCCCAAACGTCAAAGACTTCGACCTCAAGGATCATATTTAAAGGCATTTCATGCCTTTTAGAAATGTTCCCCATCCGTTAACATCTATCGCATCTTAGCACAAACTGATGAGCATCTTTAAACAAAGTTGGCCAAAAGAACCCTGCTTGCAACACCTTAGTGGTTGTTTTCTCACCTCAGTAGTGTCCTCCATATAACGAATCATGACAGTGATGAAGAATGCTCTCAACCTCGCTTTGTGGAACACACCTTCGAATCATTTGGTCCACACAATGTTTGAACAAATATGGCTCATCCCACATATACCTCTTAACGTCATGAAGAAACTTTTTCTTTTGCTGCCACGACAAGTCCGGTGGGAGTGTGTTACTAACCAAGTAGTTAGCAAAATCAGCATACCAAGGGATTTCGCCTTGAACCACAAACAGCTGTTCATCCGGGAAAGATTCATTTATTAGAACTTTGTCTTCCTTATCAAGACCCGGATTCTCCAATCTAGATAGATGGTCGGCTACTTGGTTTTCAGTTCCCTTTCTGTCCCGAATCTCCAAGTCAAACTCTTGCAGCAATAAGATCCATCGAATCAATCTCGGTTTAGCATCTTTCTTTGCAATGAGATACCGAATAGCTGAATGATCCATGAATACAACCACCCTTGTTCCAATCAAGTAAGATCCAAACTTGTCAAATGCATAAACTACTGCAAGCAACTTCTTCTCGGTAGTGGTGTAATTGAGCTGTGCATCAGTTAAGGTTTTGCTGGCGTAGTAAATAGCATGAAAAACCTTCTCCTTGCGCTGTCCCAAAACAGCCCCAACCGCATAATCACTGGCATCACACATCAATTCGAAGGGTTTTGACCAATCCGGAGCAATGATCACTGGTGCAGTGGTTAATTTCTTCTTTAAAAGCTCAAAAGCGATCAAACACTGTTCATCAAACTTGAATGGCACATCTTTCTCTAGTAGACTGCATAAAGGCTTTGTGATCTTAGAAAAATCCTTGATGTACCTTCGGTAAAACCCCGCATATCCCAGAAAACTGCGAATGCCCTTCACTGAGGTTGGTGGAGGTAAATTTTCAATTGTTTCAAGTTTTGCTCTATCCACCTCAAGACCTTTGGATGACACTTTATGCCCAAGTATTATACCCTCTTGCACCATGAAGTGACATTTTTCCCAGTTGAGCAATAGATTAGTTTCCACACAGATCTCTTCAGTATTAGAACTAGATTTTCTAAGCAGTTGTCAAATGAGTCACCAAACACTGAGAAATCATCCATGAAAACTTCAACATTGCGTTCTACCAAATCTGAGAAAATAGCCATCATGCACCTTTGAAAAGTGGCTGGTGCATTACACAATCTGAATGAGACCCTTCTAAAAGCAAAAGTACCAAATGGGCATGTGAAGGTAGTCTTTTCTTGATCTTCTGGAGCAATAGCAATCTGATTATATCCCGAATATCCATCCAACAAGCAATAGTACTCATGTCTAGCTAGTCTATCCAACATTTGATCAATGAAGGGTAATGGGAAGTGATCCTTTCGAGTTGCTTTGTTAAGCCTCCTGTAATCCATGAACACCCTCCAACCAGTTACTGTTCTTGTTGGAATCAATTCATTATTCTCATTGGCTACAACTGTCATGCCCCCTTTCTTGGGTACACACTGAACTGGGCTCACCCACGCACTGTCAGAGATAGGATAAATTATTCCAGCATCTAACCACTTCAAAATCTCTTTCTTTACCACTTCTTTCATGATTGGGTTGAGCCTCCTTTGATGTTCCACAGTGGGTTTACTATCATCTTCCATCAAGATTTTGTGCATACAGTATGATGGGCTTATTCCCTTGATGTCAGCGATGGTCCATCCAATAGCAGATTTGTACTCCCTAAGAACCCGCAACAACTTGCTTTCCTAAAACTCGTTAAGCACAGATGCAATAATAACAGGTAAAGTAGTTGAATCACCTAAATATGCATACCTGAGATGGTTAGGCAGAGGTTTTAGATCAAGTGATGGAGGTGTCTCAAGGGATGGTTTCAACCGATCTGTAGCATTCTCAGCATGCTCAAGAGATTCAAACGGGATTTGAAACTTGCTTCCCCGTGGCACTGTATCCAAAATCTGTAGATATTCAACCAAATCTGGATCTTCCATGTCAAACTCTCCCAGAAGTGCAGTCTCTAATGGATCATTGTTTAACACATTCAGAAACTCGTCATTCACAGCTTGCTCGATAACATCCACTTGAAAACATTCTTCCTCATCCGAAGGGAATTTCATGGCCTTAAATACATTGAAGGTCACTTCTTGATCCTGAACCCTCATAGTGAGCTCTCCCTTTTGCACATCGATTAAAGTTCTTCCAGTGGCTAAAAATGGTCTCCCCAGAATAATAGGAATGTTTTTATCTTCCTCAAAATCTAAGATGATAAAATCAGCCGGGAAGATGAATTTATCCACCTTAACAAGAATGTCTTCAACAATTCCCCTTGGGTATGTAACCGATCTATCGGCAAGCTGAAGAGAAATGTTTGTAGGCTTTGGTGCAGGCAATCCCAACTGAGTATACACGGATAATGGCATGAGATTAATACTAGCACCCAAGTCACACAAACATTTGTTGAATGAAAGGCTGCCAATAGTACACGGTATAGTGAAGCTGCCTGGATCTTTCAACTTGGGAGGTAGCTTTCTTTGCAGCACGGCACTACATTCCTCTGTCAAAGCCACTGTCTCAAAGTCATTTAGCCTTTTCTTCCTAGATAGAATTCCTTTCATAAATTTGGCATAGCTAGGCATCTGTTCTAAGGCCTCTGCAAAAGGAATGTTAATTTGTAGCTTCTTGAAGACCTCCAGGAATTTGGCAAACTGTTTATCTAACTTTTGCTTCTGCAACCTCTGAGGGAAAGGTACTGGTGGATACACCTTTTGAGTAGGCTCAACACTAGGTTTATCTGTGGTATCTTTCTGCTCCGACTCAGGTGGTACACTGCTGTCCATTTCCTTAGAAAAATCTGCATTATTCAAGTCCGGAGGAGAGCTTGAGTGGGCTGCCCCCTTTTTCAATTCGGGCTCCTGTAATGTTTGTTTACCACTTCTGAGAGTTACTGCCTGACACTCCTCTTTCCCATCTCTTCTTGGATTAGTCTCTGTGTTACTAGGAAGAGATCCCTGGGGTCTATTTGACATAGAACTAGCCATCTGCCCAATTTGATTTTCCAAAGCTTTAAGTGCTGCTGCTTGGTTTTTAATCAAGATATCTTGGTTAGCCATGTATTTCAATATCAACTCTTCAAAATCTGATTTTCTCTCTGGTTGTGATTGTGAAGTTTGAGCTGTATGATGTTGTGGCTGACTTTGGAACCCTGGTGGATGGTGTGGCTTAGGAGCTTGCTGAAAATTTTGATTGTTGCTCCATGAAAAGTTAGGATGGTTCCTATTCCCAGCATTGTAAGTGTTTTGGTACTGATTTGGCGGTCTCTGGTAGCTACTTACAAACTGAACTGCCTCGTGGTCAAATGGGCATTGGTCGTTGGCATGTGTCCCTGCACAAACTTCACAAACAACAGCCACCTGCTGCACTTTTGAATCAGTCAAGGAATCAAGTTTCTTTGACATTGCTGCCATCTGAGCTGCTAAGGCTGTGATGGCATCCACCTCTAATACTCCGGCTACCTTTGGTTGACTCATCCTAGCAGTAGGCCATTGGTAGTTATTTGCAGCCATAACCTCCAATAAATCAAGTGCTTCCCCATAATTTTTAGCCATAAAAGATCCTCCCGCAGCTGTATCTAAACTAGACCGATTGTGAGATCATAATCCATTGTAGAAGGTATTCAATTGCATCCATGGAAGGAATCCATGATGTGGGCATCTCCGAAGCAAATCTCTAAATCTTTCCCAAGCTTCATACAATGATTCTCCATGGTGTTGTTCAAAGGTAGCAATTTCATTTCTCAATCTAGCAGACTTTACAGGAGGGAAAAACTTTGCCAAAAATTTCTGTGCTAAGTCTGACCATGTAGTGATGGATCCCGGTAGCAATGAGTGAAGCCAACTCTTAGCTTTGTCTCTCAAAGTGAACGAAAAAAGTCTAAGTCTCAAAGTATCATCCGTCACTCCAACAAATTTGAAAGTATCACATATCTCAATATAGCTCAACAAATGCTCATTAGGGTTGTCATTAGCCAAACCCCCAAACTGTAATGAATTTTGCACCATTCGTATTGTTCCCGGTTTGATTTCAAAGGCATGTGCAGTTATTGCCGGTCTTGTGATACTAGACTGTAAATAACTTATCTGCGGCGTTACATAGTCTTTCAATGCTTTTTGTTCCTCTGCCGCCATAGTTTCTTGATTGTTAGAATCCCTGATTCTTTCCCTTCTTAGTCTTCGGGTATTTCTCTCGATCTCGGGATCGTAAGGAAATAACTCAAGACTTTATGATCGGTGCATACAAATCAAAGGTACCTACACAATCAAGTAAATAAAAATTAAAAACAAGTCTAAATTAAGATCAATTCAACTATAATCAATATTGGTAAAATTATTGTAAAATAATTCCCCGGCAATGGCGCCAAAAACTTGTTGCTCGATTTCGCAATCAATAAAACACGCGCAAGTATACGCGGTCCACAAGTAATATAAGATAAGTAAAGTGTCGAACCCACGAGGAATTATGTTAAATAATTACCAAATATCAATAGCATGTAAAATCAATCCAATTTAAACAATGACAATATGGTTTGTGTTTGTTGTTGATTAAAACTAAAATAAGGGCAATTTAGAAAACAAGGTTTTACTAACACGAATAAAGTTCAAGATAAAAAGGTCTAAGATTACAATATCCCCCAACTCTTCATTTAAATATCATACTCTCTCTTGTTTGGTAAATTAGAACATAAGAATTGCTATCCGAGAAATCACAAGTATATATAAGCCTCTCTCGATGGTCGAATACGTATTTCCTATTATGGTGTATAGATATATTTCTATTCTATACACTAGCAAGAATCTCATATCAAGAACAATTAATAAGACACATGTCACGTAAAATCCCATTAACCATTCTATCAATTACCAACTTTCACAATAGAAATCATTAAGCATGATTCTCAAATGGATACATGTGGTATTTAGGTATATGTCTATCCTAAATACAATCAAATTATCAATCCTCAAGAGTAATACATAAGACTCACGTCACATAATCTCATACATTATCCATAAAAGAATATCTAACTTTCACATGAATTCATAACTAGGTCTCAACTTACACTTCCTCTCTCAATTCCATATAAGTTACCAAGGTAATTACGGGCCAAGCAATTAATCCTTAAGCAAAGGTTATGAACTCCAATTCATGTCATGACTAACTACCAATCAAAGAGAGAGCATTCAATTTAAACTACAAGTTGGGTTCCATTGCAATCTTAGAATGAAGAGTTTAGCTCATATTCAATTTCAACAACATCATAATCTGATTATAGTACATGGTTTGGAATAACAAAATAAGAAATAAGAACTACAACATATGAAGAAACACCCCTTTTGTGATGAGATTCCCGAATTGGTGTGGTGTAGATCTTCTTGAGTTGCTCTTGCTTCCTATTTCGTGCTCCTAGCCTCCTTGAGTTGATGAAATTCAGATGATTACTACATTTGTTCCTTTGTTCTTCTTCTTTTTCTCTCAAACCCTAGCCTCCAAATTGTGTAGCAAAGCTTCAATAATACAATCTCCACTCCCTGGATGGCTACTAATCTGATTACTCTCTCTCCTTCCATTTCCATTGTGCTCCCGAATTTTCTCCACTGAAACTCCACTACCAGCAGATGTGACAAACGCCAGCCATATCTCTTGGCCCGACCTGTCGCCCCGGCGACAAAAATATGCTACGAGATGCCGCCCCGGCGACAACGTCGCCCCGGCGATGGCGTCGCCCCGGCGCTGAAAGTAAGCCTGGGATTGTCGCCCCGGCGATGGAGCTTACTGCTGGTACTTGACATTTTTCTCCAAAAGTTCCACAATTCCACAATTTTCTACTTAGTGTTGGTTCCTGTACAATAATGAAATAACTAGTGAAATGGTGCTATAAATGCTTAAAGATAGCCGAGAATTGAGCCTAGAAAACATCTAATTCGTAGGTATAAAACCCACTCATCAGTAAGCTGTAGTAATTTGGTGGTTTACCCCATACTTAGCTAAAAGAGCCGTGAAATACCTATTGCAAAAATGGCTCCCTTCATCGCTGATAATTGCTCTTGGGGTGCCGAAACGTGTGAAGATATTTTTTCGCAGAAATTTAAGAACCACCTTGGCATCATTAGTCGGCAACGCACTTGCTTCCACCCATTTAGAGACATAATCGACCGCCAAAAGGATGTAGAGGTTGTTAAAGGACGATGGGAATGGTCCCATAAAATCTATTCCCCAAACGTCAAAGACTTCAACTTCTAAAATGGCATTCAAAGGCATCTCATGATGCTCGGAAATATTTCCCACCCTTTGACATCTGTCACATCTTTGCACGAAGTGGTGGGCGTCCTTAAACAACGTTGGCCAGAAAAATCCTGCCTGTAACACCTTGGCCGTTGTCTTTTCGCCTCCATAATGACCTCCGTATAGCGAATCATGGTAATGATGTAAAATACTCTCTATTTCACTTTGTGGCACACACCGTCTAATCATCTGATCGGCACAATGTTTGAACGCGAATGACTCATCCCACTTGTACCTTTTTACATCATGCAGAAACTTTTTCTTTTGTTGGCTGGTCAAATCAGGAGGAAGTACGTTGCTAACCAAATAATTAACAAAATCGGCATACCATGGTACTTCTGAATGGATCACAAACAACTGCTCATCCGGAAAGAACTCATTGATTACCGTTTTGTCTCCCTTAACGTGGTCATTATTTTCTAATCTCGAGAGATGATCTGCCACTTGATTTTCCGTCCCCTTCCTATCCCGGATTTCCAAGTCGAACTCCTGGAGTAGAAGTATCCATCGAATCAACCTTGGCTTGGCATCCTTCTTCAAAATCAGATATCTTATGGCAGAATGGTCAGTGAACACCACCACTTTAGTTCCAATTAAGTACGACCGGAATTTGTCAAATGCATACACGACTGCTAGCAACTCTTTCTTGGTAGTCGTGTAGTTGAGTTGGGCATCGGACAGTGTTTTGCTAGCATAATAAATGGTGTGAAAAAACTTTTCCTTTCGTTGGCCCAAAACAACCCCAATAGCATACTCACTAGCATCACACATCAACTCAAACGGCCTTGACCAATCCGGTGCTACAATTACTGGCGCTGTGGTCAATTTCCTTTTCAACAAGTTAAAAGCCGCAAGACACTCATCATCAAACTTAAAGGGAACATCTTTCTCCAATAGGCTACATAAAGGCTTAGAGATTTTAGAAAAGTCCTTTATGAACCTCCTATAAAATCCGGCGTGTCCTAAGAAACTTCGTATTCCCTTGACTGTGGTTGGTGGAGGTAGATTTTCTATTATCTCCAGCTTGGCTCGATCTACCTCTAACCCGTTTTGACGACACCTTGTGCCCAAGAATTATCCCCTCTTGCACCATAAAGTGGCATTTTTCCCAGTTAAGCACTAAATTGGTCTCCACGCATCTTTTCAAAACCAAGACCAGATTTTCCAAGCAACTATCAAATGTGTCACCAAACACTGAAAAATCGTCCATGAATACCTCCATGTTGCGTTCAACCATATCTGAGAAAATAGCCATCATGCATCTTTGAAACGTCGCAGGTGCATTACATAAGCCAAAAGACATCCTTCTAAAAGCAAAAGTACCATAGGGACACGTGAAGGTAGTCTTTTCCTGATCTTCAGGGGCAATCACTATCTGATTATAACCTGAGTAGCCATCCAACAAGCAATAGTACTTGTGCCCAGCCAGTCTATCTAACATTTGATCAATGAAGGGTAGAGGAAAGTGATCCTTGCGGGTTGCCTTGTTTAATTTCCTGTAGTCCATACAAACCCTCCATCCGGTCACTGTCCTTGTCGGTATCAATTCATTATTCTCGTTTTCTACAACCGTCATACCACCCTTTTTAGGCATGCACTGGACTGGACTCACCCAATTGCTATCGGAGATCGGGTAAATGTTACCTGCATCAAGCCACTTCAAAATTTCCTTTTTCACCACCTTTTTCATGATCGGGTTCAGCCTCCTTTGTTGCTCTATCGTTGGTTTGGCATCGTCTTCCAAAAGGATCTTGTGTATACAGAATGATGGGCTAATTCATTTTATGTCTGCGATGGTCCAACCAATGGATGATTTGTATTCCCGGAGAACTCGAATCAACTTACTTTCCTGCAATTCGTTAAGTACAGATGCAATACTAATAGGCAAAGTAGATGATTCTGTTAGGTTTGTATATAGCGCGAACATGTAATCAAATTACATAACTAGTGCGGAAGGGCGATAAAACGAATTTTAAAATTTTTCATACAAACCATCACCATGATCATCCATGTGCTCAATTATCAATTAAACGAAAGAGATAAAGTATGAGAATCATACCCTTGTAGAACCATGCTTCCACAGGTACGAGTTCAGCTCCAAATCCTTCGCGTTCTCCTTGAATTTCACCAATGAGATTCCTTCCTTTGATCAACATTAGCCACCCAAGTGTTTGGCCTCTAGAGGTGATCCACCAAGGAATTATAGTTATTCAAGAAGATGGGTGTTGGCAAAACCCTAGTTTCTATCTTTATAGAAATTGCAAATACTCTCTCTCTCCAATTCTCATCGAAGAGTGTGTAAATTGTCTAACCCCAAATCATGATAAGACTCCTCTTATTTATAGATATAGGGAACCCTCCTAAACTATTTAGGATTAGGGTTTTTATTTTAATTAAACTCCTTTAATTAATTAAACTCCTAATCCAATTAGGAATTTGTGAGAGAGTACTTCTATTAATTAATTCTCAATCTCTATTAGGAATTAAATAATAGTAATTGTAATAATAATAATAAGACTCCTCTTATTAATTTATATTTAGTATTTCTAAAATATTAAATAATAAATATTAAGCTATTTAATCTATTCTATCTCCATAGATTAAATTAAATACACTTAACTTATTATTACAATTATGCCATTTACTTCTTAAATAAATATTTTCCTTTTTGCGGTGTGACCCTTTAGGTTCTCCATATTAAACCGGTTCTGAATAAATCAATTAGAACAATTCTAATCTTATTTAAATAAATAAATTAAACTATTTAATTCATTTAAATAAATAATATTTATTCTACAATAAGGGTAAGCCCCCTTAGCGATCAACGACTTTCTAGATAATATAGATTTCAACATCAATCACAAAAGAACCTTTCAGTGAATAGTTACCGTACAATTCAATCCTTCTACCATATAATGTCCCAATTAAATATAAGACATGGAATTACTGTCAAGTCTTATTTTATTTAATTATATGTATTTCGATTCTCAAATGCACAAATCTGATAATGCAAATTAGAAACTCCTTTCTAATTTCATTCTGCTTTGGCCAAAGACTTCTGAGTCGTCATTTATCGAATCACATAGGACATTCACTCCTTTTACTAGAAGTGGTAGATTCTTTGTTGATCATTCACCTATCTCCATGTATAACTTATTATACCCAATCATACCCTTTGATATACCCTAAGGGTCTTAAGGGACATGTCAAAGTATAACTCATCACACACAATATACTATGATGATCTCAAGTCTAAGGATCACTTGTACTACTATCACTAGAGGAATTCCTATTGACAGGTGAGTAAAACTCCATTAGGTATTCTTTAGCGAGCCACGTTCAGTGAACTTATTCTCTAATAAGCACCTACATACTTGCTTTAGTGTCTCCACACAAATGATTATGAGATCAATCATCCTCTTCATAAGAGCAAGCAACGTATGTACTAATCTATCCGAATTCACTAATCCCCTTTTTTTAGTAATCCAATGATTAGGAATGATTTTAGTTTGTGAGCTATCTAGAATTTAGATCTCATTAGCATGATCACCATCTTGATTCTAAAAGCATTGCTCAAAACTATGGGTTTATCACATTTAATATAACAACACCATGTAGATAAAGTAAAATGCCTTTAACAACCGAATAAGATTACAAAGTATATGCTACATCATATCAAATATGATTGGCTTGTGTGCATACTACTTTCAATCTCCCACTTGCACTAAAGCCAATCGTCATGGTATCTAATACCCTTCTTCTCTAAGTGACGATCATCCTGCTGTTTGGATAAAGCTTCAGTAAATGCATTGAAATGTCGTTCTTGAGAGTCCATTATCTCTATAGTGACTTCTCTTCTTTCAATGATTCCACTAATCAAATGAAAGTGCCGCAACACATGTTTGAATCCAAGATGAGACTAAGGAACTATTCCTAGTTCTGTGATGAACTTTTCATCCAAACAATCAACTCGCAGCTTCATTTACAGTTATATACTTTCTCTTTGTCACTAAACCAACAACTCTTTGTTGTTTGGAATCTTTCTAATTCACTGCACCACCATTTAAGGTAACGATTTACCTTAAAGTGGATTTGTTATCGTCTTGGTCAGTTTGAAAAACTTGAGTCTGTTTAGTCCTCTAGTTTTAATTCAAACCTACCATGAATCATGATCACATCTTCAGTACCGGTTAAGTACTTAAAGATGTTTATCACTGTCTTACAGTGATCATCTCCAGAATATGACTGATCAACATCAGGCCTTGTATATTCACTACATACATGATAGTAACTCATGCGATCTCTCTTTTAATTGGAGACAATTTTAGAGAGATACACTCCATGGCTCATCATCATGAGACCTCTCTTGGAGTTTGCCATGCTAAACGCCTTTAGCATCAAATGAATATATGTTCCTTCGGTCAAGCCGAACATCCTTTTAAATCTATCTATATAGATTTATATCCCCAATTTATAGGATGCTCCTCCCAAGTCATTCATGGAGAAATGTTTAGACAATTTTATCTTTACTGATTGTAGCATTGGTGTGTTATTCCTTATCAGTAGTATATCAACATATAATACTAGGAATGTCACAGTGCTCCCACTGACCCTTTTGTACACACTAGGTTCATTCTCGTTTTTGATAAAATCAAACTCTTTTGATTGTCTCACCAAAACGAATGTTCCATCTTTGAGAAGCTTGCTTCAATCCATTAATGGATTTTTGTATCTTAAAACACGATTTGTTTCAACCTTTGAAACAAATTTCTCTGGCTGTATCATACATACATTCTCCTCAAGTCTTCATTGAGGAAGGGTGTCTCCACATCCATTTTGCCAGATTTCGTAATAAGCTGCAATCACAAGCAAAATCCAAATGGACTTGAGCATTACCCGGTAATAAGGTTTTATCACAGTCAACTCCTTGACTTGAAAAACCTTTTAAACATGTCTGGTCTTATAGGTCTCCACCTTGCCATTTGCCCCAGTCTTTCTCTTAAAGACCCATATTCACAATCTAGGCACTGTGCCCTTTTGTGGAGTAACCAGAGTCTATACTTGGTTCTCATACATGGAGTCCATTTCGAATTTCATGGTCATCTGCCATTTCTCTGAGTGTCTTCTACTCATAGCCTCATCGTATATAACTGGATCATCATCCTCTATGATGCGTACCTCATCATCATCCTCTATGATGAATCCATACTTCCCAGGTATCTTCGGTACTCTTCCAGATTTACGATTCGGTTGTGGTATAATAGGTCTATCTACAGGTTCCTCAGTTTGACTTAAAGTGCTTTGTGGTTCTTGAACTCCTTCAAGATCTATTACCCTCCCACTAGCTCCTTCAATGATAAAGACCTTTATCTAAGAAGGCAGCGTGTAGGATTATAGTAATAATACCCTAAACTTTCTTTAGGAGAGTTTAAGTCATTCTATGATTTGAGAATTCACTCTATGTTTCATTCTACGATCTGTTTGATGGTGCTCTGTTCCATAGTGCTCTTTTTCATGGTGTTGACAATTATGTGCCTTATGTGCTCTGTCTGATGTTGGTCTGCTCTATGGTGTTCCGTTTTTTGGTGTTGACAATTATGGTATCGATAATTACATTCATACCTGATAATTAATACACCCAATGAATTGCCTCCTTGGATGTTTTGCACCATCTTTCCTTACTTCCCACATTTGCGCCATTGCTCCACAGTAACAACGACTTGGAAATCAAGTAGAATCCATTGATTTAAGCTACAAGAATTACAATCATCCTCCACAATTTTCCCATAAATCTGCACTTGTCAGATTTTTGTCCCAAACTTATCTTTGAAACCTTTTCACATAAGCTGGACAACTCCTTATCTTAACATACTTAAGACTAGGAATCCTCCCTATCCATAACTTGTATGGAGTCTTTGAGCCGGATTTTGAGGTTACCTTATTTTGTAGATATGCAGCCGTTTCTAGGGCATAACCCCAGATGGATACTAGAATGTCGGTAAAAATCATTACGGACTGCACCTTGTCCAACAAGGTACAATTACTCCTTTTAGATACACCAATCAATTATTGCGTATCAAGAGGTGTCCATTATGAGAAAATACCATTTTGAGATGATCTAGAAACTCATTGCACAAGTATTCCTTCCTCGATCTGATCAAAGAATCTTAATACTTTGTTAATATGTTTCACTTCTGAATTCTTTGAATATTTCAAATGATTCAGACTTGTATTTTATCAAATACACACATTCAACTCTTTGAATGACCATCTCCTTTTCTTTACTAGTTTGTTCAATTTGCAAAATTATTTTTCATGTAAGTTAAGTTTACAAAGTCCATCAAGTGATCTTCCAGTTTCAAAAAAACATTATCATTATAAATAGAACAACAATTGTTCTTAAATATAATACTAGAACCTTCCTTGTCCAACAACGGAAGTAATAATGTTTCTAATGAGAACTGGAACATAATAACAACTTATTAACTTAATAGACTTGCCCGTAGGCAATGCTAAACTATAAGTTTCTATGGTTAATGCAGTAACCTTTGCTCCATTCCACACATAAGATTACTTACTCTTTGTTTAGCTTTCTACTTCTGCTTAGTCTCTGCATTAGATTGCATACGTGAGAACTACAGCTGGTATCCAATACCCAAGTAGAACCTTAACTTACAGAAAGATTTATTTTTTAATCATGAACAAACCTGTATTTGTAACCGAAGCTTCACTAAGCTTCTTCTGGTTAGCCTTTGTAAGAATCTCCTTACAGTTTCCTTTCTAGTATCTAGGCTTATTGCAGTGGAAGCAAACTCCTTTGCTATCTGCATCAGTCTTGTTCTTATTGTCCTTTGTTTTTGCCTTTTCATTTACCTTCTTTGAATTGTTCTTCTTTTAAGAAGATCCTTTGGCCCTCTTCCGCTTCCTAGAAGAATCATCTACCAGTAAGACTTGGTCTTTCTTGGTTAGAAAGTGACTCTTTACTGTTTTTAACATGTTTAAGCAACTCAGGCAGGCTGACATATAGCTTGTTCATGTGAAATTCACAACAATTTGTGAGAAAGAGTCCGGAAGTGATTGCAAGATCAAATCTTGGATCAGCTTTCCATCCATTAAAACCCAGTTGTCCCAATTGTTCAATCATATTGATCATTTTAGGACATTTGTCTATACTGTAGTGCCATCGGTCATTCTAGATCGGGAGAGCTCCTTAGATATTTGATATCTAATAGTCCTACTTTCCTCACCCTTCAACTCCTTGAAGGTGCAGGAGTATAGTAGGAGCATCCATAGTTTCATGCTGACGCTGAAGCTCGTTACTCATGGATGTGAGCATGATGCATTGAGCCAACTGTGCATCATCTTGCTACTTTCTAAAAATAGCAATCTCTTCCTCAGAGGCATTGCTTGCAACCATTGCAGGGATAGACATATTAAGGACATAAGATAGCTTTTTAGCCTTGAGAACTATTCTCAAATTCTTTAACCATTCCTTTCAATTTGGTCCGGTTAATTAGCATCTAATATGCTCCGCAGTGATAGTAAAATTAGACATTGTAAAATTCTGTAAATGAATTTGTAATTTAACAACATTTTAGCATACATTCATTTCAATTAATTACCAAAATAAATTAGGTTTTTATTTTAAATTGGTATCTCACTATTTTCATCAAACTATATTACCCTCATTATATAGTTCGGCAATTCTAATTAAAGATTTGCTAGTGAGAATAAGGATCTCATTTCAAATGTATATAGCCTTGTGGTGACACAACAAACGATATATAAATAAATAGGTAGACAACTATTGTCAATTACATCTCTATGTAACTCCTTGTATTTTGCCTCTTAGATTATTTTGATCAAGTGGTGACACATCCGAATCAAAATTATCCAAGTTAAGTCCATCCTAGCACTTCTATATATTCGAAAGAAAAACACTGTCCTTGTGGTGACACAACAAAACAACATCGTTCAGTCTATGTATAAGCATCAACTGTGATAATGCAACATCTTAAATATTTAATACTTGCCTTGTGGTGACACAACAAACTCATATTAAATATTTAATACTCTATTGCTTTACCATGCTAGAAGGCGACGTTCGATATTCCAAATATCTTTGAACGCTTAGTACTTAATATAATTTCTTGAGGGGCTTGTTATTATTTATCTCATCTTGTTTAGCGCGCATGCACATATATATATAAAATACGCGTCATATTATTTAACATGCGAAGCATGTTGTATAATATATAATATATACATAGTAAGCATGCACATATAGAATACTATATTCTACCCGGATTGATTATGGACTTTTATTCTAGTTTAGTGCAAGAATTAAATTTAAATATAACTATTACATTTAAACCCAGCCTCCATTAAAAATGGGTCTTCAAGCGCTCCTTACTCCTTTGTCTCCAATTCTTCAAGTAATTCTAACTAAACCTATTACATAAACTATTTACAATAAATAGAAACCTTGATCAGCAGTCAAGGGGAGGTACATAGGAGGGAGATAGAATTTACATTAAGAAAAATTAGAGAAGACGAGGTACGCAGACCCCATTTATAAAAAAAACCCATTCATTCAAGTATCCACTAAAACAAATCCAATCACACATTGGTCAGTAGTCCATAATCAATCCCTATTTATTATCATACATATCTCCATATGTATCAATAAATAACATTCATCTCATGAATAATAAAACCATTCCATATATGCATTGATATCATTTAATGGGCAATTAAAAGTTTACTAGAAATCCAATTTTTGAAACAAAAATAAACTCCTTTATTTTGATCAAAATTTAAATTATAATAAACTTATTTATTTTATTTTATCCAATTTTGAATAAAAATAAACTCCTTTATTTTTAATCAAATTCCAAATCAAAATAAAACACCTTTATTTTAATTAATATGGAAGCCAATTTAAAGTTTAAAATAAACACCTTTATTTTTAACTAAAAAATGTTGGAAAATAAAATATGTTGAATCCTATTCCTTATCAAAATAAACATCTTTATTTTTAAAGAAACATGGAATCCTATTCCATATGTGAATAAACTCCTTTATTCTAGGAAACATGGAATCCTATTCCATATATGAATAAACTCCTTTATTCTAGGAAACATGGAATCCTATTTCATATATGAATAAACTCCTTTATTCTAGTTAACGTAGAATCCAATTCCAAGTTAAAATAAAACTTTTAATTTTAATTATATTCCAATTCAAAATAAACCTTTTATCTTAATGGAAAATAAATAAAATCAAAATAAAAAAATTTTCAAAATCTGCAGAGCAGCGCGGCCGCGCTCCAAAATGAACTAGGAGCGGCACGGTCGCGCTGCACCCCCAGAAACTATTTCTGGGTTCGGGCGCGGCCGCGCTCCAGAATGAACTGGAAGCGGAGCGGCCGCGCCGCGTAGCAGACTTCGAAAATTTTTTTATTGCCCAGAAAATCGATCCAATCGTATACCCATACAGACATGGAATCATAATAATCGATAATTAGCACAAGGTTAGGCTCTGATACCACTGTTAAGTTTGTATATAGCGTGAACATGCAATCAAATTACATAACTAGTGCGGAAGCGCGATAAAACGGATTTTAAAATTTTTCATACAAACCATCACAATGATCATCCATGTGCTCAATTATCAATTAAACGAAAGAGATAAATTATGAGAATCATACCCTTGTAGAACCATGCTTCCACAGGTACGAGTTCACCTCAAAATCCTTCACGTTCTCCTTGAATTTTACCAATGAGATTCCTTCCTTTGATCAACATTAGCCACCCAAGTGTTTGGCCTCTAGAGGTGATCCACCAAGGAATAATAGTTATTCAAGAAGATGGGTGTTGGCAAAACCCTAGTTTCTATCTTTATAGAAATTGCAAGTACTCTCTCTCTCCAATTCTCATGGAAGAGTGTGTAAATTGTCTAACCCCAAATCATGATAAGACTCCTCTTATTTATAGATATAGGGAACCCTCCTAAACTATTTAGGATTAGGGTTTTTATTTTAATTAAACTCCTTTAATTAATTAAACTCCTAATCCAATTAGGAATTTGTGAGAGAGTACTTCTATTAATTAATTCTCAATCCATATTAGGAATTAAATAATAGTAATTGTAATAATAATAATAAGACTCCTCTTATTAATTTATATTTAATATTTCTAAAATATTAAATAATAAATATTAAGCTATTTAATTTATTTTATCTCCATAGATTAAATTAAATACACTTAACTTATTATTACAATTATGTCATTTACTTCTTAAATAAATATTTTCCTTTTTGCGGTGTAACCCTTTAGGTTCTCTATATTAAGCCGGTTGTGAATAAATCAATTAGAACAATTCTAATCTTATTTAAATAAATAAATTAAACTATTTAATTCATTTAAATAAATAATATTTATTCTACAATAAGGGTAAGTCCCCTTAGCGATCAACGACTTTCCAGATAATATAGATTTCAACATCAATCACAAAAGAACCTTTCAATGAATAGTTACCGTACAATTCAATCCTTCTACCATACAATGTCCCAATTAAATATAAGACATGTAATTACCGTCAAGTCTTATTTTATTTAATTATATGTATTTCGATTCTCAAATGCACAACTCTAATAATGCAAATTAGAAACTCCTTTCTAATTTCATTCTGCTTTGGCCAAAGACTTCTGAGTCGTCATTTATCGAATCACATAGGACATTCACTCCTTTTACTAGAAGTGGTAGATTCTTTGTTGATCATTCACCTATCTCCATGTATAACTTATTATACCCAATCATACCCTTTGATATACCCTAAGGGTCTTAAGGGACATGTCAAAGTATAACTCATCACACACAAGATACTATGATGATCTCAAGTCCAAGGATCACTTGTACTACTATCACTAGAGGAATTCCTATTGACAGGTGAGTAAAACTCCATTAGGTATTCCTTAGCGAGCCACATTCAGTGAACTTATTCTATAATAAGCACCTACATACTTGCTTTAGTGTCTCCACACAAATGATTATGAGATCAATCATCCTCTTCATAAGAGCAAGCAACGTATGTACTAATCTATCCGAATTCACTAATCCCCTTTTTTTAGTAATCCAATGATTAGGAATGATTTTAGTTTGTGAGCTATCTAGAATTTAGATCGCATTAGCATGATCACCATCTTGATTCTAAAAGCATTGCTCAAAACTATGGGTTTATCACATTTAATATAACAACACCATGTAGATAAAGTAAAATGCCTTTAACAACCGAATAAGATTACAAAGTATATGCTACATCATATCAAATATGATTGGCTTGTGTGCATAGTACTTTCAGATTCACCCAAATAAGCATACCTCAGATGGCTCGGTAAAGGTTTAAGTTCAAGAGTAGGAGGTAATTCAAGAGATGGCTTCAAGCGCTCTATGGATTTGTCAGTAAGTTCCAAAGGTTCGTAGGGAATCTGAAATTTGTGTACTCTCGACACTGTATCTAAAATTTGAAGAAACTCCATCATTTCAGGGTCATCCATGCTAGCCTCCCCTAATAAAAATAGATTCCAACGGATCCTCATTCAATTTCCTCAAAAACTCGTCATCCATCACTTTTTCCACCACATCTAACCGGAAACACTATTCCTCATCCGTAGGAAATTTCATGGTTTTGAACACATTAAATGTCACTTCTTGGCCTTGCACCCTCATAGTCAATTCTCCTTTTTGTACATCTATAAGTGTTCATCCAGTTGCCAAGAAAGGTCTCCCCAATATAATAGGAATGTCTTTGTCCTCCTCATAGTCCAAAATGATGAAATCAGCTGGGAATATGAAGTTATCCACTTTTACCAAGATGTCTTCCACGATACCTCTAGGGTATGTAACCGACCTGTCAGCAAGCTGAAGAGAGATGTTGGTCGGTTTCGGTGCAGGTAGACCCAGCTGGATATATATTGATAATGGCATAAGGTTGATGCTCGCACCCAAATCACACAAACATCTGCTGATTGATAAGCTGCTAATGGTGCAAGGGATAGTGAAACTACCCGGATCCTTCAACTTCGGTGGCAACTTCTTCTGTAATATAGCACTACACTTTTCAGTCAATGCTACTGTTTCATAATCCTCTAACTTTTTCTTCCTTGACAAAATTCCTTTCATGAACTGGGCATAGCTTGGCATCTGCTCTAAAGTCTCGGCAAACGGTATGTTGATTTGCAGCTTTTTAAAGACTTCAAGGAATCTGGAGAATTGTTTGTCTATTTTCTACTTGTGAAATCTCTGAGGATATGGAACAGGAGGGTATACTTCTGCTTGCCTTTTATGCTCCTTGTCTTTCCTTGTCTTTTTCTACCAAGTTCTCTGCAGGAGCTGGGACTGGGGATGGGCGCGCCGCGCTGCCTCCCTTTGTATTTCAGGCGCAGCCGCGCTGCTTTGCTGGAGTTGCTTCCCATTTCGAAGTGTTACAGCTTGACATTGTTCCTTACCATCTCTCTTGGGGTTTACTTCTGTATCACTTGGAAGTACTCCTTGCGGTCGATTGTTCAAGACTTGAGCCAACTGTCCCAGCTGATTTTCCAAATTCCTAATTGAAACTGCCTGGCTCTTCACATTCAAATCTACCTGATTGAATAGCTTATCTTGATCATTCATTCTTTTCTCCGATGCTGTGATAAATCTTGCCAACGACTCTTCTAAATTGGGTTTTCTTTCTGCATGTTGTGGAGCTTGGTTCTGAAAACCCGGGGGATTCTGTGATCTTGGAGCGGGATTTTGAACTTGAGTGTTATTGCTCCATGAGAATCCCGGATGATTTTTCCACCCTGGATTATATGCATTCTGGTATGGCTGTTGCTGTCGGTTATAGCTCCCCAAGTACTGTACCGATTCCGGATTAATGGCACAATACTCCGTCGGATGTGCACTTGCACATAGCTCACACACGCAGGCCACTTGTTGGACCTTCGACTCCGCCAAAGCTTCAATTTTCTTAGACATGGTAGCCATCTGAGCTGTTAATGTAGTGACTGCATCTACTTCCAAAACTCCAGCTACCTTCTGCGGATTCATTTTGGAAGTCAGCCATTGATAGTTGTTCGCAGCCATAGTCTCCAACAAGGTGAAAACTTCATCAAAATTTTTGTCCATAAGTGCTCCCCCTGCAGCTGCATCAATGTTTGTTCGATTGTTACTATTCAGCCCATTGTAGAATGTCTGGACTTGCAGCCACTTGGGTAGCCCATGATGTGGACCTCTCCTCAATAACTCCTTGAACCTTTCCCATGAAAGTAGTATGCACACAAGCCAATCATATTTGATATGATGTATCATATACTTTGTAATCTTATTCGTTTGTTAAAGGCATTTTACTTTATCTACATGGTGTTGTTATATTAAATGTGATAAACCCATAGTTTTGAGCAATGTTTTAGAATCATGATGGTGATCATGCTAATGAGATCTAAATTCTAGATAGCTCACAAACTAAAATTGTTCCTAATCATTGGATTACTAAAAAGGGGATTAGTGAATCCGGATAGATTAGTACATACGTTGCTTGCTCTTATGAAGAGGATGATTAATCTCATAATCATTTGTGTGGAGACCCTAAAGCAAGTATGTAGGTGCTTATTAGAGAATAAGTTCACTGAACGTGGCTCGCTAAGGAATACCTAATGGAGTTTTACTCGCCTGTCAATAGGAATTCCTCTAGTGATAGTAGTACAAGTGATCCTTGGACTTGAGATCATCATAGTATCTTGTGTATGATGAGTTATACTTTGACATGTCCCTTAAGACCCTGAGGGTATATCAAAGGGTATGATTGGGTATAATAAGTTATACATGGAGATAGGTGAATGATCAACAAAGAATCTACCACTTCTAGTAAAAGGAGAGAATGTCCTATGTGATTCGATAAATGACGACTCAGAAGTCTTTGGCCAAAGCAGAATGAAATTAGAAAAGAGTTTCTAATTTGCATTATCAGAGTTGTGCATTTGAGAATCGAAATGCATATAATTAAATAAAATAAGACTTGACAGTAATTCCATGTCTTATATTTAATTGGGACATTGTATGGTAGAAGGATTGAATTGTACGGTAACTATTCATTAAAAGGTTCTTTTGTGATTAATGTTGAAATCTATATTATCTGGAAAGTCGTTGATCGCTAAGGGGGCTTACCCTTATTGTAGAATAAATATTATTTATTTAAATGAATTAAATAGTTTAATTTATTTATTTAAATAAGATTAGAATTGTTCTAATTGATTTATTCACAACCGGTTTAATATGGAGAACCTAAAGGGTCACACCGTAAAAGAAAAATATTTATTTAAGAAGTAAATGGCATAATTGTGATAATAAGTTAAGTGTATTTAATTTAATCTATGGAGATAGAATAAATTAAATAGCTTAATATTTATTATTTAATATTTTGGAAATATTAAATATAAATTAATAAGAAGAGTTTTATTATTATTATTACAATTACTATTATTTAATTCCTAATAGGGATTGGGAATTAATTAATAGAAGTACTCTCTCATGAATTCCTAATTGGATTAGGAGTTCAATTAATTAAAGGAGTTTAATTAAAATAAAAACCCTAATCCTAAATAGTTTAGGAGGGTTCCCTATATCTATAAATAAGAGGAGTCTTATTATGATTTGGGGTTAGACAGTCAGACAATTAGATGGACCCCGGTGGAAGCGAGTGCAACCAACTCTTTGCTTTATCCCTGAGTGTGAACGGAAACAAAGGTAGTCTCAATGCATCATCAGTTACATTGGGATATTTGAAGGTATCACAAATCTCCGAAAAGCTAACCAAGTGTTCATTAGGATCATCATTGGCTAATCCCCCAAACTGCACCGCATTCTGAAGCATATGAATTGTCCCCGGCTTGATCTCAAAGGAAGTAGCAGTGATAACTGGTCTCGTGATGCTTGATTTGATCTCGTCTATCTTAGGCATAGCATAGTCCCTCAAAGATTTTTATTCTTCGTTAGCCATTGCCTCTTTCTCGATTGTCTCACGGCAAAACTTTCTTAACTTACATAACTTGTTTTCAAGATCGTCCTCACTCTGCACAAGTTCCGGCTGCTTTGATCGTGTTTGCATAAACAACCGAGATCACCTGAAACAGGAAGTAACAAGAAAAACAATGTTAACTAAAACTGAATTAATTAAATTTAAAACTTGAAATTATAGACACAATTGTTCCCCGACAACGGCGCCAAAAATTTGTTTACCTAAATCTATACTAGCAAAATACGCAATTATACGCAGTCCACAAGTAATAAAGTGAAAGTAGAGTATCGTCCCACAGAGAAGAATTGATTCTATAATGACAATTCCAGATTTAAATTAAAACAATTTTAGTAAGTAAATAATTGATTTCGAAAGTTTTGAGTTTAACTACCACTAGTTTGAAAACAGATTTTTAAGGACTTAAGACTATAACTTCACTTAATGCTTTATTTTGTTCAACACACTTCCCTTCAAATTATGCTAGTTATTTTGAATTGTTAACCAGGAACTCATCTCTATTTATAACCGTCTCTCAATATTTTATAAACAACTCAACTCAAATCCACAATTGATAGACTCAAGTTAATCACCCTAGATAACTAATTCACTATATTTCTATGTGAATTACAATTAAAAAGGATTTAAAGTCCAGGTTCCCTATTTTGATTACATGCGGTGAATAGGTATATTTCTATCCTAAACACAAATTATGAATTCCATCGACAGCAGAAGACACAATTACATGCTATTATGGTCAGATCTAATTCTATACTTCATCTCTCGAATTATATAGAATATCCCAGTAATTATTGGCCAGATAATTAAGCAATTCAGCACAAACCATAATAGACAATCCAAAAATAACTAATCATAATATTCAAAGAAGCATGCTATTCAAGACTACGCATTAAGATCCATTATAGCCTTAAAAGAAATTTAGTTCATAACTAAACTAGAATTCATCATCCACAAGTTTAATAACATCAAAAGTTTAGAGTAGAAAGAAAAGAGAAGAAACACTGTAAGCAATCCTTCAATCTCTGTCCTACTCCTCCTTGCTTTCTCCTAGCTATCAACTTGCTTCAAGTCTTCTCAAATTGCTCAAAACTAAGGTTTTCTAATCGTAGCCCCCCTATTACCAACTAAAAAGCAGCTATTTATAGTATCTGATAAAACCCCTAATTAATTACAAAGTTTTAAATCTAAGTTCAAATCAAAACCAATTAAAACATCTGAAAAGTCAAATTTTCCCTCACTCGAACCGACGCGACCGCGCCTGGATTAAGTTTGAAAGGCGCGCGGTCGCGCTACTCTGGCAGCAAATTTGTTTTTCTAAGTCTGAAGTCAGGCGCGACCGTGCTGCACCTTAGCTCATTTTGGGCGGGGCCGCGCTGCCCTGCTACTCTGCAATATCAGTAACTCAGCAACTGTAATAACGCAATCCAACCAATTCTCGCCAAACTCAATCCCAACACGCGCAACCTATAAAAACACATAAAAATGCATGAAAAGTAACTATATACCATGGAAATAAACAATAATTCGCATTCATTGGCATCCGATTCGTAGGTATAAAACCTACTCATCAAATATAGTGTTATTAATTTTAATAAATGAATTGGGCCACTTTTCTATTCATTTCAGCCGGCCCAACTCCATTTCGATTGAGCCCAATCCTGCTCCTACCGGGTTGAACCATTTGCAATCGGGTTGGGGGCAAGTCCATAATCGGTAAACCAATTTTGGGTGCAGAGCTGGATTAAATCATAACCTAATTTACCTAAGCCCTCACATCAGACCAAATCGAGAAGGGTTGGGAAAGAAATTGGGGTTAAGCCGAGCCAAAGGGGTCCTGGACCTTCAATCGGATGGAACGGGGGAGAAGCAGGGGTCACGCCAGCGTGAGGCGACCATAGGCGTAGGCTGGGAATGGAGCGACGACCAGTGGGGTAATCAAGGTTCGAGGTGGGCGACCGAGCACGACCGATTGGACCAAGGGATTTAGGCGTTCGGCGATTTGACCGACGGGACTACGCGGCTCGAGGGACTGCCGGTAAATCGCAACTGGGCTTGATGGGGCTTGATGTGAACGATCGACAGCTTACTTCCCTCAAACCCTTAGGTATTGTCTTGTTCAATTGGGGTATTAACCAACAAATTGGGCAAGCGCTGCTCTATAAATTGAGGCCCTCAAACCTTAACGAAGCTGCTGAAATTGTGTTCCAAATAAGAGAGAGAAATCACAGAAAAAAAAGAGAGAAGAGGAAACTGAGGAAAGCCAATTGCCGGTTGTTATTGCCGATCGAAGGTGGCGACAGTGAGGCGAATGCCCTCTAATTACACCACTTACTTTGGGAGAAGAAGAAGAACAGCAATCCGGACCACCTCAAGGTATACCGAGCTGCCGATCTTCTTGTGGTTTTGATTTCTTTCTTTCTTATGTACTTGGATTTGTGTTGTTCCTTGTATTGGGTGTGATTGTGATTGGAAATTTTGTGTATGAAAGACCCATGAAAGGTACGGACAGTTTGATTCGATAAAGTTAATAGGCCAGCGTTGGATTCTTAGATATGCCCAGTAGGTGTTTGTGGTAATGCCTGGACCATATTTTTTTTTGTTTCATTTAGGTATTAAGTGTACTGTCAATACACATTGTTTACATAAACATCAAACCTTGGTCTATTATATAATGATATCCCGTCTGTAAATTTTCTCTATTATGCTGGGAAAATGCTCTGGTTAGCTTGAATAAATTGCAGGAATTAGTTATCTTATGCGATTAATGTGTTGTTGTTGGTTTGTACACTAGGTTATTATGCCAGATCTGTGCTATGAGCCTTGACTGTGGGCGGTTTACAAGCTTTGAACATGTGTGTGTATGCAACCTGTTGCAGAAAACCCAGCATAATAGTACTTTGGCCAACAAATAAATTTCTATTGAAAGAATGTAATCGGGTGACTTAGTTACCCAATAAATCTTAAAGTACTTGAACTATTTTTCCAAATTTGTTGTTTAATTTATTAACTATTTAGCAAATGAAGTCTAATTGATTAACTATTATCTACTAATAATTAAATGTAATACTATAGGATTAATTATTACTATTAATGATACACTAATAAAAATAATTATTTATTATTTAACATTAAATAATAAATAAAGAAAATAAATATTTAATTATTATTTAATTAATATTAAATAATAATTAAGTATGAGTAAAGTTGATAAATTAATTATTTATTATTAAATAATAGATAAAGATAATAAATATTTAATGATTATTTAATAAATATTAAATAATAGTTAAGTATAAAAAAGTTAATACATTAATCATTTAATTAATGTTAAATAAGGAACAAGGGAAAATAATTACTTAATTACCCTTAAAAGGGAATAGTAGCTAAGTGCAAATAAAATTAAATAACTTATTAATTATTAGTCACTATTAGTTAGTGATGCACTAATAAATTATTATTTATTTTTATAAATAATAAATAAGGATTTTTAACCCATACTCAGAGACAATAAGGGTAATAATTTGAGTATTCAAATAATAATTAATCATGATTAGCTATTGTTTATTATTAAATAATAACTAAAGGTCATTAATTAATTTCTGTTTAGCTAATGTTAAATAGTAATTAAATGTTAATAGAGTTAATAAAGTAATTAAAACAGTTACAAGTAATTATTAGAAAGTGTGTATCACTTAAGAGAAACATTGTTAGTAAATAATTTCTCAGTCTACAGATCAATTAAGTATCTTATGGGATTGAGGATGGTCTGTTGACTTATATGCTATGTGAATTGTTTACCTGCTAAATAAATAGCATAAGAGGGTGTACCGATATATAACTCTGCAATATTAATTGATAGATCGACTTTATCAATGTTAGGTCCTTCAAGGCCAAATAATTAAAGCTAAAATTAGTGGTAGCTGAGCAGGCAGACAAGTTTCCTTTAACCCTACTCAATTTACATTCGAGCAAGATGTGATGTATTATGCAAGTCCCCTTCTCCTGAAATTTTATCTTGCGAAATTTTCCTACTCAATTATGTTCGAGCAGGCTACTATTGTCTTGTAGCATGAAATTTTATTTCCAAGAATGCATAAGTGGTTTAATCAATTTATAATTAATCCACATTGTAGACACCCAAATTTTGCACTTCGTATACTAACCCTGACAGGAGGGCAAAATCGTCAATTAACCCAGCCTACGAGAACGAAAGGTGGACATAAGTACGAACACTCAAAGCCACAACAACGACATGCGATCAAAGCCAACACGACAACGAGCGGATATCAGGAATCGACTAATGGCCACTACGCTTACCTGCTCGCCGGTGAGCTGGTGGGGGGTCGGGGGGGCAGCGCCCCTAGAAACCAAGCTCCAAATACAAATCCTATGTCATGTCGCAGCAATTCGAAACGAGCATTCCTGAATGATATGGAACGTTTCCCAGCGGTTCCCAGACTACAAAATACAAGCGTTTCAACGAAAACTAACAGTACGACACGAGAATCGAGGTGCGGTACAAAAATTGAGAAAATCAGCCCAGCCAGCCCCAGATCAATCTGCGGCCAATGATGGGACGACTGACGACACGACACTCGAGCGCGACGCGGGGGAACCGAGGCTCGGCGCGGGGGGGGGGGGGGGGGGAACCGAGGCTAGCCGCAGATCAATCTGCGGCCAAGCCGCGGATCAATCTGCGGCTGCCTCTGGAGCCTTTATCAATGCAGTTCTTCATTTTTCATCTAGGGAGTTGGACAGAAAAAAGAGAGGAAAAAAGCAGCAGCAAGCAGCAGCGGGAGAGGAGAGAAAAGAGAGAAAAAGTGAGGATTTATACCCCTTTTGTTAGATTGTATCACGTAAACTTTCTACTCTATTTAATATACGAGTTTATACGCATCGTGGTGTCATTTGCAAGGTGAAAAGCCCTTTTTTATAGCATTTTTGTTATATCATTTTGTTAAACTTTTTGTCATTCGGGCTATATTAAATGTAGTTTTTCTTGTATATTATTGAGGATCCATGGATTAAGGACTATTAGTGAGGGTTCCAATGGAACGAAATTCTTCCTAATGGCCCGATGGTATGCATTTGGTGATTTTTTAGCTCGTTATGGTAATGTATTATGCGTAGTGTATT
The DNA here is from genome assembly GCA_034770075.1 of Aralia elata. Lineage (NCBI taxonomy): Eukaryota > Viridiplantae > Streptophyta > Magnoliopsida > Apiales > Araliaceae > Aralia > Aralia elata. Next base: position 57,073,089 of record CM068384.1, on the reverse strand, counting down.
TAGATTGCTATTTTAGGATATTGTGGTGTGTTAGGCAACCCGGTGTTGTTTATTTTTTGTAGTATCCATTTTGTGGGTGTGTAGCAATTTTGGGTGTGAGCCTAGGAACGCGACCCCGTTGTCCAAATCTGATGATGGACATTTTTGGGTGTATGTAGTAGGGTCGATGTACCTTTTATTGTAAATATGTAATTGTCGGGCCTTAAAACAATATCAAGTTGAAAATCGGGTTTAAGGCCCCGTAATAGTGAAATATGTGATTATGGGCGTTTGGGGTTATTTTGATGGCTCACATGCCCATGAATAGCCCCCACGTATTTTAATGCTTGATTTGATTTACGACACAAAAACTGATTTCAAAGCTAAACGATAAAGATTTCCATAAAATCAATCAAATTAGGTTATTAGCACCACGAGGCTTAAAATTAGAAGTGCTAATGAATGTCGATTCCTATTTAAACGAGAAGGCTAAAGAAAAAAATCGTTTTCAAACATCACAAAAATAGTTTTATAAAAAAATAAAATAACGTTTTATTAAATCTTGATGCATAGGGTTAAAGAGATCCTAGAAGTTGCCTGTCATTTTATTTACGAAAGCAACGTATAGGTCTCGATTCCTATTTTGACGAAGGTTTAAAAAACTCTTGTTTTGCCAAAACGACACCTAATGAAAATCTCACAGTTTTTGACAATTAAAATCAAACCTTTCTCACAAAAAAAGGATATAAAGCTTTCTCGTATTGGCCGGAGGACATTCTAAAGCATTCTCAAATTAAAACACGACTTTTTCATAAAAAAACAAATGGTTTTTTCATGCAAACTCACCACAACATTCACACAGGCACACACGCGCGCACACACACATTTTAAGAATTAAAGGATAGAAAAAAAAAACATTGAGATTGCGGTAACCGTGTTTCACGGAAGTCGGGAGGTGCCTAACACCTTCTCCTCGCTTAAGCAAGCCCCCAAACTCTATGAATCTCGGTTTGCAGGCCAATTAATTCGGAGTCATATATGAGCCAGCGATTTACGAAAACGAAGCTCGGATGAGTTGGTACATCCATTTCAAATATACCAACTGGCGACTCAGGTTAATTGGCTCATCATAAAAAACAATCTTTCAAAACCCCATCGACATTTGTGCCGACCTTTTCTAAAAAATCATCTAATAAAAAGGCTAAAATTGGAAAGGGTAATAATTAGCATAGAAGCGATTTTCCCAGCATCGACAACTGGCGACTTTGCTGGGGACATTAGAGGGCTTAAGCCGCGTTCAAATCTTGATGTTGTCCTATCCTTTAAAATTTTTTGAATGTGTATGTACGTGCGATATTTTGATCTGTTTTACTTGTTGTTGTGTGAATGTGTGTTTTTGTCCAAATGAATGAATGATTGAATGGAATTGCTTTACTTTAAAGTAATCATTTGCATACGGTGAGGAAGATGAATGTGAATGTATGTTGAGAGTGTACCTCCTCTTGAGGCAAACATGTCAGTTGCTTATTACTGGACTCGAAGGGGCTGCTCCCCAGAGATGGCTCTGGAAACGCACCACCCAGATCCGCTCCAATCGAAAGGATTCAGACGAGTAGATTGCGAAGATTTGGGGACCTTCATGCCGAAAAGCCGTGAGAGTAACCTTAGGGTAGGTCAACCTCAGATTAACCCAACGCAGGGAAAGTCTCCTTATGCCCTTTTTCGTTTACGCGTATAAATGTCATAGTCCCATTCAATATTTTTATGTATACCTCCCCTTTTTGTCAAAAGAAAGTACTAACCTCTATGTTTTGCAGGGAATAGCTGGGAAAGCATAATAATTCATATTTAGCATTTATTATTGCAATAAGGGACTGCTAACATTTTGTTTTGCAGGGAAAGATTAAAAAACCCAAAAAACACAAAAGTTACAGCTTTAGCATGCATCCACATCTTTCATTTCCCAAGATTAAACTTCAAACCGTTTTCTCCTGTAGGATTGCTCCTCAAACGCGTTTGCGATCTAAGAAGGCCCAAGATTCTACATCTGAAACGGCTGATCTTCCACCTCCTAATCCTGGTTCCATATCTCGGGAGGAATTCGATGATTTTAAAAAACAGATGTTGGAAATGGCCACGATGCTAAAAGAGCAGTTGCTACTGAGACAAGATCCGCCAAACAAAGATCCGCCTAAGGATGATCAACCCCAGCCTAAGGGCGAGCCAGCCATCCCCAAAGCCATTCCTACACCTAACAGGACAGTAATCACTATTCCATAGGAGGGAGACACTGATGATCTTCGAAAGAAAATGAAGCAGATGGAGGAGACTATCCAGTCTCTGAAAGGCATAGGTTCCCTGGGCAGGGTAAATTATTCATATCTGTGTGTCTTTCCAAGAACTAGGTATCCGGAGAAGTTCAAGATCCCCGAATTTGAGAAATATAATGGGAAGGGAGACCCTTATACACACCTGAAGATATACATTGGGGAACTTGGGTCTTATGCAGAGGATGAAGGACTGAGGATGCAGTTATTCCAAAAGAGCCTAACGGGAGAAGCAAGAACTTGGTATGCTCGCCTTGATAATGCTCGGATCCACAACTGGGAGGAGTTGGCCAATACTTTCTTGACACAATACAGCTTCCAGGCACAGATGGCCCCTGACAGATATCAGATGACAAAGATCAAGAAGCAACCAAAAGAATCTTTTAGGGACTATGCACAGCGGTGGAGGGGTATGGCTGCACAGGTGAATCCCCTAATGAGTGAGGCGGAGATGGTAATGACCTTTGTGGATATTCAGGAGGCGCCCTATTATGAGCGAGTGATAGCGGGGATTGGAAGACCTTTTGCCGAAATGATAAAGCATGGAGAAATGGTTGACATGGGGTTAAAGTCTGACAAAATTCGGGACTTCACAGCTCTAGAAACGGTTGCGGAGCAAATCCAGACTGGAAACTATGGCAGTGCTTCCCGCAGGATCCAAAAGAGAAAGGAGGAAGATGTTTCCCTCATCCTGCAGGGATCATCTAGGAAGGGGGAGAATAGCCCTCCAGTGCAAATACAGAGGATTGTGCCACCCCGACAACCTAATTTCAATAATCAAAGGACGGATGAACAAAGAAGATTTGAGACCACAAGAGATCGGGTATTCACCCCGCTTGGGGATCCTCTTGAACAGATTTTGGCAGTATTAATAACACAGAGAAAGATAGTCGATTTGGCACCCCCAATTGACCCGAAAGGGAGAAGATTTGACCCGAGTAAGAAGTGTGCGTACCATTCGGGTTCCATTGGTTATGATACTCAGGAATGTTGGGCACTGAAGCACAAGAACAACAAGAGTCACCAAATGTTAAAGTCAATCCCATGCCTAAGCATGATGGGGAAGGGGTCAATGTGGTGGAAGCCAGCGAATCTAGAGGACCACCAAGGCTGAATTATATAAAGAGAATCGATGAGATGATTTGCATGACAAGTGATCAGGAGAATATACGAGGGACACCGATTAGGTTGGCGGGTCTGAGCAGGGGTATCACAGAGGCGCCTATCAGGTTAACGGCTCCAAAACTTCTCACCATTGCAGCAGGACCACAAATCCCCATTAGCAGTCTGAAAACAGTACCGTGGAATTACGGGGAAGTATCAGAGGAGGCGACCAGTTGTGCTTCTGTAACATCAAAGGGGAATCCTTTATATCTTCCAGGACAAGTCCTTGAGAGCAAAGGGAAGAAGAATGAAAACATATCTAAGGAGAAAGCTGTGGAATACTTAAGGAAGATGAATCATTCAGAAGCAAGGGGGGTCAAGGTATTGAGCGAGGAATCGACTCTGACATCGATCATGGATTTGGTATTATCATCCGACGATCACTGCAGAATTCTGGCCAAAGTTCTGGAAGAGGCACACATTCCCAAGGTGATTAGCAAAGAAGGATTCAGCCATCTAGTGGACCATCTGTTAGAAAATAATGTAATATCGTTCACAGATGATGATATCCCTAAAGAGGGAAGGGGGCACCGGAAACTGCTGCATATTGCGGTAATCTCATCAGGATATGTTATGAATGGGGTGCTAATTGATGGGGGATCAGCATTGAATATCTGTCCATTTAGTACATTAAAAAAAATGAACGTCAATCCTAAGCGCCTGCGGGCCAGTTATGTGGTGGTACGAGCCTTTGACGGATCCCGGAAAGATACGATGGGGGAGATAGAATTGCCTGTGGAGATAGGGCCTTGTACTTTCGATATTTCATTCCAAGTCCTGGATATCGTGGCAAGTTATAACATGTTATTGGGAAGGCCATGGATACACATGGCCGGGGCAGTTCCCTCTACGCTACACCAGCAAATTAAGTTTATCATCGACGGGAATCTGGTGACGGTCTCTGCAGAGCGTAATGGCCCTTCTCCTTCCAGGAACGGCCTGCCGGTGATTAATTTGGACGAATCGGTGGTACCTGCCAGTTTTCAGGAGCTGGAAATCAGTACTCCCCACTACAGATGTCTGGGGGCTCCAGTCGTAAAACCTAAGGTCTCTCCTAAACTTACCTTTGTTGCTAGAGAAATGATGAAGATGAAGTTTCGACCTGGGCGAGGGTTGGGAAAGAACAGTTAAGGAATTACTGAGCCTATTCAATTGCCAATCAGATAGGTAAGGCAGGGTTGGGGTATTATGGAGGCGTAGAACAGAAACACTCTCAAGGGGAGACCCCAACTCGACTGGCCGAAAGACTGATGCCGAAAGTCAAAAATGAACAAGGTACTGGCAAGCCTGTGTCTGAGACAGGAGGTGAAAAATTGACCCCCACAAATGATGAGTCGGCCAAAAAGGAGAGTTTCCTGCAGGAGGTCATGCAACAGTTTGAGACCAAGTGTTATATCCCTGGACAGTCAGTAAGTAGTGGAAAAGGGAAGGATGTTGCCACGCCGTCAGGAGCCCAACAGAGTGTGTCTGTCATCAATTGGGTGGGGCTAACTATTCCTGAAGAGGTTATGAAGAAGGACCAATGCGATGTGGCTATAGTCATCGAGGAAGTTTCCGATGCGAAGCCGCCTTTCATCTGTCGCATTCTGGCCGATCTGACCACCGACAACTGTACGATGGAGCCAGTAATATCCAAACGATGGTAAAATATGGCGTCAAGGTGGTATACCCCGGATGGTGGGGATGAATAGATACCAGATTTTGTCCCTTATTTTGAATTTTGCATGGTTATGTTATTTTGTCATGTTATTTTAAAGATGATCATTGTGGGAAAATGACTTATATATATGACAAATATTTTTGTTTCATGTCAGGTGTACCAATTTGAGTATTTCTTGCCTAATAAACGATGTTTCAAATTTGAAAGATGACTATGATTTTGATATTGAGTTGGGTTTCGATTCAATGGGTATTGAGCAGGATGAGACAGATAATGACGACACGCCTGACAAGATCAGAGGATGGGTCGAAGACAAACCCAAACCCAACTTAGACCAAACCATCACCATAAATATCAGAACCCCTGACAAACCCAAAGAGCTCAAGATAGGGACAGACCTGACCCCTAGCCAGAAAACAGAAATAACCGAGTTGCTAAGCCAGTATGAGGATCGATGTTTTTTCCTGGTCTCATGAGGACATGATCGGATTGTCCACCGATATTGTGGTATACCGGTTGCCCATCAAGGAGGGTTTCAAGCCTGTCAAGCAGAGACTAAGAAAGCTAAAATCGGAGTGGAGCTTGAAGGTGAAGGAAGAAATCGTCAAACAGTTCAAGGCTGGAATCATTATGGTGTCCACTTACCCGGAATGGCTGTCCAATATAGTCCCAGTGGCTAAGCCTGGAGGGAAGGTGAGGGTATGTGTCGACTATAGAGATCTGAACAAGGCCAGTCTCAAGGACAACTTCTTAGTGCCTTTTATACACATCTTGGTGGATAACACAGCCCAATACGAGATGTACTCTTTTGTTGATTGCTTTGTGAGGTATCATCAGATAATGGTGGCAGAGGAAGACCGGGAAAAGACCGCTTTCATCACCCCTTGGGGCACCTTCTGCTATAGACGATTGGCCTTCAGTCTCACAAATGCAGGGCTACTTATCAGAGAGCCATGATGGCCCTATTCCACGACATGATACACAAGGAGACAAAGGTCTACGTGGGTGACATTATCGTGAAATCGAGGGTAGAATTTGATCATATAACCCATCTCAAAAAGCTATTCGATCGGCTCAAAAAATATAATTTGAAGCTCAATCCGGCAAAGTGTGCTTTCGGAGTGCAGTCGGGCAAGCTCTTGGGATTCCTGGTTAGTAATCAGGGCATTGAGTTGGATCTGGCGAAGATTAAGGCCATTGTGGATATGCCGGTACCTCGCACAGAAAAGGAGATAAGAGGATTTCTAGGAAGAATAAACTTCATCAGCCGCTTCATATCCCACTTGACAACTATATGCGAGCCGATTTTTAAACTGTTAAGGAAAGATGTATCGCAAGAGTGGAATAAGCAATGCCAGAAAGCCTTTCAGACCATTAAGAAGCAGCTGACAGAAGCACCGGTGCTGGTACCCCCAAAGGATGGGATCCCTCTGTTTATGTATATATCGGTCAATGCCATTGCGATGGGATGTATGCTGGGACAGAAGAATGAATCAGGCAAAGAGCAGGCCATCTATTTCCTCAGTAAGAGATTTAACCGATGTGAACATAATTACACCCCCATCGAAAGGACCTGTTGTGCTTTGGCGTGGGCTGCAGTGAGATTACAGCACTATCTCCATGGGCACACTACGTACCTGATATCGAGAATGGATCCCCTGAAGTATATCTTTGAAAGGCCCATGTTGAACTGTCGATTGTCAAGGTGGCAGTTAATCTTACAGCAGTTCGACATCGTATACGTAACTCAGAAAGCCATGAAAGGACAGGGAATTGCAGATCAGTTGTCAGAAATGCCAGCAGGGGGGATGGAGCCTTTAGAAACTCCTTTGTCGGGCGAAGATGTATTCTGGGTCTTACACACGAGATGTGATGACGAGGGGCAGTTCTGGAAGTTGTATTTTGATGGTGCCATGAATGCTGAAGGGGCAGGAGCCGGAGCAGTCCTGGTCTCTATCACCGGAGAGCAATACCCCGTGGCCACTAAATTGCAGTTTAGTAATTCGAATAACACAGCTGAGTATGAAGGATGTATATTGGGACTCCGTTTTGCCCGCGATATAGGAGTGAAGAGACTAGCGGTGTTCGAGGATTCAGAGCTGGTAACCAGACAAGTGATCGGGGTGTATAGCACTAAGGAGCTCCGGTTACTTCCATACCACCGATGTGTTATCCAATTGATGCGAGAGTTTGAAGATATCGCTTTCCGACATATCCCCCGGGGATGGAATGATTTTGCCAATGCATTGACAACTTTGGCTTCCTTAATCCACATAATCAAAAGCAGGGACGTTCCACAGATTGAAATAGCGGTATAGAATGCCCCAGCATACGAAGAGCATGTGGCAGTGTTATCGGAGGAGGTGGTTCTGCCAAAGTAGCCTTGGTATCACAACATAAGGGAGTATCTGAGGGATAGATCCATTCCCGACCAAGCAAGCCGAGCTGAGAGGTTGAGAATCCAAAAGATGGCAATGAGGTTTTATCTGAGCGGGGATTCATTGTACAAGAGGGATGTCGGTTTGGAATTGTTGCGATGTTCAAATGAAATGCAGGCCCAAAAGATTATGGACGAAATATATGATGGAGTGTGTGGGCCACACATGAGTGGGCCGATGTTGGCCAAAAAGATCTTGAGAACGGGGCATTACTGGTTAACACTGAAAGCCGACTGCGATGATCATGTCAAATGATGTTACCAATGCCAGGCGCACGACAATGTAATCCATGCGCCTCCCAATGAACTGCACTGTATGACCTCCCCTTGGCCATTCTCAATGTGGGGGTATAGATGTAATCGGACCAGTAGAGCCCAAAGAAGCAACGGACATCGATTTATCTTCGTCATGATCGATTACTTCACTAAATGGGTAGAAGCAGCTTCTTTCCCCAAAGTAACTTAAGAGATCATCGTCCGTTTCATCAGGAATAATGTCATTTGCCGATACGGGCAACCTGAGGTCTTAGTCTCCGACAATGCCAAGAATTTGAACAATGCCCTTATGAAGGAATTATGTGACCAGTTTAAGATCAAACACCTCAATTCTGTCATTTACCGTCCTAAGATGAATGGGGCAGTGGAGGCTGCAAATAAGAATATCAAGAAGATCATGGCGAGAATGTCTGCTAATCATCGGGGATGGCCGGATCTGCTACCTCTCACCCTGCTGGCGTACAGAACGTCGGTGCGTACTTCTACAGGGGCAACCCCTTACGCTTTGGTATACGGAATGGAGGCTGTTCTGCCAGTTGAGGTTGAGATGGCGTCCCTCAGAATCTTGATTGATGCTCAAATAAACGAGGAGTATTGAATGCAAAGTCGGTACAACCAATTGGCCCTAATTGATGAAAGGAGGGTGGCTGCTGTTTTGCACGGTCAGTTATATCAGCAAAGAATCTCTCGATCGTACGACAAAAGATAAGACCTCGGAAGTTCAAGGAAAATGACCTAGTGCTAGACAAAAGAATCTGACTTGTGGGAGTACGTAGGCAGCCACCATGGCACGGTCCAATTCTTTACAAAATAATACTTTCTCTAACCAAAACCGATTCCCAATAGCCAGAAAAACCTTCCTATACCCTCGAAATCTTCCCGAAACCATCCACCTAATCAGCTTCATCTCAAATGACATAACCCTAACCCAACCAAACAGTTAGCCAAAATCTAAGATTCAGTCCGATGAAATCAATAGGTGTGCGGCAATATCTGTCAAATCTCCATCAAGACTTGAGAAGAGAAAGAAGGAGAAATATCAAAATCGTGGTTAGTTGGATAAAATAAGGATCCAATGAAAAGCAACGATACGACAAAAAAGGGAAAATGACTAAATTTAAATACATGTCTATATATATATAAGTCATTTTGTTACAAGCTTTCTCTTTTGATAACCGATGAAACTGACATAGTCTATGCAGGAAATAAAATGATCTACAAATCTGAAACTAACTGAAGCGGGATGGATAAGGTGGTGGATAGATCTGAAGCATCGGCATCCCCTGCAATCTGCTACCCCATCATGTCGATGCGATCCAATAAAGCAGTGGCTCAGCTAACAGTCTCAGAGTGAGCATCTATAACTGCCCTAGTCTGCAATACAATGGCGTCTCTGTCAGTGAGGGCAGCATCTCTGGCCAGAATGGTAGCATCTCTCTCAACAAGAGCATCGTCCCTCTCAGCCTCAGTAGTAATCAAGGCCAGTCGGATCCGGCTATCCTCAGTAACCCGACTAGGGGCAGAATCAGCTGAGATGGAATAAGGAATATGGGCGGGTGTGGAGAAGCCTTCAAAATCATATTTGGACATCATCTCTGTAGACTCAGGAGGAATAAATACCTCTGGGGTGGTATCATCTGTGAAAATCACTCGAGAGTCATCAAATACTCCAGTCTGGCTCAAACCAACCGTATCAGAGTCTCCGTGTAACCATTGCACATAAGCAGATGTCTGAATAGGACAACTCTCACTATACTCGGCAAAGATCCTGCGAGACCAAAGATCATATACCCACCGTAGGTCTCTCTCTGTCTGGGGTGATATGAGGAATCGGTAGTCGGCTGCGTCCGTAAAAAGGTGAAAATCCTGTATCTGATCAAACTGCCCCATAACCACCAAGGGATGATAAGTCGTCACGCCCCTCAAGCCAGAAATAGGGATGAAATCCAAGGTGGGCACATGAGTCGAGAAGCTCATGAAGGAGCAATAACCCGAATAGATCAAGAGATGAAAGGGCTCCTCAATAGCCGATAAGAATTCTATCCAGGAAGTCGCATCAATACAGCTCATGGGACGGAACGAAAATTGCATGGCTATGTCGTGGCTGAAGCAAAACCCATGGCGACGGAAATGACCGATGGGGCTGAGATGGCTCATAAACCATACATATAATAAAACAGAGCTCCCTCTGAATACTCTGCCTCGGAAAGACTGACAATATGAGGCTGACATGTAGGTGTCCGCTAGTATCATGGGAATAATGGTGTGATCCTCCTGAAGGGCTCTAGTGGCCGCAATAACTCGCATATCCAACAGATCAGATCCGGCTGGCAGATACAAAACTGAGATAACACAAGCCATCAAAACATCTACTCTCAAAGCGCCCCAACGCTCCTCAGATACGAAAAAATCACCAGAGAATAGATGAAAACTGTCAGGTGAGCCGAATCGGTCAATCAGGAAATGAAGGGGAACTAGATGGTCTGATGTGATCACTGATAACAGAACTGTCCTTCGCAACCCAGTAAAAGTCAAGAACTGACTGCGTATGGGACCAGCTGTGACCCCGGCGCAAGGACCATCTAAAGACAAGCCGGTAAAGCGGGCATACTCCTCGAGAGTAGGGGTTAGCTCCACTGTCCCTAATCTGAACACCTGACGGGAAGGGGCCCAATAGCTCAGAATACCCTCCACAAAGCCCGTCGGCACCTGAAAGGATAATAAGGACCAGGAATGTCCCAGAAGACCATCTGCAATAACCCTGTCGCCCGGCGACGAACTGTCCAACCAGCGAAAAAGCCTGCCAACCAACCCTGTGGGAGGACCGAGATCCAAACGTACCACGACGTCTAGTGACGACATATGTGAAAATAGCGTCAAAAAGACTGTGCAGGGGTCATTATCTATCCATGAATAAAAAGCATGCATCATACAGTTAATAATAGGGCAATTGAATTGTCATAATGATAAAACTGTGCATAAATAAATAAAGGAGTTCAATACATAGTGCATGAAATGGAAAAAGAAATTGAACAGGTTGAGATGAACAACCCTAATATAGGGGATTAATTACGCGATAACGTTGAAATGTTTGTGCACAATACATTGTACAAAGGGCTGATCCCCTGAGTACGAGATGGATGGTCCATAGTCTATAAGATTGTTAAACGTTATGGTAGAAAATACTTGTTAACCTAGGATATAGTTCGAGGTCTTGTGACCCTCAGATACAATTTTAATCCTTGAATTCTATAATCAGTTCTTGAGCCAAGTATCCTGTTAAGCTTTCATATCTCGATTGGTTATTGATTGAATTCAGAAAACTACAATACCTCAGTTGAAATCTATTTCGTTAATTATTCAATTGTTATCGTTATTATGCTTGTGGGCAATTGTTTTCTCACTCTTGCACTAAAACATTGCAGCTAAGACAGAGAAATCGGACGAGCCGTCCACGAGTAAAGGCAAGGGCAAGATGTCGAAGTAGCAAGAGACCCATTATACATTTGATGTTTATTTGTAACAAGACTTTTTTAAAATTATATTTTAATTCCGCACTGATGTAATAGAGGTTAGATAACCTGGGATTTGTTTATTTAAGAGATTTGAGTTGTAACCCCTTTTTGTGGGAAGATGTTTCATTCAGTTTAATTATATTATCTTTATCATGGGTACTTAGTCTTGAATGTATGGTATAGTGAACACCAAATCTGTGGAGTTGAAGTACCCGGATTTGGGGGTGTCACAGGTTGGTATCAAAGCTGATAGGTTATGAACCTTTAGGTGGGGAAAAACCTTAGGGTAGTAGCCTTTTAGAAGATAGAGAATATAGTGGTGATAAACTCTTATCGAGTTCTAAGGAATGGATTACGAAAATTCATAAAAGACAATAAAATGATTATGTGTTATGTGTTTATTTGATAACAAACTTATGTGCTTGCGAGTATTATCAAGTAGTAATTAAAAACTTAAAATTTTGTTGTCAGGATGACTGATAGAGGAGAACCCAGCCAGGCTAGGGAGCAGATAGTTCTGAGAGAACCAACCCCACTGACCACTGTTGTAGAACCTGAGTACGAGCCTGAGTCAGATCCTAAGGAGGATCCTGAAGAGGTTGAGGAGGAGGAGGAAGACCCTGAGGAGATACCACTATCTTCCTTAGGTGTTCAAATGTATGAGCAGGTGTATGATCGCAACATAGAGTTACAAGATAGAGTGGAGGAGTTAGAGGAGCAGCTGGCTGAGAGACATACTGTCTTGGAGAAGAAGAACAGTGAGATTGAGGAGCTCGATATACGTCTTGGGGACGTGGAGTGGAAGCTGGTTCATGAAGAGAGCCAAAAGAAGGAGTTAGAAGATCAAGTGGTGGAATGTCAAGCCGCTCTAGAGCAGAAGGATGTAGAGATCCAAGACCATTCATCACGCCTTGCAGAAGTCAAGCAGATACTAGCTCAATCTTAGTATAGACGAGGTCAGCTATTGGCTAGAAACGAAATGGTACGAGAAGAATTGAAAGAGGAGTCAGCTAAGCGGGTTGGAGCTGAAAACGCTTAGTTGAGGGAGGCTAATCACGCAGATCGTGTTGAATGTGAGGTGCGGTCAAAGAAGGCCAAGATTGATAAGATGCAGTATATTTTTCACACCACAGTAGATAGAGCTCAGGATCGAGTTCATCGTAATCCAGATATAATGGGTCGAAGAATGGTGACTCGTATTTTGGAGCAGGAACACGAGGAAGCTGTGCGCCGTGGGATGTCATCGTAGATTAGGATTAGAGGTGCTAGTATGAAATCTATGAAGATTAATAAGTTGTAAATCCTAGTTTTATATAATGGGATAGAATAATGATGTAATCCTGGAACTTTACAATTTCAGGATAGATGCTGTAAATAACTATGATGCTATTTTATTATGTTTTGAAGCAGTAAATGAATAAAATGCGAAAGCTTATCAGATATGCTATGTGTAAAGTGTTGTTTATAAATGTTTAAGTTAAGACTTAAATGTTTAAGTAATTGAGTAATAATCTAATAGCGCGAATTCTTAACAGTAAGATGTCGCCAAGAAGAAGACAAACCCATCAACAGACCCCTGAGGGATCTACCAATAACAACGAAGAAGTCAACGCTAATCCAATGCAGCAGCTGGTAAATCTGCTAACTAGAGCATTTGCGAATCAACCCCAAGCTCAGGCCACGACTTTTAAAGATTTCAAAGCTGTTGGACCCCCAGAATTTCAAGGGTCTATGAATCCGATCGAGGCACAAACCTGGGTCATGGAGATGGAGAAAGTATTTGATGTCGTTAGGGTCAACGAGGACCAGAACACTGCATTTGCAACATTTATGCTCAAATCAGAAGCAAGCTACTGGTGGCAAGCTAATAAAACCCGAGGTGGGCAAGGGATAATACCGTGGGAGCGATTTAAGGAAATATTTTTTGAGACCTACTTTCCGGCAAGCGCACAAAATCAAATGGAGGTGCAGTTTTTAGAGTTGAAGCAAGGTACCATGACGGTACCTGAGTTTGCTGCAAAATTCAATGAGTTGGTGAGGTTTGCGCCATATCAGGTCAACACGGATGAGCGAAAGGCTAGAAGGTTTGAGCAGGGACTGAAGCCCGGGCTGTATAGCCGAGTTTTAATGTTTCAACTGAATTCATTTGCGGCAGTGTTAGATAAGGCGATTATCGCTGAAGGAGGGAGTGATGCTCTGTCTAAATACAATCAAGAGCAGAAGAAAAAGAAGAGTGAGAATGATAATAAAGTAAGTGCTAGCCATGGTGGCAGCAATCAAAAGAGAAAGTGGAGTGATAGTAACTCTGGTGTCAGTTAGTAGGAAGTCAGAAAAAGAAGGTGGAGGCATGAAGTAACTACGGAAAGAGCCATGGGGGTGATTGCTTGAAGGGTAAGAGAGTATGCTTTAACTGCGGTCAAGAGGGTCATATCGCACCGAATTGCCCTAGTCCGAAGAAGGGCGCATGTTTTATTTGTGGGTCGAAGGATCACTTTGCTCAGGATTGCCCTAAGAAAACTACAGGCGGAGCTAGTGCAGGAAAGGGAAACAGCAGTGGTGGCAATCTGACTATCACAGGACCGACGCAGCCCAATCGACCTACCGCTCGAACATTCAACATGACGGTGCAGATGCTGTGCAGTCAAAGGATGTAGTGTCAGGTATCATTCCGGTCAATAGTGTAAATGCTTACGTATTATTTGATTCGGGTGCTAGTTGTTCATTTATATCCGATGATTTTGCTAGGAAATTAGAGTTACCTCAGGAAGCGTTAGATTACCCTATGAATATAGAAATTGCAAATAGGGAAGTGATTCCTGTTAAGTTTGTTCACAAAAACTATCAGGTAGACATTAAGGGTCATGTGATGACAGTAAACTTGATCCCAATTCGTCTTGGGGAGTTTGACATCATACTGGGAATGGATTGGTTGTTCAATCATGGGGCAGTTATTGATTGTCAAAAGAAGTTGTAAAACTTATGACTCTGTCAAATGTAGTGTTTTATGGTAGCAAGTCGCCTAGACAAACAAGTTGTCTGACGATGATGTAGGCCAGAAAGATGTTGAGACAAGGATGTGTAGGATATCTAGCCTACATAGTCGATACCCGAAAGGTGGGGGCAAAGCTGGAGGCGATATCGGTAGTTAGGGATTTTGCGGACGTGTTTCCTGATAATTTGCCAGGATTACCGCCAGATAGGGAAATTGAATTTGTAATTGATTTAGTACCGGGTACAGCCCCTATATCAAAAGCCCCATACCGAATGGCTCCAGTAGAAATGAAGGAGTTGATGGTGCAATTACAAGAGTTACTGGATAAAAAGTATATTTAACCGAGCGTTTCGCCGTGGGGAGCGCCGGTGTTATTCTTCAAGAAGAAGGACGGATCAATGCGTCTTTGCATTGATTATAGAGAGTTGAATAAGGTCACGATTAAAAACAAGTATCCGTTGCCAAGGATTGATGACTTGTTTGACCAATTAAAGGGAGCAAGATATGTTTCAAAGATAGATCTGCGAAGTGGGTACCATCAGTTGAAGGTGAGAAAGGAAGACATACCAAAGACGGCATTTCGAACTAGATATGGTCACTATGAGTTTTTGGTTATGTCATTTGGTTTAACGAATGCGCCTACAGCATTCATTGACTTAATGAATAGAGTATTCAAACCATTTTTGGATAAATTCGTAGTAGTATTCATAGACGACATTTTGGTTTACTCCAAAACTCAGGAAGAACACGTGGAGCATTTGAGGGTGACACTGGAGACGTTAAGGAAAGAGAAATTGTGTGCAAAATTTTTAAAGTGCAAATTTTGGTTGGGGCGTGTTCAATTCCTTGGGCATGTTATCGATAAAGACGGGATTTCGGTGGATCCAGCTAAAGTGAAAGCTGTGATGAACTGGGATCAGCTGAAAACACCGTCAGAAGTGAGGAGTTTCCTAGGTTTGGCAGGTTATTATAGGCGTTTTATTCAAGATTTCTCCAGGATCGCCACTCCGTTGACGAATTTAATAAGAAAATCAGTGAAGTTCGTTTGGACAGAGAAATGCAAAGAGCGTTTCCAAGAGCTAAAGAAGAGACTAAGTTCGGCACCTGTGTTGTCTTTGTCAGATGATACAGGAAATTTTGTGGTATATAGCGACACATCACATAAAGGACTTGGTTGTGTACTTATGCAGAATGGTAAGGTTATTGCATATGCATCGCGCCAACTAAAGGACTATGAAAAAGGGTATCCGACCCATGATTTGGAGTTAGCAACCGTGGTGTTTGCTTTGAAAATCTGGAAGCACTACCTCTATGGGGAGAAGTGTGAAATATATACAGACCATAAAAGTCTGAAGTATATTTTCACACGGAAGGATTTGAATATGCGACAGAGGAGATGGATAGAATTGATCAAAGACTATGATTGCGACATTTTATACCATCCAGGAAAGGCTAATGTGGTTGCCGACGCTTTGAGAAGAAAAGGTCAGGAGAAACTATTTTTATTAACTGCTCAGGAGAAGCTCGTAGCGGAAATGGCTAAATTGGAGTTAGAGGTGAAGGGTCTGGCAGAGCCTAATGCAAAATTGTTTCAGATGGAAACCCAACCAACTTTGGTGGAAAAAGTGAAGGAAGCGCAACTTTAGAATGAGGAATGTATTAAGATACGGAAAAGAGTGCTTGAGGGAGAAGAACTTAAATACAAAATCGACACCGAAGGGTTGCTAAGATTTGAAGGCAGAATCTGGGTTCTATCAGTGCTGGAGATCAGAGAAGACATTTTGAACGAAGCTCATAGCTCAAGATTTTTGATACACCCGGGAAGTACAAAGATGTACCAAGATCTTCGACAACATTTTTGGTGGCCAAACATGAAAAGGGAAGTTGCTGAGTGTGTTGCGAAGTGCTTAACTTGTCAGAAAGTCAAAGCAGAGCATCAGCGACCAAGTGGTTTGTTACAGCCCTTGGAGATACCAGAATGGAAGTGGGAGCATATCACAATGGACTTTGTGGTAGGGCTTCCAACTACTCAGAAGGGTTATGACGCAATATGGGTCATAGTTGACAGATTAACGAAATCAGCGCATTTCTTATAGATCAAAGTCAGATTCACCCTGGATCAACTGGCCAAATTATACGTCAAGGAGATTATCTCAAGGCACGGTGTCGCAGTATCAATTGTGTCGGACAGAGATCCACGTTTCACATCAAAATTTTAGAGGAGTCTGCAGGCTTGTTTGGGGACGTAGTTGAGAATGAGTACAACTTACCATCCTCAAACCGATGGCCAGAGTGAAAGAACAATTCAAACGTTGGAGGATATGCTGAGAGTGTGCGTTATGGATTTTAAGGGCAACTGGGATGATCATTTACCTTTGGTCGAGTTTGCCTATAATAATAGTTATCACGCGAGTATTGGAATGCCGCCATATGAAGCGTTTTATGGGAGGAAGTGCAGAACTCCGTTATGTTGGGACGAGATTGGTGAACGTCGCCTATTGGGACCCGAGCTAGTACAACAAACTGTTAAAATTATCAAGGTGATAAGAGCCAGATTGTTAGCTGCTCAAGACAGGCAGAAGAAATATGCGGATCAACATCGTCAAAATCGTGAATTTGAAGTCGGGAGTTTTGTGTTTCTCAAAGTATCTCCCTGGAAAGGAAAAATCAGATTTGGTAAAAAGGGTAAACTCAGTCCGCGGTTTATTGGACCCTTTGTGGTGCTAAAAAAAGTGGGTGAGGTAGCTTATGAGGTAGCTTTACCTCCCGAGTTAGACCACATTCATAATGTCTTCCACATATCGGTGCTACGACCGTATAAGTCTGATTCTAAACATGTAATCGAATATGAACCAATACAGTTTGAGAAAGATTTATCCTATGAAGATATACCTGTACAGATAGTAGAGAGGAAAGAGCAGGTTCTCAGAAATAAAGTGATACCTTCTGTTAAGGTAATCTGGAGGAACCACAGTGCTGAAGAAGCTACGTGGGAACTCGAAGAGAAAATGATGCTAAGTTATCCTCAATTGTTTGTTTAATCTTTGTATCGTAATTCTGGGGACAAAATCTTTGTAAGGAGGGGAGAATGTAACGGACGAATTAATTGCGTTGTGATTCTGGGGACAGAATCCTTTTAAGGAAGGAAGGATGTAACGAATGCGATTTTTATGAATAAATAAAAATATTTATTGAATCATATAAATATTTTTATTAATTTATTTATGGAGTAAAATAAATAATTTATAAAGTTATGGTGAAAGAATTTATGTTAAATGTTATTTAAATGTGATTTGGTGTGATTATTCTAATTTAATTTAATAATTAAATTAGATGATTAAATGATTTATTTGAATAAAGAATTTATTTGAACAGGATAATTTATTGGGTGTTATTGTTATTGGTTAAGTAGAATTATTAATTAAAGTATAATTGAATTTATTTAATAATAAGTTTAATTAAATTAAAAGTGTGACAATTAAAAATATATAGTAAAATGGATTATTAAAATAAATGGAGAAAGGGTTTTATTTAGATAAACCAAACAAGGCCTTGTGACCCTTGGTTGGTAAAAAAAATGGATTATTTTCTTTGGTTCAACCAAACAAAGCCTAACTCTTGATTTCTTTAACTGATTAACTTAAAAGCTAAGTACGTTAAAAAGATTATCAGTTGTTTCTAAGCTTAAAGAAGAGAGAGCAGAGCTTTGAGAGTTTAGAGAAAATTGAGAGTTTGAGAGAATAGAGAGAAATTGATAGAGAAGTTTAGAGATTGGAGAGAAGAATTCTAAAATCAAAGGAGAATTAATCAAGTTTTCTAAGCAATAAAAGGTATAATATTCTTCACTGTATTTCTTTTTAAATTTACTTTACTGTATATGAAGTTAGTTGTTCAAAGCATGAATTAGTTGATGTAATTGTTAGTAAGCATGTACTAGATGATATATGGTGGTTATAAATCAATTTGAAGATGTTAATCCATGAAATCATGTTTTAGAATGAAGTTTTTGGTTTTACAGAGCTTTATTTTCATGTATGGCTTATGTGTATGAAATTGATGTTTAATTTGGTTATTAACCGGTAAATTGACATCTAATTATGATTATATAATGAAAAACGATAATAATGCAAGTAGAATGGATTAAAATGGTTGAAAGATGAGTTCATAGTGTTTGATTTCATTAAAATGGCCAAAATATGAATATTTTGTATAAACAGAAAATTTTGGGGTTCTAATTAGTTGATTATGTGTAGTATAATGGCTAGAATGTTTAGAAACATGTTGGGTAATTGTTTTCTAGCATGTTGGATGTCTGGGTGTGTTTAATTTCTGTGTTGGATGGTAGAATTCGGGAAATTTTGGCCTAAGTTTTCACTGGTTCGCGAATTGTAGAAGGTGACAGTCGAGTCTACCGCCCCGACGGTAGAAATGAACTGGAATTCTCGCCCCGGCGGTTTAGTCGCCCCGACGGTTTAGTCGACCCGGCGGCATAATTGAACTAGATTCCTCGCCCCGGCGGTAGACTCGCCCCGGCGACGGTTTTGTTAAGAAATCCACCGCCCCGTCAGTGGAACAGTAACTGAAATTTTTTATTTGTTTTGTGATCTTGCTATGTTGCTATGTGCATGTTTAGAACCTATAATAAGGTATTAAGTGACTAATGAGATACCACGATGGTTGTTAAGCAAGTACTTGTTGATTATCGAATGACAATCGGGATGTTACAATGAAATAGGATAAGATCGAATTTTAAAGTGTATATTGTTCTGTAACTAATTATTGTTACCATTTTATAATCGAAATGTATAGGTCGATTAAGGAACGTGAATTATTTAAATCTGTAATCTACACACAAGGCAAGTTTTCCTCCCTTAAACTTATTATTTCAATTAAGCAAGATTATTAGCCTTAGTTTATTGTTATTCAAACAAGGTTGTTACCATGATTAAGTGCTGAAGCTTTATTCCAGTTATTTATTATTCGATCGTTGATTGTTGTTCAAACTTCGAACCGAATTTTTATTGTACAAACTTTATTGATGAATCAAATGTTTTAGTGACTAGCAAACCCTAATTGATTCAGCTAGTCCTTAGTTGATGAGCGTTCTAAAGACTTTGAATATTTTAAAACTGTTCCGAACCAAGTTCCTTTTAGTACGGATTCTGATGCTAAACTGAGATGAACAACCCTAATATATATAGGGGATTAATTACGCGATAACGTTGAAATGTTTGTGCACAATACATTGTACAAAGGGCTGATCCCCCTGAGTACGAGATGGATGGTCCATAGTCTATAAGATTGTTAAAGGTTACGGTAGAAAATACTTGTTAACCTAGGACATAATTCGAGGTCTTGTGACCCTCAGATACAATTTTAAACCTTGAATTCTATAATTAATTCTTGAGCCAAGTATTCTGTTAAGCTTTCATATCTCGATTGGTTATTGATTGAATTCAGAAAACTACAATACCTCAGTTAAAATCTATTTCGTTAATTATTCAATTGTTATCGTTATTATGCTTGTAGGCAATTGTTTGCTCACTCTTGCACTAAAACATTGCAGCTAAGACAGAGAAATCGGACGAGCCGTCCACGAGTAAAGGCAAGGGCAAGATGTCGAAATAGCAAGAGACCCATTATACATTTGATGTTTATTTGTAACAAGACTTGTTTAAAATTATATTTTAATTCCGCACTGATGTAATAGAGGTTAGATAACCTGGGATTTGTTTATTTAAGAGATTTGAGTTATAACCCCTTTTGTGGGAAGATGTTTCATTCAGTTTAATTATATTATCTTTATCACGGGTAGTTAGTCTTGAATATATGGTATAGTGAACACCAAATCTGTGGAGTTGAAGTACCCGGATTTGGGGGTGTCACAGCCGGAATACTGGAAGAGGAACTGCAAGGAGTATCTTGCGGACCAGAAGAAGCTTGGAGAAGCTTCGACTTCCGATCTAGGTTTGTTCATGATTGAAATTAATTTTTCTGAAAGTCAAAATTCTACTTAGGTATTGGATACCGACTGTAGTTCTCACATATGTAATAATGTGCAGGGACTAAGCAGAAGTAGAAAATTGAACAAGGATGAAGTCGTCTTACGACTGGGAAATGGAGCAAAGGTTGCTGCATTAGCTGTAGGAACTTATTGTTTAACACTGCCTTCGGGCAAGTTCATTAGTTTAAATAATTGTTATTATGTTCCGACACTCATTAGAAACATTATTTCAATTTCTGTATTAGATATGGATGGTTTTGATATTATAATAAAGAACAACAGATGTTCTATTTATAATAAAAATGTTTTATATGGTGTTGGGAACCTACTGAATGGACTTTACGTACTTGACTTGCATGAAAATATACTTCAAATTGAACAAACTAAGAAAAGAAAAAGAGATGATGTTAATTATACCTTTATATGGCACTATAGACTCGGCCATATCAATGAAACAAGATTAACCAAGTTGCATAAAGATGGGCTTTTAAAGCTATCTGATTACGAATCATATCCAACTTGTGAATCTTGTCTCTTGGGTAAAATGACTAAATCTCCTTTTACTGGAAAAGGAGAAAGAGTTATAGAGTTGTTAGCGTTGGTACACACAGACATATGTGGACTTATGACAACGAATGCACGAGGTGGGTATTCTTATTTTATTACTTTCACTGATGATCATTCTAGATTTGGATATGTATATTTAATGAAATACAAATCTGAATCGTTTGAAAAGTTCAAAGAATTCAGAAGTTAAGTAGAGAAGCAAACTGGTAAAAGTATTAAGATTCTTCGATAGGATCGAGGAGGGGAATACTTAACCAATGAGTTTCTCAATTGTCTCAAAGAAAATGGTATAATCTCACAATGGACTCCACCAGGGACGCCACAGTTGAATGGTGTATCTGAAAGGAGAAATTGAACATTGTTGGACATGTTTCGTTTCATGATGAGTTTTACCGACCTTCCAGTATCCTTCTGGGGTTATGCCCTAGAAACGGTTGCATACCTGCTTAACAAGTTACCTACCAAATCCGTCCCAAAGACCCCATATGAGATATGGACAGGGAGGAAACCTAGTCTTAAGCATGTTAAGACTTGGGGTTGTCCAGCTTATGTCAAAAGGTTTGAGCATGATAAGCTGAAGACTAGATTCGACAAGTGTAGATTTGTGGGATATCCTAAAGAAAGTTTAGGATATTATTTCTATCATTCTACTGATCAAAAGGTGTTTGTAGCGAAACACGCTGCCTTTTTGGAAAAGGAGTTTATCCTCGAAGGGATCAGTGGGAGTAAGATATATCTTGAAGAAGTTCAAGAACCACAAAATACTCTGGATCAAAGTTAGGTACCTGACCAAGTAGAAGAAACTATTGTACCACTACCTATTCGTAAATTTGGAAGAGTACCGAAGATACCTGAAAGGTATGGATTCATCATAGATGATGATGATGAGTTACGCATCATAGATGATAATGATCCATTGACTTACGAAGAGGCTATGAGTAGTGAAGACTCAGAGAAATGGCTAGAAGCCATGAAATCTGAGATGGACTCCATGTAAGAAAACCAAGTATAGACTTTGGTTTCACCACCTGAGGGCATTAAGTCTATTGGGTGTAAATGGGTCTTTAAGAGAAAGACTGGAGTGGACGGCAAGGTAGAGACCTATAAGGCCCGACTGGTTGCAAAAGGTTTCAAACAAAGACAAGGAGTTGACTATGATGAAACCTTCTCACCAGTAGCTATGCTCAAGTCCATTCGGATTTTGCTTGCAATTGCAGCTTATTATGACTATGAGATCTGGCAAATGGACGTGAAAACGGCCTTCCTCAATGGAGAGCTTGAGGAGAATGTATATATGATACAGCCAGAGGGTTTTCTTTCAACGGTTGGAATAAACCAAGTCTGTAAGCTACAATGATCCATTTATGGATTGAAGCAAGCTTCTCGAAGATGGAACATCTGTTTTGATGAGATAATCAAAAGGTTTGATTTTATCAAAAATGAGTACAAGAAAGTTAGTGGGAGCGCTGTTTCATTCCTTGTATTATATGTTGATGATATATTACTGATAGGGAATGATGTTCCTATGCTACAGTCGATCAAAATATGGTTATCTAAGCACTTCTCCATGAAGGACTTGGGTGAGGCATCCTATATTTTGGGGATAAAGATCTATAGATATAAATCTAAAAGGATGCTGGGCTTGACCCAAGAAAAGTACATTGACTCGATGTTAAAGAAGTTTAGCATGGAAGATTCTAAGAGAGGTCTCATACCGATGAGCCATGGAATACATCTCTCCAAGAAACAGGCCCCAAAGACACCTGAGGAGAGAGACCGTATGAGTGAGATTCCTTATGCTTCCACAATAGGATCTATCATGTAAGGTATGATATGTACTAGACCAGATGTCGCTCATGCACTTAGTGTAACGAGCAGATATCAGTCGAATCCAGGAGAAGAGCACTGGAAGGCAGTGAAAAACATCCTAAAGTACTTGAGAAGAACTAATGATGTATTTCTTGTCTACGGTGGGTCTGAATTGAAACTAGAGGGCTATACAGACTCAAGTTTTCAAACGGACCATGATGACAGTAAATCCGTTTCAGGGTATGTGTTTACCTTAAACGGTGGCGCCGTGAGTTGGAAGAGTTCCAAGTAGCAAACAATTATTGATTCAGTGACAGAGGCAGAGTACATAGCTGCAAGTGAAACTGCAAAGGAAGCTATTTGGATGAAGAAGTTAATAACTGAACTTGGAGTGGTTCCTAGCATTAGAGGAGTTGTACCTTTATTCTGTGACAACAACGGAGCTGTTGCGCAGGCTAAGGAACCCAGGTCTCATCAGAAATCCAAACACGTATTGTGGCGGTTTTATTTGATTAGAGAGATCATTGAAAGAGGAGATGTCACCCTGGAACGTGTGGACTCTCAAGACAACATTGCAGATCTATTTACTAAAGCTTTAACACAACAGCAGTTTGATCGTCACTTAGAAAAGATGGGTACAAGATACCATGGCGATTGGCTTTAGTGCAAATGGGAGATTGAAAGTAGTATGCACACAAGCCAATCATATTTGATATGATGTAGCATGTACTTTGTAATCTTATTCATTTATTAATAAAAGAATTGATTTTCTTAAAAGACATTTTACATTATCTACATGATGTTATTATATTAAATGTGATAAACCCATAGTTTTGAGCAATACTTTTAGAATCATGATGGCGATCATGCTAATGAGATCTAAATTCAAGATAGCTCACAAACTAAAATTGTTCCTAATCGTTGGATTACTAAAAAGGGGATTAGTGAATCCGGATAGATTAGTACATACGTTGCTTGCTCTTAGGAAGAGGATGATTGATCTCATAATCATTTGTGTGGAGACACTAAAGCAAGTATGTATGTGCTTATTGGAGAATAAGTACACTGAACGTGGCTCGCTAAGGAATACCTAATGGAGTTTTACTCGTCTGTCAATAGGAATTCCTCTAGTGATAGTAGTACAAGTGATCCTTGTACTTGAGGTCATCATAGTATCTTGTGTATGATGAGTTATACTTTGACATGTCCCTTAAGACCTTTAGGGTATATCAAAGGGTATGATTGGGTACAATAAGTTGTACATGGAGATAGGTGAATGATCAATAAAGAATCTACCACGTCTAGTAAAAGATGTGAATGTCCTATGTGATTCGATAAATGACAACTCAGTAGTCGTTGGCCAAGGCAGAATGAAATTAGAAAAGAGTTTTTAATTTGCATTATTTAGAGTTGTGCATTTGGGAATCGAAATACATATAATTAAATAAAAGACTTGACAGTAAATCCATGTCTTATATTTAATTGGGACATTGTATGGTAGAAGGATTGAATTGTACGGTAACTATGCACTGAAAAGTTCTTTTGTGATTAATGTTGAAATCTATATTATCTGGAAAGTCGTTGATCGCTAAGGGGGCTTACCCTTATTGTAGAATAAATATTATTTATTTAAATGAATTAAATAGTTTAATTTATTTATTTAAATAAGATTAGAAGTGTTCTAATTGATTTATTCACAACTGGTTTAATATGGAGAACCTAAAGGGTTACACCGCAAAAGTAAAAATATTTATTTAAGAAATAAATGGCATAATTGTAATAATAAGTTAAGTGTATTTAATTTAATCTATGGAGATAGAATAAATTAAATAGCTCAATATTTATTATTTAATTTTTTAGAAATATTAAATATAAATTAATAAGAGGAGTCTTATTATTATTATTACTATTACTATTATTTAATTTCTAATAGGGAATTAATTAATAGAAGTACTCTCTCATGAATTCCTAATTGGATTAGGAGCATAATTAATTAAAGGAGTTTAATTATAATAGAAACTCTAATCCTAAATAGTTTAGGGAAGGGTTATTCCTACATCTATAAATAAGAGGAGTCTTATCATAGATTAGGGTTATACACTCTTGCATGAGATTGTGGAGAGTACTTGCAATTTCTATAGAGATAGAAACTAGGGTTTTGCCAATACCCAACTTCTTGAATACCTATTCTTCCTTGGTGGATCACCTCTAGAGGCCAAACACTTGGGTGGCTAACGTTGATCAAAGGAAGGAATCTCATCGGTGGAATTCGAGGAGAACACGAAGGACTAGGAGTTGAACTTGTACCCGAGGAAGCTTTGATCTACGAGGGTATAATTCTTATTCTCTTTCTCTTTCGTTTAATTAATAATTGAAAACAAGGATAGATCATGGTGATGGTTTGTATGAAAATTTTAAAATCCGTTTTATCACGCTTTCGCCCTATTTGTGTAATTTGATTGCATGCTTGCGTAATATACAAACCTAACAACGCAGTCGCACCGCAATGCAAAATCAGAAAAACAATTTCAGCCCAAAAATCCAATCGTATCACATATCAATTCATACATGGAATCATCACAATCAATAATTAACACAAAGATTAGGGTCTGATACCACGTTAGGTTTGTATATTACGCAAGCATGCAATCTAATAACATAAATAGGGCGGAAGCGTGATAAAGCGGATTTTAAAAAATTTAATACAAACCATCACCATGATCTATCCTTGTATTCAATTATCAATTAAACGAAAGAGAAAGAGAATAAGAATTATACCCTCGTAGATCAAAGCTTCATCGGGTATAATTTCAACTCCTAGTCCTTCGTGTTCTCCTCGAATTCCACCGATGAGATTCCTTCCTTTGATCAACGTTAGCCACCCAAGTGTTTGGCCTCTAGAGGTGATCCACCAAGGAAGAATATGTATTCAAGAAGTTGGGTGTTGGCAAAACCCTAGTTTCTATCTCTATAGAAATTGCAAGTACTCTCTACAATCTAATGCAAGAGTGTGTAACCCTAATCTATGATAAGACTTCTCTTATTTATAGATGTATGAATAACCTTTCCCTAAACTATTTAGGATTATGGTTTCTATTATAATTAAACTCCTTTAATTAATTATGCTCCTAATCTAATTAAGAATTTATGAGAGAGTACTTCTATTAATTAATTCTCAATCCCTATTAGGAATTAAATAATAGTAATAGTAATAATAATAATAAGACTCCTCTTATTAATTTATATTTAATATTTCTAAAATATTAAATAATAATACTAAGATATTTAATTTATTCTATCTCCATAGACTAAATAAAATACACTTAACTTATTATTACAATTATGCCATTTACTTCTTAAATAAATATTTTTTCTTTTGCGGTGTGACCCTTTAGGTTCTCCATATTAAACCGGTTGTGAATAAATCAATTAGAACAATTCTAATTATATTTAAATAAATAAATTAAACTATTTAATTCATTTAAATAAATAATATTTATTCTACAATAAGGGTAAACCCCCTTAGCGATCAACGACTTTTCAGATAATATAGATTTCAACATTAATCACAAAAGAACCTTTCAATGCATAGTTACCGTACAATTCAATCCTTCTACCATACAATGTCCCAATTAAATATAAGACATAAAATTTCTATCAAGTCTTATTTTATTTAATTATATGTATTTCGATTTCCAAATGCACAACTCCAAATAATGTAAATTAGAAACTCTTTTCTAATTTCATTCTGCCTTGGCCAAGGACTATTGAGTTATCATTTATCGAATCACATAGGACATTCACATCTTTTAGTAGACATGGTATATTCTTTGTTGATCATTCACTTATCTCCATGTGCAACTTATTATACCCAATCATATCCTTTGATATACCCTAAAGGTCTTAAGGGACATGTCAAAGTATAACTCATCATACACAAGATACTATGATGATCTCAAGTCCAAGGATCACTTGTATTACTATTACTAGAGGAATTCCTATTGACACGCGAGTAAAATTCCATTAGGTATTCCTTAGCGAGCCACGTTCAGTGAACTTATTCTCCAATAAGCACCTACATACTTGCTTTAGTATCTCCACACAAATGATTATGAGATCAATCATCCTCTTCCTAAGAGCAAGCAACGTATGTACTAATCTATCCAGATTCACTATTCTCCTTTTTAGTAATCCAACGAATAGGAACAATCTTAGTTTGTGAGCCATCTAGAATTTAGATCTCATTAGCATGATCACCATCATGATTCTAAAAGCATTGCTCAAAACTATAGATTTATCACATTTACTCTAACAGTACTATGTAGATAATGTAAAATGCCTTTTAAGAAAATCAATTCTTTTATTAATAAATGAATAAGACTACAAAGTATATGCTACATCATATCAAATATGACTGGCTTGTGTGCATACTACTTTCAGTTTGTACAAATTGTTTTAATCTTATGAAGATAGAATATGTTATGTCTAGAGCAATGCAAGAGAAGAGTGGAGTATATGTTGATTGTTAAGGTAGCAAAGAATTTTGCAAAGGAATAGTAAGTTAAAGGGTCATTAGTCCCAAGTAGAGTGAGAGAAAGCAAAAGTTGCTTAATATAGTAGAAGAATATTATTATGTTAAAGATGTTTATACCTGAGTATAATAGGTAGTCATGAGCCAAGGCAAGTCAATAAGACTTAGGCTAAGCAAAGATTTTCTGCCCATGAATGGGATGGGAAAGAGTAAATGAGAGAAGAAATAATGTAATACCGATGTAGTATTTCAATAAAATTGGTTGACGAATAAATAAGGGTCTAGAGATAGGCAAAATTTGAACGTACGGTAATAGTGATTTCGGAGACGGAATCCTTATAAGGAGGAAAGAATGTAATGACCAAGAATGCGATGTGTCACTAAAGATGTAATTTTGAATTAAAATATTAATAAATGAATATTTATGAGGATTTTTTTAAACGTATATGTGAATATGAGTATGTGATGAGGATTGAGTGAGTTAGCTAATTTATGAAAGCCTAGACAAATGATTAACTAAGTTAATCGAGGAGAAGCAAGATAAGCATATGTTATGAATTAACATAGCTTGAATGTTGGCCTTGAATGGAAAATGAAGAGATTAATGATCATTAAATGATTAACTAATATGACTAATATAGAATGCTTGTATGAATATGGATATATATATATATATATATATATATATATATGTATATATATATATATATGTATATATATGTGTGTGTGTGTGTGTGTGTAATAAATTTGTTAATCGAACGATAAGAGTTTTCAAGCCAATTAGGGCTAATTGAGTTAAGGAATTGGTGGAACAAAATGGAAAGTCAAGAGATAAGAATTTATTGATTTAAGCTTATGTTACTAACTAACTAAGCTTGAAATGATAGTCTCGTATGATAATGTATGATGGCTTAAATAAATTATGCTAACGAGCTAATAAATTTTGTTAAAGGTCGAAAATGAGTTAAGTAAATAATTTAGACGACAAACCCTAGCACATTGCTATTTCGGGTAGTCCAAGAGAGGGATTATTAAGGCCCAAACCTAAGCCTAAACCAAGCCCTAAAAAACTTTGTAGGGAACCCAAGACCAAGCCCAACCCATGAACCTATGGGTGGCCCAATGTGGGAGATGATGACATAAGCTTGCAAAAAGGACATGATGTCATAAAGGAAGCAAAAAGAAAAGCAAAAATAGAGGATTTTAGGAGGGAGTATCCAGATCATAGTGGGAGAGATATGTGGTCAAGAAGTTGGCCCCACATGGGAAGAATTTTGTGGCCAAGTGGGCCCCACATGAAAAAAATTGAGAATAAAAGATTACTTGTAAAAATTTTGTTCACTTCTTCACTCAAGCTACATGTTTTTCATCATTTGTGTTGACAAAAGAGTGCATGTAAAATTTTGATATTAAGTTTCTAAGCATGATTAGAGGATGTGTTGGATGATTAAGAAAGAATAAGTGAGTTTAGCTTGGGCCTATAAATAGAGGAAGAGTAGAAAGGCTTAGCCTTTATAAAATTTTTAGCACTTTTCCCGTTAGTAAAGTTAGAGAGAAAGAGAGAGTAAGAGCAAGTAAACTTAAGAGTGAGAAGGAGGAGGCCACAGCTAGAAGGAAGCAAGGAGGAGGAGGCTATCAAGCTCATCTAAGAAGGAATAGCTAACATCCATCTATTCCTAGCAAAGGTTGAAAACTTTCTAACCCTAACTTTACTTTTCCTAGCTTAGAATGCATTTTTACTTGGTTGTTGTGGAAGCTTTGCTTGAATGGTGGATCATGGTGGATCCTATGTTATAAGGAAGGATATGAAGGATTATATATGTTTGTTATATGTTTTGTGTATGAAAAACCATGAAAATATGGAAGTTTTCTAAGAAATCTCAAAGTTGCAAAAACTGGAAATTTTTAGAAATGGAACCTAAGATTTGAACAAGCATAACTCTTAGACCATTTTGAATTTTTGAGTGTGTTCAAGTTCTAGAGTTAGATATGGAAGTATCCTAAAACTTCAATTAGAATTTCGGAAAAATATTTTGTAGATTTTCGTGGGGACAGATTCTACTAAAACAGTCCAGACCCAAAAAACTGAATAAACCCCCTGGATAGTTTGCTCCGAGCACTGTTTAGACCACTTAGACAATGCAATAAATTCATACCTTTTGGAACATGAAAATATATGATATAACGTAGCTCATGTCCGAATTTGAACGTATTCCGACTTCGGACGAGTGAGTTATGGCCATTTCAATTTTAGGGTTTTAAAAATAAAAACTACTATAACTTGAGTTCTATAACTCCGATGACCACATAATTTAAACTGAAACTTCATGTTAATATGTGTAAGAGTTTGGCAAGGTATTGGAAGTTTTGACGTTTAACACGATATAGTTAATTTTGCTAAGTTACGAACTTAAAACGGGTTTTTGAAAAATACTTGATAAAAAGAAAAAATTTCAGAAAAATTATTTTTTTTGTATGGAATATATGTATATATGTGTGGCCAAAAAAGAAAAAAATAATAAAATGGTTAAGGAGGCTTAACGAGAAAATTAGGCTTTGAGCGGATTAAAAAAGATTAAAAACCATAAAGTCGGGAATTATTGAAATAATTCCTATCGACTGAAATGTGTTGATTTGTGATGTATTATTTGAATGCTAATTGCATGTTTTTATGAAAGTATTATAAGTATATTGTGAGAAGACGTTTACGTTCGGATTTAGTCGGAAGAATGTTTACCGAGTTAGGTTATGATAATTACTGGCAATGTTAATAAAAGGGTAATAATTAAGTGAATCTTTATGGATGTTGTAGGTTATCTGAGTAACGACGTACTAACGTTAATCATAGACAACGAGAAAGACAAGTTTCCTATTCAAACTCTTACTTAATGCTTTTTAAATACTAATCGCATGTTATATCCGCACTCAGGTGCATTTGAAATATTCGTTTACATATTAAATCGTTAAGCATGAAACGTTCTAGTATGCATGAAATGCTTTGTTAATGAAAATCTATGCCACTTGTATCGGCTAGACTGATAATGATATAATATGTTGACATCATAGTATTTCTTTGAAGTTAACCCAAACCATATTGTTGTGATACATTTGAAAGATTCGTTCAAATATTGAATCGTTAAGCATAAAACATTCTAGTATGCATGAATTGCTTTGTTAATGAAAATCAATGCCACTTGTTTCGGTTATGCATGAATTGCTTTGTTAATGAAAATCAATGGCACTTGTTTCGGCTATGCATGAATTGCTTTGTTAATGATAGTCTATGACACTTGTTTCGGCTAGACTGATATTGATATAATTTATTGAAATCATAGAATTTCTTTGAAGTCAATCCAAACCATATTGTTGTGGTGCGGACACATGATATAAGACTGAGATGAACAACCCTTATAAAAGGGGAACTTTATTATCGAATATCCAACCTTGCGCGCTATGTTTGAATATTATGCATAATACAGGGTACAGTGAGGCTGATCACCTTACGTACTTGCAAAGAGTATAACTAGTTCTCGAAGCTAACTTATACTCTTGAGGTATTCAGTGATATTAACTGATAATTCCTCTAGGAGTTCACAATCCATAGTGATCACTCAGCATGAAATTTGGGAATAATCCTCTCTATTGAATTTTGTTGCAGTATTGTTATTTCTTCACAATCAATTAGATAATGTTGAAACCTCAGAATATTTAACTCTTTTATTCGTGATGTGTTATTCAGCATGAAATTCAAGAAAATCCTTGTTATTGGAAATGATTCATTGTTTCAGTTACTTCACAATCTTTTGAATATTGTTAAAGTTCTAGAAAGTTAAACTCTTTTATTCATGATATATTATTTATTATACGTTTTAAACTTACTGAGAAAATTAGTTGCTCACCCTTGCTTTAAATAAAACTTTTCAGCTAAGACTGAGATAGCCGAATATTCTAGGAAGGATAAAAGCAAAACGAAGGCGACCGAGCAGTGTCATTTATGTTTTGATTATTATGTTATGAGTTTATATAAATCTTTTGTATTATTAGATATGTTTTATAAAGGTTAGTTGAACCTAGGATAACGATATATTTTATATTAAGACAATGTAAGGAATGATATAATTCATATTCAATGGGTAGATAGATTGATGTGTATGTTGTATCATGAGCACCGAACCCGAGGTTCAAGGGACCAGAATTTGGGGGCGTCACAAGTCTATTATCCAAGCTCTGTTAGTTAATAACATAAGCTTACCCCAATAAATTCTTATCTCATGGCTTTCTTTTTTGTTCCATCAGTTTCCTTAACTCAAGTAGCCCTAATCGACTTGAAAATTCTTATCGCTCGGTTAACAAAGAATGTCATAACCATATCACATATACCATACGTATACATAGTCATTCATAATATTTACGCAAATAGTTCATAAATAAACTTAATTTCATTAATGCTTATACGTAATCTCTATTTATAGTACTATTTAATAACATAGTTGTTACAAGATGTCTAGCTCTGCGAACCTTGTCTTAATTGACGGTTGAGTTCGCCTCTTAATCTTCACTACCTGCTTCTGCAACCCTTATGGAATCCATATGTCTGACGCCATTTGAGCCATAGTATTAGCCTCTTGATTGAATGTTCTCGGTTGAATCTTAATTTCCACATCATCAAACTGATCCAAAAGTTAACTGGCTAATGTATAATATGGAGCTAAATCCCAATGACGACATTTAAAGTTCTGGGTCATTTGACTTATAACAGGGATTATGCACAGCGATGGAGGGGTATGGCTGCACAGGTGAATCCCCCAATGAGCGAGTCGGAGATGGTGATGACCTTCGTGGATATTCAAGAGGCACCTTATTATGAGCGGGTTATATCGGGGATTGGAAGACCTTTTGCCGAAATGATAAAACACGGAGAAATGGTGGACATGGGATTGAAGTCTGGCAAGATTCGGGATTTCACAGCTTTGGAAACAGCTGCGGAACAAATCCAGAGTGGAAACTATGGCAGCACTTCCGTAGGATCCAAAAGAAAAAGGAGGAAGATGTTTCCCTCATCCTGCAGGGATCATCTAGAAAGGCGGAGAACAATCCTCCAGCACAGATAGAGAGAGTGGGACCATCCCGACAGCCTAACTTCACTGATCAGAGGACAGACGGGCGAAGAAGATTCGAGACCACGAAAAATCGAGTATTCACCCCGCTCGGGGATCCTCTTGAGTGGATTTTGGCAGTATTGATGGCCTAGAGGAAAATAGTTGATTTGGCACCCCCAAGTGACCCGAAAGGAAGAAGATTCGACCCAAGCAAGCAATGCGCATATCACTCAGGTTCCCCTGGTCATGATACGCAGGAATGTTGGACGCTGAAGCACAAAATTCAGAACTTGATTGATAGTGGAGAAATCGTGGTGGAACAGCCAGACTCCCCAAATGTTAAAATCAATCTCCTGCCTAGGCATGATGGAGAAGGGGTCAATATGGCGGAAGCTAGTGAAGCCGAGGGGCCGTCAAGGATGAATTATGTAAAGAAAATTGATGAGATGATCAGCATGATAAGTGATCACGAGAGTACACGGGGAGCGCCAATTAGGCTGGCGGGTGTAAGCAGAAATATCATAGAGGGGCCTGTCAAGTTAACGGCTCCGAAAATCCTCACCCTTACGGCAAGACCGCAAATCCCTGTCAACAATCTGAAAACGGTACCATGGAATTACGGGGGAGTGTCAGAGGAAGCGGCCAGTTGTGCTTCTGTAACATCAAAGGGGAATCCTTTATATCTTCCAGGACAAGTCCTTGAGATCAAAACGAAGAAGAATGAAAAGATATCCGAGGAGAAAGCCATGGAATTCTTAAGGAAGATGGATCATCCAGAAGCAAGGGGGATCCAGATGTTAAGCGAGGAGTCGACCCTGACATCGATCATGGATTTGGTGTTATCATCCAGTGATCACTGCAAAATTCTGGCCAAAGTCCTAGAGGAGGCATACATTCCCAGGGAGATTAGCAAAGAGGGTTTCGGCCATCTGGTGGACCATCTGTTGGAAAGTAATGTAATATCGTTCACAGATGATGATATCCCTAAAGAGGGAAGGGGGCATCGAAAACCGCTGCACATTGTGGTAATCTCCTCAGGTTATATTATGAATGGGGTGCTGATTGATGGGGGATCGACGTTAAATATCTATCCACTCAGTACATTGAAGAAGATAAACATCAATCCTAAGCGCCTACGGGCCAGTCATGTAGTGGTACGAGCCTTCGACGGATCCCGGAGGGATACAATTGGGGAGATAGAATTGCCTGTGGAAATAGGACCTTGTACTTTTGATATCTCTTTCCAAGTCCTGGATATTGCGGCAAGTTATAACCTGTTATTGGGGAGGCCGTGGATACACATGGTCGGGGCAGTTCCTTCCACGCTACACCAGCAAATCAAACTTATCATCGACGGGAGTCTGGTGACGATCTCGGCAGAGTGTGATGTCCCTTCTCCTACCAGGAATGGCCTTCCGGTGATTAATGGGGATGAGTCGACGGCACCTGCCAGCTTTCAGGCGCTGGAAATCAGCACTCCCCACTACAGATGCCTGGGGGCTCCTGCCGTGAAACCTAAGGTCTCTCCAGAACTTACCTTTGTTGCAAAAGAAATGATGAGAATGAAATTTCAACCTGGACAAGGGTTAGGAAAGAGCATTCAAGGAATCACCGAGCCCATTCAACTACCACATCAGATAGGCAAAGCAGGGTTGGGATATCATGAAGGCGTAGCACGGAGACACCGTCAAGGTGTGGCCCCGACTCGACTGGCTGGAAATCCGGTGACCAAGGTCAACAATGAACGAGGGACTAGCAAGCCTGTGATTGGGACAAGGGGTGAAGAATTGACCCCCACAAGTGATGAGTCGACCAAGAGGGAAAGTTTCCTACAAGAGGTCGCGCAAAAGTTCGAAACTAGGTGTTATATCCCCGGACAGTTAACGAGCAATGGAGATGGGAAGGATGTCGCCATGCCACCGGGAGCCCAACAAAGTGTGCCTGTCATCGATTGGGCAGGGCTAATTATTCCTGAAGACGGTATGAAGGGGGACTCAGGCAATGTGGCCGTAGTCATCGGGGAAGTTTCCGATGTGAAGCCACCTTTCATCCAGCGCATTTCGTCTAATCTGACCATCGATAACTGGACCATGGAACCAGTGATATCCAAACAAGGGTAAAACACGACATCAGGGTGGTAGACCCCAGAGGATGGGAGGATGAAGAAATATCATTTTGTTTTGTATTTTGCATAATTATGTCGTTTCGTCATGTTATCTAAAAAATGTGATCGTTGTGGAAAATGACTTATATATGACAAATATTTTGTTTCATGTCAGGTGTACCAATTTGAGTATTCCTTGCCTAACAAACGGTCTTTCAAATTTGAATGATGACTATGATTTTGATATTAAGCTGGATTTCGATTTAATGGGCATTGAGCAAGACGAGACAGATTACGATGACGCGTCTGACGAGATCAAAGGATGGGTCGAGGATAAACCCAAACCCAACTTAGACCAAACCGTCACCATAAATATCGGAACCCCTGACAAGCCCAAAGAGCTCAAGATAGGGACAGACCTGACCCCTAGCCATAAAACAGAAATAACCAAGTTGCTAAGCCAGTATGAGGATGTTTTTGCCTGGTCTCATGAGGACATGATCGGATTGTCCACCGACATTGTGGTACACCGGTTGCCCATCAAGGAGGGTTTTAGGCCTGTCAAGCAGAAACTAAGAAAGTTAAAATCGGAGTGGAGCTTGAGGGTGAAGGAAGAGATCATCAAACAATTCAGGGCTGGAATCATTATGGTGTCCACTTACCCAGAATGGCTGTCCAATGTAGTCTTAGTGGCTAAGCCTGGAGGGAAGGTGAGGGTATGTGTCGACTATAGAGATCTGAACAAGGCCAGTCTCAAGGACAACTTCCCAGTGCCTTTTATACACGTCTTGGTGGATAACACAGCCCAATACGAGATGTATTCTTTTGTTGATTGCTTTGCAGGGTATCATCAGATAATGGTGGCGGAGAAAGATCGGGAAAAGACCGTTTTCATCACCCCTTGGGGCACTTTCTGCTATAGACGATTGGCCTTCGGTCTCACAAATGCGGGGGCTACTTATCAGAGAGCCATGATGGCCCTGTTCCACGACATGATGTACAAGGAGATAGAGGTCTACGTGGATGACATTATCGTGAAATCGATGGTAGAATCTGATCATGTAACCCATCTCAAAAAGCTATTCGATCGGCTCAAAAAATATAATTTAAAGCTCAATCCGGCAAAGTGTGCTTTCGGAGTGCAGTCGGGCAAGCTCTTGGGATTCCTGGTTAGTGATCGGGGCATTGAGTTGGATCCGGGGAAGATTAAGGCCATTGTGGATATGCCGGCACCTCACATAGAGAAGGAGATAAGAGGATTCCTTGGAAGAATAAACTTCATCAGCCGCTTCATATCCCACTTGACGACTACATGCGAGCCGATTTTCAAACTATTAAGGAAAGATGCCTCCCAATAGTGGAATGAGCAATGTTAAAAAGCCTTTCAGACCATTAAAAAGCAGCTGACAAAGGCACCAGTGCTGGTACCCCCGAAGGATGGGATCCCTCTGTTTATCTATATATCGGTCAATGCCATTGCGATGGGATGTATGCTGGGACAGAAGAACGAATCAGGCAAAGAGCAAGCCATCTATTACCTCAGCAAGAGATTTAGTCGATGCGAACAGAATTACACCCCCATCGAAAGGACCTGTTGTTCTTTGGCGTGGGCTGCAATGAGGTTACAACACTATCTCCATGGTCACACTACATACTTGATATCGAGAATGGATCCCCTGAAGTACATCTTTGAAAGGCCCATGCTGAAATCTCGATTGTCCAGGTGGTAGTTAATCTTACAGCAGTTCGACATCGTATACGTAACTCAGAAAGCCATGAAAGGGCAGGGAATTGCAGATCAGTTGTCAGAAATGCCAGCAGGGGGGATGGAGCCCTTAGAAACTCCTTTGCCGGGCGAAGATGTATTCTGGGTCTCACACACGAGATGTGATGACGAAGGGCAGTTCTGGAAGCTGTATTTTGATGGTGCCATGAATGCTAAGGGGGCAGGAGCCGGAGCAGTCCTGGTCTCTATCACCGGAGAGCAATACCTCGTGGCCATTAAATTGCAGTTCAGTAATTCGAATAACACAGCTGAGTATGAGGGATGTATATTGGGACTCCGTTTGGCCCGCGATATGGGAGTGAAGAGACTAGCGGTGTTCGGGGATTCAGAGCTGGTAATCAAGCAAGCGATCGGGGAGTATAGCACGAAGGAGCTCCGGTTGCTTCCATACCACCGATGTGTTATCCAATTGATGCGAGAGTTCGAAGATATCGCTTTCCGACATATTCCCCGGGGACGGAATGATTTTGCTGATGCATTGGCAACTCTAGCTTCCTTAATCCACGTAATCAAGAGCAGGGACGTTCCACAGATTGAGATAGCAGTACAGAATGCCCTGGCATACGAGGAGCATGTTGCAGTATTATCGGACGAGGTGGTTCTGCCAAAGCAGCCTTGGTATCACGACATAAGGGAGTATCTGAGGGATAGATCCATTCCCGACCAGGCAAGCCGAGCTGAGAGGTTGAGAATCCAAAAGATGGCGATGAAGTTTTATCTGAGCGGGGATTCACTATACAAGAGGGATGCCGGTTTGGGATTGTTGCGATGTGTTAATGAAACGCAGACCCAAAGATCATGGACGAAATACATGGTGGAGTGTGTGGGCCACACATGAGTGGACCGATGCTGGCCAAAAAGATATTGAGAACGGGGCATTACTGGTTAACACTGAAGGCCGACTGCGATGATCATGTCAAACGATGTTACCAATGCCAGGTACACGACAACGTAATTCATGCGCCCCCCAATGAACTGCATTGTATGACCTCCCCTTGGCCATTCTCAATGTGGGGTATGGATGTAATCGGACCAATAGAGCTCAAAGCGAGCAACGGACATCGATTCATTTTCGTCATGATCGATTACTTCACTAAATGGATAGAAGTAGCTTATTTCCCCAAAGTAACTCAGGAGATCATCGTCGGTTTCATCAGGAATAATGTCATTTGCCGATACGGGCAACCTGAGGTTTTAGTCTCCGATAATGCCAAAAATTTGAACAACGCCCTCATGAAGGGATTATGCGACCAGTTTAAGATCAAACACCTCAATTCTGTCATTTACCGTCCTAAGATGAATGGGGCAGTGGAGGCTGCAAATAAAAATATCAAGAAGATCATGGCGAGAATGTCCGCCAATCATCGGGGATGGCCGGATCTGCTACCTCTCACCTTGTTGGCGTACAGAACGTCGGTGCATACTTCCACAGGGGCAACCCCTTACGCTCTGGTATACGGAACGGAGGTTGTTCTGCCAGTTGAGGTTGAGATGGCGTCCCTCAAAATCTTGATTGATGCTCAGATAAATGAGGAGGATTGGATGCAAAATTGGTACGACCAATTGGCCCTAATTGATGAAAGGAGGGTGGCTGCTGTTTTGCACGGTCAGTTATATCAGCAAAGAATCTCTCGATCGTACGACAAAAAGATCAGACCTCGAAAGTTCAAGGAAAATGACCTAGTGCTAAAGAGAGTCATGCCTTGTCAAGACGAAGCCAAAGGGAAGTTTGCCCCGAACTGGGAAGGACCTTTTGTGATTAAGAAAGTGCTGTCCAGAGGAGCCCTCATATTGCAAGAGATGGACAGTGAGGTGTTTCCACAACCCATCAATTCCGACTCGGTGAAGCGGTTCTACGCTTGAATCATCATTTCCTCCTTTTTCTTTGGAGAACGAACTACGTAGGACCTGATTTCCCAACCTATGGGAATACGTAGGCAGCCATCATGGTACGGTCCAATTCTTTACAAAATAATACTTTCTCTAACCGAAATCGATTCCCAACAGCCAGAATAACCTTCCTATACCCTCGAAACCTTCCCGAAACTAGCCCCTAATCAGCTTCATCTCAAGTAGCATAACCCTAGCCCAACCAAACAGTTGGCCAAAATCTAAGACTCAGTCCGATGAAATCAACAGGGGTGCGGCGGTATCTGTCAAATCTCCATCAAGACTTGAGAAGAGAAAGAAGGCAAAATGTCAAAATCATGGTCAGCTGGATAAAATGAGGATCCAATGAAAGGCAACGATACGACAAAAAGGGAAAATGACTAAATTTAAATGCATGTCTACATATATAAGTCATTTTGTTACAAGATTTCTCTTTCGATAACCGATTGAAACTGACCTAGTCTATGCAGGAAATAAAATAATCTACAAATCTGAAACTAACTGAAGCAGGATGGATAAGGTGGTGGACAGATCTGAAGCATCGGTATCCCCTGTAATCTGCTGCCCCATCATGGCGACGCGATCCAATAAAGCAGTGGCTCGGCTGACAGTCTCAGAGTGAGCATCTATAACTGCCCTAGTCTGCAATACAATGACGTCTCTATCAGCAAGGGCAGCATCTCTAGCCAGAATGGCATCATCTCTCTCAACAAGAGCGGCATCCCTCTCAGCCTCAGTAGTAATCAAGGCCAGACGGAGTCGGGTATCCTCAGTAACCCGACTAGGGGCAGAATCAGCTGAGATGGAATGATCTGTGGTATCATCTGGGAAAATCACTCCAGAGTCATCAAAAGCCCCAGTCTGACTCAAACCAACCGTATCCGAGTCTCCGCTCAACCATTGCACATAAGCGAATGTCTGGATGGGGCAACCGTCACTATACTCGGCAAGGGTCCTGCGAGACCAAAGATCATATACCCGCAGTAGATCTCTCTCTGTCTGGGATGATATAAGGAATCGGTAGGCGGCTGCGCCCGTGAAAGGGTGAAAATCCTGTGTCTGATCAAACTGCCCTGTAACCGCCAAGGGATGATAAGTCGTCACGCCTCTCAAGCCAGCAATAGGGATGAAATCCAGGTTGGGCACGTGAGTCAAGAAGCTCATAAAGGAGCAATAACCCAAATAGATCAGGAGATGAAAAGGATCCTCAATAACCGATAAGAATTCTAACCAGGAAGCCGCATCAGTACAGCTCACGGGACGAAACAAAAACTGCATGGCTATGTCGTGGCTGAAGCAAAACCCATGGCGACAGAAATGACCGATGGGGCTGAGATGGCTCATAAACCACACGTACAACAAAGTAGAGCTCCCTCTGAATACTCTACCTCGGAAAGACTGACAATATAAGGCTGACATGTAGGTATCTGCCAATATCATGGGAAGAACGGTGTGATCCTCCTGAAGGGCTCTAACGGCCGCGACAACTTGCATATCCAACTGATCGGGTCCGACTGGCAAGTACAAAACTGAGATGACACAGGCCATCAAAACGTCTACTCTCAAAGCACCCCAGCGCTCCTCGGACACGGAAAAATCACCAGAAAATAGGTGAAAACTGTCGGGTGAGCCGAATCGGTCAATCAGGTAATGTAGGGGAACTAGATGGTCTGATGTGATCACTGATAACAAGACTGTCCTCCGCAAACCGGTGAAAGTCAAGAACTGACGGCGCATGGAACCAGTTGTGACCCTGGCACAAGGACCATCCAAAGGCAAGCCGGTAAAGAGAGCATACTCCTCGAGAGTGGGGGTCAGCTCCACTGTCCCTAATCTGAACACCTGACGGGCAGGGGCCCAATAGCTCAGAATACCCTCCACAAAGCCCGCTGGCACCTGAAAGGATAATAAGGACCGAGAATGTCCCAAAAGACCATCTGCGATAACCCTGTCGGCCGGCGATAAACTGTCCCACCAGCGGAGAAGACTGCCGACCAACCCTGTGGGAGGAATGGGATCCAAATGTACCACGACATCTGGTGACGACATCTGTGAAAAATAGTATCAAAAAGACTGTGCAGGGGTCATTCTCTATCCATGAACAAAAAGCATGCATCATACAGTTAATAATAAAGCAATTGAACAGTCATAATGATAAAAAATGTGCATAAATAAATAAATGAGTTCAATACATAGTGCATGAAATAAAAAAAATAAATCTAACAGGTTCAGGTACAAAAGGCCCTATCCTAGCCTGATCTAGTCAAAGGTGAGGTCATCTAAGAAGGCGGGATCCTCGAACTGATCCCCTGGAGTCATCGAAGTCAGAGGCCCAAAGTTCATGTCAGGGATATATGGCTGCGCTGGGGCATCAGATGAGCTCGGGCCTGTGTCAAAACCCGCACTGTCAGGATCATATGCATAGGCATCCTCTGGGGTTCGACCTAACACCCGAAGATACAACGACAACTGCTCCACCTGGCGGGTCAGAGTGGCAATCTGCTCAGCATGAGTGGGAGTCCGAACGCAAGCGGCCCAATCAGTCATCGTCACCGAGCCGGGAACCATATCTCCGAGAAAGAAAGTGGCCCGAGTCTGGGGACCGATGGTGCGGGGCACCCACCAGATATGAAAAGCCTCGCTCGTACTGGGACCCAAAGAAAGTGTCCGACCATCCTCCCCCGCGAGCATAATCTCTGAAGGCTGAGAGTCCAATGGCCAGGATGTAGTGAAGGGGAGGGAGTGCGGAATACGGATCTCTCCAGTAACGCATCTGAATGCGCGCTCTCCCAGATACATCACCCAACCCCCCAACACTATGCAAAGTAAGGCGGCGGGTGCAGAGTGCGAACTCCGGGCCGGAGGGATATCCATCTGTAAATCCCACAGTCAGATGCTCGGAAAGGTAGGGAACCCAGACGACCTCCGCGGCAGTAATCAGCTCCAGCTGAATGCGGCAGTGTGCGAAGCTGCCAGACACCGGGACCTCCTCCAAGGTGTTGTGGTGCCATCGCCGACCCCGGGGATAGGTATCCAGACCGAGAGTCGTGACAGGCCTCAGACATCGGAGTCGCTCGTAGGCCCAGAACTGTGAACAGAAACAAGAAAAGGCATGAGTAACTGACAAATACAGAAAAGAGAAATGAAATGATGGGAAGTACAGTAAGAAAAGAGGAAGAGAAGGCTCACTAGCAAAAAGTGGTAGAATCTGAGCCAAGCGTCTGTCTGTCCCTCTGAGCGAAGGCGAAGACCGTGGAGGAAATAGGCAAAGGTGAAGGACCCCCAATCATAGTCACCGATCCGGTCTACGTCCCTGACAGCACCGACGATGCTGAAATGAATGGTAGAGGAGTTGTTCCTTAGGAAACAACCCCTCATAATGGTCAGGAACAGGCGCCGGAGCAGAATGTCACGAGTGGCCCGATCTGCAGGGAAGGGCGTCGCGTATATGCCCCCAACAGCGTCAACAGCCAAAGCTCCGGACCGAATACTGCAGGCCTTGAAGACCCGGTCATCGGCAGCGAAACCCAATAAATCTCGGACCTCCGCTGGAGTAATATCGAGATCCAGAGGGACACGGGATCCGGTGAACTCGATACCCGTGATGTACCTCCAATCCCAAGGAGTCGGCACGACCTCACAGTCCAAAAGGTGAAGGGACTGGGTCTGGTGGAACCATCGCTCGGACAGAGCCCTCATATAACCCCAGGGGCACTGACGGGGAATGATGGTGAAGAAATGACGAAAGCCCTAGGAATCCACCACCGCGCGGTAATCGTTGTGCAAAGCTATGTAGAGGGAGTAGATGTTAAACCAGTTATCCCTCGGCTGAGTAAACTCGGGCACCTGTGACAAACATTAATGGATCAATCCAGATCTAAACAGAATTTGGAAATGAGTTCGGAGGAGTATTTAAGCATACCTCATTAGCAACAAGAGACGCGGAGGGGTGACGACTGAGATCCCGACCCAACAGATCGGGTATCTGAACAGAGGCGCCAGATAGGGCGCGATGAGGAGATGGAGCTGGTGTACTGGAGGATGGCCCCTCTACCGCAACGTCCGGAAGAACAACCTCCTCAACATCGGGGTGATCGGGTAGGATGACAGCCTCTGCCAGTCGGCGAGCCTGGTGGATCCGAGGCAAAGTAGGGGCGGGTGCAACCCTGTGGCGGCGAACGCCCGAGGTCCGAGACGCAATGGAGCTACTAGGAGCGTCAGGATCCATAGTTGGAATAAAACAGGCGAATAGGAAGGTAAATTCTATTTTGAATTATGTCACAAACATTCCAATTCCCTATCCTCATCGTAGAATTAACGCAGCATGACGCATGGTTATATATGTGCATGAATTAAGTGTAGTGGAACTCTAGATTTTTCGAAATTTTGGCAGAGTTTCGTCTATAAAATGAGCATCCCATGCACAAACAGGCATGTTTTCCATCAACCCAAGCCACAACAGATCAAAATTACATTGTATATGGTTAATTGCGACAGTAAAAGGACCATAATGCATGATTTTCTTTCAAAAAGAAACAACAGATATGTTGGACCGCATCATGAGCATAAAATATGACTCGCGCAGTTGATACATAGCATGTATATACAATAACACATGGCATAACACTTCAAAGCATGCATTTCTATCTCTAAAACATTCAAAGTAACAAATGTATAGCAAAACATTGACGAAAGTGGAAAACAATCGATCAAAGTGTTACCTGTAGCGCGTAGATCGATCTAACCGGAGCGGTTTTTGCAAGAAGATTGGAAAATTCGGCAAAAAGGACGTGCAAAGGTGCAAAAAATCGTGTGGGGTACGAGTGAAAGTGACGGATCTGGGAAGCGGCTGGCCGCTTAAGAATCCCGATCTTGGCCACAGATCAATCTGCGGCTGGCCGCAGATCCATCTGCGGCTGGGCCCAGTGCCTTCCCCCTATTCCTTTGCGAGCTAAATCGATTCTAAAACCCGTTTGATTCATAATGTGGTAGTAAAATGCAAGATTTTGATGAATCGGGTGTCGAACACTACTTCCCAATTCATCGGAGCGACCGGATACGAGACCCGGCGCCGACAAGACAATCAACCGGATACGAGACCCGGTGATTACGAGATGAGCGACCGGATACGAGACCCGGCACTCACAGGACGATCAACCGGATACGAGACCCGGTGATTACGAGACGAGCGACCAGATACGAGACCCGGCGCAGACAAGACAATCAACCAAATACGAGGCCCGGTGATTACGAGACGAGCGACTGGATACGAGACCCGGCACTCACAGGACAATCAACCGGATACGAGACCCGGTGATTACAAGACGAGCGACCGGATACGAGACACGGCACTCACAGGATGATCAA
The DNA here is from genome assembly GCA_034770075.1 of Aralia elata. Taxonomy (NCBI): domain Eukaryota; kingdom Viridiplantae; phylum Streptophyta; class Magnoliopsida; order Apiales; family Araliaceae; genus Aralia; species Aralia elata. The sequence goes on along the minus strand of CM068384.1, from coordinate 57,029,582 downwards.
CCAGATACGAGACCCGCTGATTACGAGACGAGTGACCGGATACGAGACCCGACGCAGACAAGACCATCAACCGGATACGAGACCCGGTGATTACGTGACGAGCGACCGGATACGAGACCCGGCACTCACAGGACAATCAACCGGATACGAGACCCGGTGATTACGAGACGAGCGACCGGATACGAGACCCGACATTCACAGGACGATCAACCAGATACGAGACCCAGTGATTACGAGACGAGCGACCGAATACGAGACCCGGCGCAGACAAGACAATCAACCGAATACGAGACCCGGTGATTACGAGATGAGCGACCGGATACGATACCCGGCGCAGACGAGACAATCAACCGGATACGAGACCCGGTGATTACGAGACGAGCGACCGGATACGAGACCCGGCGCGGACGAGACGATCAACCGAATATGAGACCCGGTGATTACGAGACGAGCGACCGGATACGATATCCGGCGCAGAGGAGTCAATCAACCGGATACGAGACCCGGTGATTACGAGACGAGGAACCGGATACGAGACCTGGTGCAGACGAGATGATCAACCGGATATGAGACCCGTTGATCATGAGACGAGCGACCGGATACGAGACCCGGCGCAGACGAGACTATCAACCGGATACGAGACCCGGTGATTACGAGACGAGCGACCGGATACGAGACCCGGGGTGACAAGACAATCAACCGGATACGAGACCTGGTGATCACGAGACAAGCGACCGGATACGAGACCCGACGTAGACGAGACGATCGATTGGAAGACGAAACCCGACGACTAACAATGCGGTCAGTGATTAATGCATTGACACCTTTACGAATGTTTTGCATGCCTTACATCTTGCGTTGCATCATAAGTTGTATGTGTTACATCATGTATGTATTGTCATTCTTGTGCACTGTCATTAATGCATCGGGTGTCTATTTCTTTATCCTGTTTATTTCATTTAATATTTCATAAACATGATAAAGAGGGGCAGCTGTAGACACCCAAATTTTGCATTCCTTATGCTAACCGTGACAGGAGGGAAAAATCGTCCATTGAGCCGGCCTACGAGAGTGAAGGATGGGCGCAAGTACGAACACTCGACGCCACCGCGACGATTTGTAACCAAAACCGATGTGACAACAAGGCCGTCCGAAATGAGCATTCCCAAATGATGTGGCACGTCTCCTAGTAATTCCCGGACTGCAAAATACAAGCCTGTCGGCGAAAACCGACGTCATAACACCAGAATTGAGGCATAGTACGAAAATCGAGAAAGTCAAACCAGCCAGCCGCGGATTGATCTGCGGCCAATAGGTGCGCCTTTTGAAAACACGAAACTCGAAACACGAAAACCGAAAACCAGGCTGAGTGGATGGTGGGCGGCCAGCCAGCCGCAGATCCATCTGCGGCTGCCCTTGCTTCCCTTTAGCAGCCCAGTTTCAGTTCATTCGTGAAAGAAGAAGAGAAAAAATCAGCAGCAGCTCGAAAGAACGGAAAACAGAAGAGAAAAACAGCATAAAATAGAGAGAAAAGAGAGAAAAAAAGTGAGGAATTATATCTTTTGTCTGAAATTATATATCATATATTTTCTACTCTACTCAATATACAAGTTCATACACATTGTGAGGATTATTTGCAAGGTGAAAAATCCTTTGTTATACCATTTTTTTAGTCTTTCTTGTCAATTCGGGCTAAATTAAATGTAGTTTTCATGAAATTTATGGTGAAATAATGAATTAGGGACTATTAGTGAAGGGTTCCATCGGAACAAAATTCTTCCTAATAACCCGATGGTATTCATTTATTGAATTTTTGTTCGTTTTACGGCGATATATTGGACGTAGTTCCTTTAGGTTGCTATTTTAGGATGTCTTGGCATTGTTAGATTGTCCGTGTTGGTTATTTCTTGTAATATCCGTTTTGTGGGTGTGTGGAAATTTTGGGTGCAAGCCTAGGAACGCGACCCCACGGTCTAAATCCGATGATGGACATCTTTGATGTAGGTAGTAGGAACGATGTAGCCTTCATTGTAAATATGTAATCGTCGGGCCTTAAAACGACGCCAAGGCGAGAATCGTGTTTAAGGCCCCGTCATAGTGAAAAATATGTGATTGTGGGCGTTCGGGGTTATTTTGATGGCTTACATGCCCGTGAATAAATCCCTGCGCATTATAATGTTTAATTTGAATTGCAACACCAAAAAGGATTTCAAAGCTAAACGATGAAGATTTTCATAAAATCAATCAAACTAGGTTATTAGCATCACAAGGATAAGAAATTGGAAGTGCTAATGAATGTCGATTTTTATTTAACGAGAAGGCAAAAGAAAGATCGTGTTCAAACGTCACAGAAAATTGTTTTATGAAAATGAATGGTTATTTTATTAAACCGTTGTGCATAGGGTTAAAGAGATCCTAGAAATTGCCCGCCACTTTGTATGTGAAAGCGATGTATAGGTCTCGATTCCTATTTTGACAAGGATTTAAAACTGATCTTGTTTTGCCAAAACGACACCTAATGAAAATCTCGCAGTTTTGACAATTAAAATCAAACCTTGTTCATAAAGAATCAAGCTTTCTCGTATAAATCGAAGGACATTCTAAAGCATTCTCAAAACACGACTTTCCATAAAAAATCCCAAATGATTCTTTCATACCAACTCACCACAATATTCACATAGACACAAACACGCGCATACATATACACATTTTATGAATTAAAGGATAGGAAAAGCATCAAGATTGCGGTAACCGTGTATCACGGAAGTCGGGGGGTGCCTAACACCTTCCCCTCGCTTAAGCAAGCCCCCGAACTCTATGAATCTCGGTTCGCAGACCAATCAATTCGGAATCATATATGAGCCAACAATTTACGAAAGAACGAAATTCGGATGAGTTGGTACATCCATTTCAAATATACCAACTGGCGACTCTGATCAATTGGCTCATCATAAAAAACAATCTTTCAAAACCCAGTCGACATTAATGCCGACCTCTTCTAAAAAATCATCTAATGAGAAGGCTAAAATAACTACTCAAAAGGCTCTTGAGTCCAAGAGGTCGGGGGATCCATTCCTGCCAAAGGCAGGAATGTTAAGATTTCAGCTAAACTTAGCAAAAAAAAAAAAAAAAAAAAAAAAAAAAAATTGGAAAGGATAAATATCGCAACGGAGGCGATTCCTCCCGGCGTCGACACCATGTATGCATTGATATTATTTAATGGGCAATATTAGTTAGTATAAAATCCAATTTCAACTCCAATTAGTTATCATGGAATCCAATTCCAACTCTAATTAGTTATCATGAAATCTAATTTCAATTAAAATAAACTTCTTTATTTTAATCATATTCCAAATCAAAATAAACTCTTTTATTTTAATTTATCCAATTTTGAATAAAATAAACTCCTTTATTTTTAATCAAATTCCAAATTAAAATAAACTTCTTTATTTTAATTTAAAAAAATTAAAAAAAAATAAAATAATTTTACACAAACAATTATGCCCAAGTAAATTGTTCTAAACACATATCAATGTATATATACAGAATCAAAACAATTAATAATTCGCATAAAGTTTGGCTCTTGATACCACTGTTAGGTTTGTATAACGCGAACATGCAATCAAATTACATAAATAAAGCGGAAGCGCGATAAAATCAGATTTTAAAATTTTATACAAATCATCGTCATGATCTTTCTTTATGCACAATTATTAATTAAACGAAAGAGATGGAGAATAAGAATTATACCCTTGTAGAATTCTAGCTTCCTCAGGTACAAGTTCACCTCCAATTCCTCCGCGTTCTCCTTGAATTCCACCTATTAAATTCCTTCCTTTGATCAACGTTAGTCACCCAAGTGTTTGGCCTCTAGAGGTGATCCACCAAGGAATAATACTTGTTCAAAAAAATGGGTGTTGGCAAAACCCTAGTTTCTATCTCTATAGAAATTGTAAGTACTCTCCACAATTCTTATGCAAGAGTGTGTAACCCTAATCTATTGTAGACACCCAAATTTTGCACTTCCTATACTAACCCTGACCGGAGGGCAAAATCGTCAATTAACCCAGCCTACGAGAACGAAAGGTGGACATAAGTACGAACACTCAAAGCCACCACAATGACTTGCAATCAAACCCGATGCGACAACGAGCGGATATCATACAAATCCTGTGTCATGTCGCAACCATTCGAAGCGAGCATTCCTGAATGATATGGCGCGTTTCCCAGCAGTTCCCGGACTGCAAAAATACAAACCTTTCAGCAAAAACCAACGGTACGACACGAAAATCGAGGTGCGGTATGAAAATAGGGAAAATCAGCCCAGCCAGCCGCGGATTGATCTGCGGCCAATGATTAAAATAAACTAAAGTGCGCGGCGGGCTGAAGTGCGCGGCGGGCGCGGAGAAACTGAGGCCAGCCGCAGATCAATCTGCGGCCAGCCGCGGATCTATCTGCGGCTGCCTCTGGCAGCATTTATCAATGCAGTTTCTTCATTTCATCCAGGGGACGGAAGAAATTTGAAAAGAGGAAGAAAATAGCAGCAGGCAGCAGCGAGCTAGGGAGAGAAAAGAGAGAAAATAGTGAGGATTTGTACCCCTTTTGGGAGATTATAGCACATATATTTCCTACTCTATTCAATACACAAGTTTATACACATCGTGGGGATTATTTGCAAGGTGAAAAACCCTTTGTTATAGCATTTTGTTATACCATTTTTGTTAAGCTTTTTGTCATTCAGATTATATTAAATGTAGTTTTCTTGTGTATTATGGAGGATTCATGGATTGAGGATTATTAGTGAGGGTTCTAATGGAACAAAATTCTTCCTAATAGCCCGATGATATCCATTTGGCGAATTTCTTAGCTCGTTATGGTAATATATTATGCGTAGTGTATTTAAATTTCTATTATAGGGTATTGTGGTGGGTTAGGCAATCTGGTGTTGTTCCTTTATATATTATTCATTTTGTGGGTGTGTAAAAATTTCGGATATAAGCCTTGGAGCGCGACCCCGTGGTCCAAATCCGATGATGGACAATTTTTGGGTGTATGTATTATGGGTGATGTACCCCTTCTTGTAAATTGTAATCGTCGGGCCTTAAAACGATATCAAGTCAAAAATCGGGTTTAAGGCCCCGTAATAGTGAAACATGTGGTTGAGCGTTCGGGGTTATTTTGATGGCTTACATGCCAATGAATAGCCCCGACGCATTTTATTCTTGATTTGATTTGCGACACAAAAAACGGATTTCAAAGCTAAATGATGAAGATTTCCATAAAATCAATCAAATTAGGTTATTAGCACCACGAGGCTTAAAATGGGAAGTGTTAATGAATGTCGATTCCTAGTTAAACGAGAAGGCTAAAGAAAAAAATCGTTTTTCAAACATCACAAAAAATGGTTTTATAATAATAAGTAACGTTTTATTAAATCTTTATGCATAGGGTTAAAGGGATCCTAGAAGTTGCCCGTCATTTTATTTACGAAAGCAACGTATAGGTCCCGATTCCTATTTTGACGAAGGTTTAAAAACTCTTGTTTTGCCAAAACGACACCTAATGAAAATCTCACAACTTTTGACAAATAAAATCAAATCTTTCTCATAAAGCTTTCTCGCGTAAGCCAAAAGATATTCTAAAGCATTCTCAAAATAAAACACGACTTTTCATAAAAACCCAAATGGTTTCTTCATGTAAACTCACCACAACATTCACATAGGCACACACGCGCGTGCACACACATTTTATGAATTAAAAGGATAGGAAAAGCATCAAGGTTACGGTAACCGTGTTTCACAGAAGTCGGGGGGTGCCTAACACATTCCCCTCGCTTAAGCAAGCCCCCGAACTCTATGAATCTCGGTTTGCAGACCAATTAATTCGGAGTCACATATGAGCCTACGATTTACGAAAATGAAACTCGGATGAGTTGGTACATCCATTTCAAATATACCAACTGGCGACTCTGGTCAATTGGCTCATCATAAAAACGATCTTTCAAAACCCCGTCGACATTAGTGCCGACCTTTTCCAAAAAAATCATCTAATAAAAGGCTAAAATTGGAAAGGGTAACAATCACCAAAGAGGCGATCCCTCCCGGCGTCGACAGCTGGCGACTCTGCTGGGGACATTAGAGGGCTTAAGCCGCATTCAAATCTTGATGTTGTCCTATCCTTTAAAATTTATGAATGTGTATGTGCGTGCGACATTTTGACCTGTTTTACTTATTGTTGTGTGAATGTGTGTTTTTGTCCAATGAATGAATGATTGAATGGAATTGCTTTACTTCAAAATAATCATATGCATACGGTGAGGACAATGAATATGAATGTATGTTGAGAGTGTACCTCCTCTTGAGGCGAACCCGTCGGTTGCTTATTACTGGACTCGAAGGGGCTGCTCCCCGGAGATGGCTCAGGAAACGCACCACCCAGATCCGCTCCAATCAAAAGGATTTAGACGAGTAGATTGCGAAGATTTGGGGACCTTCATGCCGAAAAACCCGCGAGAGTAACCCTAGGGTAGGTCAGCCTCTGATAAACCTAACGAAAGGGAAGTTTCTTCATGCCCTTTTATCGTTCATTCAAATAAATAAACGTCATGTAAATGGCATACAATGGTCATACCGTCATCATCATAATAAATATGTCATGTATCATGTGATTACATCACCTGCACATATAAAGAAAATACTGACATGGTTTTGCAGGAAGGCAATCCATACCACGTACCAAGATTTTCAAAAACTTCTAAATATTATCTTGTCATCAAACACTGACCTTGTTTTGCAGGATAAGATTAGAGAACCTAAAAAGATATATATATATATATATATATATATATATATATATATATATATATATATAATAATCATGTATCAGTGTTGACATGCATCTGCCAACTTGTAACTGGCACAGTACTAAACTACAACCCTTGTTTGTTTTGCGAGATTGCCCCTAGGACCCAACTAAGAGGCCGTAAAGTCCATACTCCATCCATTTGGCAGAAGCCGGTAGCCATGAAATTACAGTTCTGCCACTCCAACAATACGGCCGAATATGAGGGATGCATCCTAGGACTGAGATTAGCCTTAGGAATGGGAATCAAAAGGATGATAGTAGTTAGAGACTCCGAATTGGTCATCCGGTAGGCCATAGGAATATACAGCACCAAAGGGTTTCGGCTATTGCCCTACCATCGCCTCATCATCAAACTTGCCAAACAATTCGAAGATATTGCCTTTCAGCACGTTCCCAGAAATCAAAATGACTTCGCGGATACTCTAGCCACACTGGCTTCCCTGATTCACACATCACGGTACGAGACGAGCTTTAAGGGAGAAATTGCGGTACAGACTTGTCCGGCCTATGAGGATCAGATCGGAGAGATCCCCCATAGTGACGCCCCTCTTAAATGGGCTTGGTATCAAAACATTAAAGAGTTCCTTCGAGACAGCTCCTCTCCTGAAAATGCAGATCTGACCGAGGAAAGAGAATCCAAAGATGGGCAGTGAAATTCTTCCTAAGCGGAGACGATTTGCATAAATGGGACCTAGCTACAGGACTGCTGAGATATTTGGAAGCCGAAGAAGCCCACAGATTAATGAACGAAGTACATGGCGATGTGTGCGGAGCCCATATGAGCAGAACATTTTTGGCAAAGAAAATCATGTGAACGGGTCACTACTGGCTAACCATTAAACTGACAGAGAATCCAAAGATAGGCAGTGAAATTCTTCCTAAACGGAGACGATTTGCATAAATGGGACCTAGCTACGGGACTGCTGAGATATCTGGAAGCTGAAGAAGCCCACAGATTAATGAATGAAATACATGGCGATGTGTGCGGAGCCCATATGAGCAGAACATTTTTGGCAAAGAAAATCATGTGAACGGGTCACTACTGGGTAACCACGAAAACTGACTGCGATACTCATTTCAAGAAATGCCATCAAGGCCAGATCCATGCCAATGCGATCCATGCACCTCCTAATGAGCTCCATTGCTTGACCTCACCGTGGCCAGTTGGACCGTGCAGCAGGTGATATCCAGGAAGGGGTAAATCCAGGAGCATGGCAGTGAATCCCGGCCAGTAGAAGATCAATGGGTTTTAAAATTCTGAGTTTTATTTCAAATCCCTGCACGCTCATGTCATTTTGTCATGTTATCCAAAAAGAAGATCATGTGCTGAAATGTTTTATATATATGACAAGCATTTTTGTTTTATGTCAGGTACCCCGATTTGAGGCATTCTAGCCTGACAAGCAATAGGCCAAATTTGAAGGAGGATCACGATTTTGGTATAGAGCTAGATTTCGATCTGATGGGGATTGAGCAGGACGAGACAGATATCGATAATACGCCTGACGAGATCAAAGGATGGGTCAAAGATGAACCCAAACCCGACTTAGACCAAACCATCGCCATCAAACATCAGAACCCCTAACGATCACAAAGAACCCAGAGTAGGGGCAAATTCAAACACAAAAAAAATCTCAAAATCAAAAATCCCCCAAACCTTTCAACAAGTCAAAGGACCGGATCTTTTGTCAACCCAGCGAGATACCGATGCAACCAGTACGAGGGAGATCACAAGAAAAGCAACTTAACACTCGGGGCATTTATCAACTACCCAGGAAATGATGACGTGCAAATTGGCACCCATGCAACAATCCCATCAACATGCACCATCATCATCAAATGCTACCTCATGTCAATTCAATATTCAACGATACGATCATCTTGCATTTGTCAAGCATAGTTTTCCCGGGATACGATGACCCGCGTGAAAGGGGATTTTATTTGACTTGATAGGAATCGGATTAATTCTGACAAGCAACCGTGGAGCACGATCGTGAGTATGATTAGACGAAGAAAGCTATTCAACCTTTTGATCGGGTACAAAGCCTTAATTCAAAGCAACGTTTGCGACAGAATCGACCTCATGTGCCAGTCTTCACTTTACATTTGCACGAACTTTCAGTTATGGGGTATAAAACTATGACGACGTTGATGGCAATTAACACGTAGTCAGACAGTCAATAATTATCAATATCAAGAAGTCAGACGGCAAATGGTTATCAAGCTAATGTCTCGAATCGTGGCCTGGGTTATTTGAGTAATTAAGCCCGAGGGGTGTCTCTACACCTGGTGCCCTAAAGCCATCTGGTTTGGGAGTCGCTGGCCCAACACTCGTTACATGGGTAACTCAGAGCCTAAGAAAATGAGCATTACAGTAGAGGAGGCCCGAGCAGATTCGAATCGTGGCATGGGCTACTCGAGTAATTAAGCCTAAGGGGTGTCTCTGCATCTGGTGCCCTAAAGCCGTCTGGTTTGGGAGTCACCGGCCTAACACTCGCTACATGGGTAACTCAAGCCTAAGAAAACGAATCTTGCGCAAGGTCAAGCAAAGAATGAATGGTGCAGACCACCAGCTTGTCTCGAACCGTGGCCTTTGTTACTCGAGTAAAAAAAACCCGAAGGGGTGTCTGTATACCTAATGCCCCAAAACCGTCTGGTTTGGGAGTCATTGGTCCAAAACTCGTTAAATGGGTAACTTTGAATAGCCTAAGAAAACGAGACAAGTGAAGTGGGCTAATAAAGAGAAAAGATAATACGAAAAACTCTCGGCCTTAAACAAGAAGTCATGGAAGAGAAACCCCTACTGAATGCTGCATCGCACAGTGCATTTGTCATATGACGTTAATCCTGCTAAGAACGTTGTCGAGAATGGAGACAGGATACCTTTGACGAGGGAAGGTAGTTCTTTTGAATTCGACCTTACTCACGTACAATGACCATGAATGCTTAAAGGTGTTCTTACGATTTCATAACTCGTTAAATAGAAAATCATCAACTCACGAGGGATTGAAAATAACTTCCAATCTAGTACATTCACAGTTCACAACTCGCTAGATTATGCGATCAACATATATTCAATTTCATGTGTTTTAACTGCATTTACTCTTTTGTCGAGATTATAATATCTTTGTGTTAAACTAACACCAACGGCCCGAGCCTTCAAGTTTTGGCATTTGTTAGTTGTCTGATATGCAGGATCTTGCAGAGCTGTGGATAACTCAGCACGGTCAACATCGCAAGTTTTCGGTAGACATTCTTGGTAATAACACGCGCCAAGGCAGGGGTAGTTAAGAATCGTGAAATGGAAGGAAGCTGAGGCTGCACAGAACTTCTCGTCATTGGGCCTCTCCCCAATCCTGACTATCACTGCCTCGACATCCAAATGATCCACGTGCATGAGCATATACAAGGATGATATAATGCGGGACAACAGCATATCGGCCAGCAGAAATGATCATAAGGCCAAGGAGCCCAACATAGCTGTCGATCATCACAGAGAGCGAAACAAACTGCCTCAACTCGATGAAATGAAGACGACCAAGAACAGGCAGAGTACCAAACCAATGTTGAAGTCTAGGAACTACACTGCACGACGAGGCGTGATCCAATCAAATGTTGGCAAACAACGACGACTGTCGAATCGTATCATTTGACTGAACAGGGGTCATTTCTATCTAAACATATGTTGTGCACATGCATCTGTCCATAACATATCTGCCAGATCATGCATAACATCTTTTGCATGCATACATGTACGATCAAAATGAAAATCTTCAGGGGAAAGTACAAGCACGTCGCTTTCAACCTCATAAATGATCAGACCGTGATGGCTTTTGCGGCATGGTACGTGGACGATGTTGATGGGAGATCCAGGACAGAAGCCGATCACACATCCCACTTCAATCAAATCGAGTGACCCTGGGAAGGGCTGGTATCCAAACAATCAATGACCCTGGGAAGGGCTGGTATCCAAGCAAGAAGTGACCTTGAGAAGGGTTGGTATCCAAGCAAGAAGTGACCCTGGGAAGGGCTGGTATCCAAGCAAGAAGTGACCCTGGGATGGGCTGGTATCCAAGCAAGAAGTGACCTTGGGAAGGCATCCAAGCAAACCACAATAAGGTGGTGAGTGAACCTGGGAAGGCATCCAAGCAAATCACAACAAGGTGGTGAGCACCCTGGGAAGGCATCCAAGCAAACCACAATAAGGTGGTGAGTGAATCTGGGAGGGCATCCAAGCAAATCACAACAAGGTGGTGAGCACCCTGGGAAGGCATCCAAGCAAACCACAGCAAGGTGGTGAGTGAACCTGGGAAGGCATCCAAGCCAATCACAACAAGGTGGTGAGCACCCTGGGAAGGCATCCAAGCAAACCACAACAAGGTGGTGAGTGAACCTGGGAAGGCATCCAAGCAAATCACAACAAGGTGGTGAGCAACCTGGGAAGACATCCAAGCAAACCACAACAAGGTGGTGAGTGAACCTGGGAAGGCATCCAAGCAAATCACAATAAGGTGGTGTGAGAACCTGGGAAGGCATCCAAGCGAACCACAACAAGGTGGTGAACAACCCCTGGAAAGGGCTGATATCCAAAAAAGTGAACGATCCCTGGGAAGGGCTGAGATCCAAGCAAACCACGACAAATGATGACATCTGTAGAACAGTATCAAAAGACTGTACAGGGGTCATTTTTCATCAATTTACATTTTAAATGTTGTGTCACATGCATGAATAGATGATAATTCTGTACGTGATCCATGAAATGAAAAAAAAAATCGAGCAGGTTAGGTGTCAAGGTCCTAGCCTATCAGAGTCAAAAGCGATGGCTGCCAAGAACGATGTACGAGGACGAACTCCAAGGATGCCTTTCAAGCTATTCAGGAGAATAACTTTCTTTGATGACAATGCGATGGAATAAGGTGATTACGAGACAATCATCCGGATACAAGACCCGGTGATCACGAGACGAGCGACCGGATACGAGACCCGGCGCAGACAAGATGATCATCCGGATACGAGACCCGATGATCACGAGACGAGCGACCGGATACGAGACCCGGCGCAGACAAGACAATCATCCGGATACGAGACCCGGTGATTACGAGACGAGCGACCGTATAGAAGACCTGGCGCAGACAGGACGATCAACCGGATACGAGACCTGGTGATCACGAGACGAGCGACCGGATACGAGACCCGGCGCAGACCAAACGATCATCCGGATACGAGACCCGGTGATCACGAGACGAGCGACCGGATACGAGACCCGGCGCAGACAAGACGATCATCCGGATACGAGACCCGGTGATCACGAGACGAGCGACCGGATACGAGGCCCGGTGCAGACAAGACAATCATCCGGATACGAGACCCGGTGATTACGAGACGAGCGACCGGATACGAGACCCGGCGCAGACAGGACGATCAACCGGATACGAGACCCAGTGATTACGAGACGAGCGACCGGATACGAGACCCGGTGCAGACCAGACGATCATCCGGATACGAGACCCGGTGATCACGAGACGAGCGACCGGATATGAGACCCGGCGCAGACCAGACGATCATCTGGATACGAGACCCGATGATCATGAGACGAGCGACCGGATACGAGACCCGGCGCAGACCAGACGATCATCCGGATACGAGACCCGGTGATCACGAGACGAGCGACCAGATACGAGACCCGGCGCAGACAAGACGATCATCCGGATACGAGACCCGGTGATTACGAAACAAGCAACCGGATACGAGATCCGGTGCAAACGAGACGACTGATCGGATACGAGACCCGACGGTTGTGAGACGACGATGATTATAGCAGCGATTGAGTGAAAATGTTGAGATCAATGCTCACAATAAATTTACGGTTGCATGATGCATTGACACCTTTACGAATGTTTTGCATGCATTACATCTTGTGTTGCATCATAAGCTATATGTGTTGCATCATGTATGTACTGTCATTCTTATGCACTGTCATTCATGCATCGTGTGTCTACTTCTTTATCATGTTCATTTCATTTAACATTTCATAAACATGATAACGAGGGGCAGCTGTAGACACCCAAATTTTGCACTTCCTATACTAACCCTGACAGGAGGGCAAAATCATCAATTAACCCAGCCTACGAGAACGAAAGGTGGACATAAGCAACGACTTGCAATCAAAGCCGACGCAACAACGAGCGGATATCATACAAATCCTGTGTCATGTCCCAACCATTCGAAGCGAGCATTCCTGAATTATATGGCGCGTTTCCCAGTAGTTCCCAGACTGCAAAAATACAAACCTTTCAGCAAAAACCAATGGTACGACACGAGAATCGAGGTGCGGTACGAAAATTGAGAAAATCAGCCCAGCCAGCCGCAGATTGATCTGCGGCCAATGATTAAAATAAACTGAAGTGCGCGGTGGGCTGGGAGAAACCGAGGCCAGCCGCGGATCAATCGGCGGCCAGCCGCGGACCTATCTGCGGCCAGCCGCGGACCTATCTGCGGCCAGCCGCGGACCTATCTGCGGCCAGCCGCGGACCTATCTGCGGCCAGCCGCGGACCTATCTGCGGCTGCCTCTGGCAGCCTTTATCAATGCAGTTTCTTCATTTCATCCAGGGGACGAAAGAAATTTGAAAAGAGGAAGAAAATAGCAGCAGGCAGCAACGAGCTAGGGAGAGAAAAGAGAGAAAATATTGAGGATTTGTACCCCTTTTGGGAGATTATAGCACATATATTTCCTACTCTATTCAACACACAAGTTTATACACATCGTGGGGATTATTTGCAAGGTGAAAAACCCTTTGTTATAGCATTTTGTTATACCATTTTTGTTAAGCTTTTTGTCATTCGGATTATATTAAATGTAGTTTTCTTGTGTATTATGGAGGATTCATGGATTGAGGATTATTAGTGAGGGTTCCAATGGAACAAAATTCTTCCTAATAGCCCGATGATATCCATTTGGCGAATTTCTTAGCTCGTTCGGGGTTATTTTTATGGCTTACATGCCCATGAATAGCCCCGACGCATTTTATGCTTGATTTGATTTGCGACACAAAAAACGGATTTCAAAGCTAAATGATGAAGATTTCCATAAAATCAATCAAATTAGGTTATTAGCACCACGAGGCTTAAAATGGGAAGTGCTAATGAATGTCGATTCCTAGTTAAACGAGAAGGCTAAAGAAAAAAATCGTTTTTCAAACATCACAAAAAATGGTTTTATAATAATAAGTAACGTTTTATTAAATCTTTGTGCATAGGGTTAAAGGGATCCTAGAAGTTACCCGTCATTTTATTTACGAAAGCAACGTATAGGTCCCGATTCTTATTTTGACGAAGGTTTAAAAACTCTTGTTTTGCCAAAACGACACCTAATGAAAATCTCACAGCTTTTGACAAATAAAATCAAATCTTTCTCATAAAGCTTTCTCGCATAAGCCGAAAGACATTCTAAAGCATTCTCAAAATAAAACACGACTTTTCATAAAAACCCAAATGGTTTCTTCATGTAAACTCACCACAACATTCACATAGGCACACGCGCGCGCACACACACATTTTATAAATTAAAAGGATAGGAAAAGTATCAAGGTTGCGGTAACCGTGTTTCACGAAGTCGGGGGGTGCCTAACACCTTCCCCTCGCTTAAGCAAGCCCCCGAACTCTATGAATCTCGGTTTGCAGACCAATTAATTCGAAGTCACATATGAGCCAGCGATTTATGAAAACGAAACTCGGATGAGTTGGTACATCCATTTCAAATATACCAACTGGCGACTCTGGTCAATTGGCTCATCATAAAAACGATCTTTCAAAACCCCGTCGACATTAGTGCCGACCTTTTCCAAAAAAATCATCTAATAAAAGGCTAAAATTGGAAAGGGTAACAATCACCAAAGAGGCGATCCCTCCCGGCGTCGACATCTATGATAAAACTTCTCTTATTTATAGATGTAGGAAAACCCTTCCCTAAACTATTTAGGATTAGAGTTTCTATTCTAATTAAACTCCTTTAATTAAATTAAACTCATAATCCAATTAGGAATTCATGTGAGAGTACTTCTATTAATTAATTCTCAATCCCTATTAGGAATTAAATAATAGTAATAGTAATAATAATAATAAGACTCCTCTTATTAATATATATTTAATATTTCTAAAATATTAAATAATAAATATTAAGTTATTTAATTTATTCTATCTCCATAGACTAAATTAAATACACTTAACTTATTATTACAATTATGCTATTTACTTCTTAAATAAATATTTTCCTTTTGCGGTGTGACCCTTTAGGTTCTTCATATTAAACCGGTTGTGAATAAATCAATTAGAACAATTCTAATCTTATTTAAATAAATAAATTAAACTATTTAATTCATTTAAATAAATAATATTTATTCTACAATAAGGGTAAGCCCCCTTAGCGATCAACGACTTTCCAGATAATATAGATTTCAACATTAATCATAAAAGAACCTTTCAGTGCATAGTTACCGTACAATTCAATCCTTCTACCATACAATGTCCCAATTAAATATAAGACATGGAATTACTATCAACTCTTATTTTATTTAATTATATGAATTTCGATTCTCAAATGCACAACTCTAAATAATACAAATTAGAAACTCTTTTTTAATTTCATTTTGCCTTGGCCAAAGACTACTGAGTTGTCATTTATCGAATCACATAGGACATTCACATCTTTTACTAGATGCGGTAGATTCTTTGTTGATCATTCACCTATCCCCATGTACAACTTATTATATCCAATCATACCCTTTGATATACCCTAAAGGTCTTAAGGGACATGTCAAAGTATAACTCATCATACATAAGATACTATGATGATCTCAAGTCCAAGGATCACTTGTACTACTATCATTAGAGGAGTTCCTATTGACAGGCGAGTAAAACTCCATTAGGTATTCCTTAGCGAGCCACGTTCAGTGAACTTATTCTCCAATAAGTACCAACATACTTGCTTTAGTGTCTCCACACAAATGATTATGAGATCAATCATCCTCTTCTTAAGAGCAAGTAACGTATGTACTAATCTATCCGGATTCACTAATCCCCTTTTTAGTAATCCAACAATTAGGAACGATTTTAGTTTGTGAGCTATCTAGAATTTAGATCTGATTAGCATGATCACCATCATGATTCTAAAAGCATTGCTCAAAATTATGGGTTTATCACATTTAATATAACAACACTATGTAGATAATATAAAATGCCTTTAATAACCGAATAAGATTACAAAGTATATGTTATATCATATCAAATATGATTGACTTGTGTGCATACTACTTTCACCGGCTTATTGCAATGGAAATTCCTTTGCTATCTGGATCAGGTTTCTTTTTATCCTTTCTTTTCGCCTTGCCCTTAGCCTTCTCGTTTTTCTTCTTTTCAGAAGATACCTTGGGCCTCTTCCTTTTCTTGGAAGAATCATCCACTAGTAAGACTTTGTTCTTGTTGAATGAGAAGTGACCTTCAACAGTTTTCAGTATGTTAAGTAACTCAGTCAAGCTGACGTCCAACTTATTTATGTGAAAATTCACAACAAATTATGAGAAGGTGTCCGGGAGTGACTGCAAGATCAAATCTTGACTTAACTCCCCATCCATTATGAACCCAAGTTGTCCAAGTTGTTCAATCAGATTGATCATCTTGAGGACATGAGTCTTAACAGCAGTGCCCACGGTCATACGATATCGGAAGAGCTCCTTAGATATCTGATATCTAGCAGTCCTAGTTTGCTCACCATACAACTCTTTGAGGTGCAACAATATAGTAGGAGCATCCATAGTTTCATGCTGACGCTGAAGCTCGTTACTCATGGATGCGAGCATGATGCATTGAGCTAAGATTGCATCATCTTGCCACTTTTTCAAAGTAGCAATCTCTTCCTAAGAGGCTGTTTCTGCAACATTTGCAGGGACTGGCGAATTTAGGACATAAGAAATCTTTTCAGCAGTGAAAACAATTCTCAGATTCCTTAACCAGTCCGTGTAATTCGGTCCGGTCAGTTTGTTTGTGCTGGGATATTTGTATGTATAACAAATACGACTCATACACGCAAGTGCACGTGATCCACAAGTAATATAAAGTAAGTAAAGTATCGATTCCACGAGGAATAGAATTGCATTTATGACTACAAACACCGATTTTATAATTTTTTTGGTCTCTTTAAACAATTGATTTTTATGGGCTAAGGATTATAATTTCACTTATTGCAAACCTAGATTTCCATGCTTCCTATTGTTACCAATTGATTATAATCGAATGTTGGTCAAGAACACTGATGAGTGTGTTTTATACACACAAATTAAGTACTTTTAGCCTTGATAATTTGTAAGTCTTTAGCTTTTTCGTTTGGTTTTATGTATTTTTATCTTATTGTTCTATAATATAGTTTTGTATTGCTATTATACGTTTTTGTGTGCTTTTATGTACTTTTACGTTGTTTTGCAGGAGTTGAAATAAAGGCCCATTGGATCGATGCGTTTTTGGCTTGATTTTGGCATTCGAGCTGCTTGTTTCTCACTTTCACCCATAATACAATCCGAATCTCTCAAAACTTAAAGAACTAAAGTTGTAGATCTTTGTCTTAGCTTTCCAGAGAATCCGGAATCATCCAATTTGAAGTTCGTATGAGAGAGTTATGGTCATTTTACCATCGGATTTGGCATACATTTTACACAGCAGTTGCTTCGACCTCAATTTGAGACTTGCTACGGCCATTATCTCGACGAGCTCCAGTTATGAAAGTTGTAGAGCTACTTCTTAGCTTTCAATAGCCTCTTTAAACGCATTAATCCGAGTTCGGACGAAGAAGTTATGGCCATTTTTCCAACAGACGTCGAAGCTGGAAATCCTGACTCAGGGACCCTCGCTGCAGCGCGAGTTCCTAGTGTTATTGGCCACGCTGCAGCGCGAAAATGCAGTAGCCAAGGTTATGCTTGACGCTGCAGCGCGAGTTTCAGGCCAAATGCCCACGCCGCAGCGCCAAGCACGAATTCTGGGCAAAACAGGGGTATTAAATGACTTATCTAATGACCCATTTTCATTATCCTTCATTTGAGTTGCAAAAATAAGGAGAGAAAGGGAGAGAGAGGCGGCGACAGAGCAAAAGGAAGGTCATGGCCTTTGGCCATGGTTCTTCAAGAGCTTCAATGGAGGTGCTCTAATGGAGTTTCATCTATCAAAAATGGGGAAGCCACTTTTATCTTTCTTTTCTTTCTCTTTTCTACTATGTAATTAATTAGTTTGTGAACCAAGAATGTAATGGAATCCATTTGCTTAATATATATTGAATAGCTTCTTCTTTTGATTGGTACCATATGAGGTGGATCGATATATTATGTGCTTAATGTTTAATTGCTAAGAAATTGGTAGTTAACTTGGAAATCTTTATGAAATTAGAAAATTATTATTGATTGAGACCATGAGTATATTGACATATAATTATGTTTATTCTGCGTGTTGGGATGCATAATTTGTGTATAGGATAGGAATATACCTATGCGCCATATGTAACCAAGTAGAGAATCTAGACTTAATGACTCCCTTCTGTGAGAGTTTATTCGTTTGAGGAGTGATTTACGGGGCTTTTGTGACATATGCCTTGTGGTTGTTCTTAGAATTGAATGACTTGCTAGTATATAGGATAGGAATATACCTATATACCGCAAGGGGTGATAGTCATATGACCTCGGAAGAGGCGTATGAATACTTAGGTTTCTCGGTTGACAAATCATCGTGACCATTATGATCAATTGGAGAGTTAGGAGATATAAATGAAGCATTGCACGCCAAGTGTTTGACAAAATGCTTGTGTGGGAATATTGTGTTCTTAGTTCATTAGTTATATATCTACTTATGTTATTTATTTATGTTATTTAGTTTAATTGTTATGCCAATGAAGCCCTTTGTTATTTGAATTTGACTTTCCTATCTCTTTGGTTGGCACCATATGGTTTGGTTCAATATATCTGTGCTTTATGCTTCTTGCTAAAGAACTTAGTGATGATTTTGGTATTCTATAAGAAATGGAAGTGGATTATAGATACATGTCTGATATATTGGCATGTGATTAGGATTTGTCTATACCTATAGATTGCCTAATTTGTGTGTAAGATAGGAATATACTTATATGCCATGTGTGACCTAATTGAGAACCTATGCTTTAATTCTCTGCTTTGAATAATCAACATAGGAATGTGAGGATTATTACCTAGCTTTGATGTTCTTTTAAGTTCTATTCCCTTCTGGGTAGACCTTTGATAGGATATGCTCATGCATATCTCGGAAGAGGCATATGAGCACTTATGAGTTCTCAGTCGACAATCCGTCGTGACCATTAAGACCAAAGAGAGACAGTTAAGATATTCAATGAACATAGCACACTAAGTGTTTGACAGAATGCTTGTGTGGGGGTAAAGTTATCCATTTAATTGCTTTGATAATTAGAATTAATTAGTTTAATTAATTACCTTCTATCCGACTGTTTAAATAAGATCGAGATGATTTAAAGTTAGTACTTGGTTAAACATTAGTGATAATTCCTCATGGGATCGACTTTTACTTTCATTATATTACTTGTTAGACCGCGTATACTTGCGCGAGTTTTTCGGTTGCGAAACCGACCAACAAGTTTTTGGCGCCGTTGCCGGAGAATTATTTATCTAATGCTTTTCTAATATTAATTTCAATCAAATTGATCTTAATTTAAACTTATTTTTCTGTTTTAAATAAAGTTGGGCTGAAGACTATAAAACAAGCGCTTCCTGGGAGGCAACCCAAGTCTAATGTGATGTGTTAGCTAATTTCAGGTACCAAATAGCTACGAGCACAATTCGCCCACGATTCGCCAAGCAAAGCAAGGGGCAAGGCATAAGCCGAGGCCAAAAGCAAGGCATAAGTTAGGCTGGGCATTTTGTTGGCGCTTTTGAATGCAAATGGCTCCCAAACGATTTATGGTGGAGAGGATACTGTCGATGACGATTGACACAACCTCATGGAAGTCCTCTATTTTTAATTTTTTCTATCTTTACATTGAGGACAATGTTTGTCTTAAGTTTGGGGGTACTCGTGATGCATGGGGTGCTTGAGTTAGTATTATGTTAGTTATTTTGATGTTAGTTATGCATATTAGTTAGAAATATTGAAAAATAGTGAAAATTTTGAAATTTTGAGCAATGGTTTAGTTGAATCCATTGAGGGCCTATGATAAGAGCTTGGAGGACAGTTTGTTAACTCTTATGAAATCTTTGAGCATACTAGTTTAAATTTTACCTTGAGTGTTGGTTCTATGATATTTATGATCATTTGCGCTATTAAGGCACTTGCATCCAACTATTAATTTGGTTGTTCTTAGAGAGTTTATATAGTTGAATTCTTGTGGAAGATGTTGTTGAATTCTAGAAACTTATTTAAGCATCAATTAAAACAAAGTTAGGCATTTGTGTACAGGATATTGAGACCATGAGGTGGATCGATATATTATGTGTTTTTGTTTATAGCCTTCTTCGTCCGAACTCGGATTAATGGGTTTAAAGAGGCTATGGAAAGCTAAGAAATAGCTCTACAACTTTCATAATTGGAGCTCGTCGAGATAATGGCAGTAGCAAGTCTCAAATTGAGGTCGAAGCTACTGCTGTGTAAAATGTATGCCGAATCCGATGGTAAAATGACCATAACTCTCTCATACGAACTTCAAATTGGATTATTCCGGATGCTCTGGAAAGCTAAGACAAAGATCTACAACTTTAGTTCTTTAAGTTTTGAGAGATTCGGATTGGATAATGGGTGAAAGTGAGAAACAAGCAGCTGGAATGCCAAAATCAAGCCAAAAACGCATCGATCCAATGGGCCTTTATTTCAACTCGTGCAAAATAACGTAAAAGTACATAAAAGCACACAAAAACATATAATAGAAATACAAAATTATATTATAGAACAATAAGATAAAAATACATAAAACCAAACGAAAAAGCTAAAGACTTACAAATTATCAAGGCTAAAAGTACCTAATTTATGTGTATAAAACACACTAATCAAACACGAATGTAAAATATGACCATCTCTCGATGCACCATATTCATATCACACTAAATCCAAAATTGATAAAATAAATGTGAACACCCTAGATGACTAACGCACTATATCTCTATATGAATTACAATTAAGAGGGTTTAAGAACAAGTTCTCAATTGGCCACATATAGTACTTCGGTATATCTCTATCCTAAGCACGAAACATAACTTCACGAGGAATGTAAAAATTATGAACATATGCTAGCATAATTAGATCTCAATTTATATTTCCTTTCTCAATTCGATATAAATTATCACAGTAATTGGTGATCAAGCAATTAAACAATAAGTATGAATTATGCTAGACGTTCATTTGATAACCAACTAACAATAATAAGGAATCATATCAATTTTCAGTTAAGCAAAAGATCAATTATAATCCCAAGAATTAAACTTAGTTCATAATAATAATAATAGAATTCATCATACACAATTGGTTCATCATCATAATTACATAATAGGAAAATTAATCAAAAACAGAAAATATTAAAGCTCCCTGTTTCCGTTCTTCCGTTTCTGCAACTTCTGGTGATTTTCCAAGTTGTGTTGATTCTTGATTTATTGCTCCCAAGCTTCAATTCAGCATCCATATAGTTCCATTCTTCAGTTCCCAAGCAAAATTGAAGCTCAGCTGGAGTGTTTTTATTTTCTATCTAATAATGCAGTAAACTTCCTATTTTTCGTGTGGGAGGAGCTCCCTCAAAATTGAAGTCTCAATTCCATATATTACATGCTTAATTTGTCTTCTATTGACTTATTCTGATTCCCACTAATAAAGTTTTGCTCCACTAAAACCTCAAAATCTGGCATTACATGATTTTATGGAAGTGCTGCTTCGCTGGCTGGAACGTGTCTGCATGGCTGCGCCGCCATCCTTTGCAAAAGGGTCACAGCTGCGTAGGGGAGCTTTGGTAGGAACAGTAGGGGCGTAGCTGTGGAGGCTGCCAGTCTGCTGCTGTACTGTTGTAGCCTGATTTCTCGATTCTCGTGTCCTGTACAGGCAACAAAATAATCATTTAGCTCCCAAACAACGATTGCATCATAACTCGTGCCAAATTAACCAAAAACCGTGCAAAAGCCATAGAATGCAAATAGTGAAACAATACCGAAAGAAAGGAAAAAATGCATGAAAACATACTATGGAGTTATAAGTTAAGCAACAAATAAAGTAAAATAATATCCAATAAGTAGGTATAAAACTTACTTATCAAATACCCCCAAACTTAAACCGTTGCTTGTCCTCAACCAATTACAATGATATGAATGCAAGCATGGATGAAATGCAGTAATCTAAGAATGCACCATGACCCACATCAATTAGTAAACAATCCGAATGAGTTTTTGCCTCAGAAGATTCTAGCATCTCATCAAAACTTGGTTCGTGTACCATGATAGCCATACAACTCAAATCCTGTAGTGAACGATAAAGTGTGTGTGTGTGTAGTATTCATCAAACTTATAGCAACCCAAATGATTCTCATAATATGTTTCTTAGGGGGAAATTCGTATACTCAATCTTGCAACACAACAAATGGGGTAGATATAGTTAAGACAACGCTATGTCTAGATTGAGGATCGACTTAGAGGTTATTCGGACTATGATACTTGGTTGTGCAATGCCTAGTTCCCTTAGGCTTTTCAATGATACCCATGTAGCGAGCTTTCGACCAACGACTCCCAAACCAATTGGTCTTAGGGCGCTAGGTGTAGAGACATCCCCTAGGGCGTACTTACTCGAATATCAAAGGCCACAAAACTATGCTAACCAAGCATTTATTCAATGTTTTATTTTTGTTTTTTTATATCAACGAATGCGTTTTACGCTCCATTTCGTTGCTCAAATGCTCTACTAAGTTTTCCCCCAAACTTAGACACATGTGGTTTCAGCTAACACTACCCACAATTGCTTCATTCATTAATAATACATCAAATTCCCCCTAGAACTCAATTATGCAAATCTTTAGGCTACTTAATGAGAGAACTACTAAAAACGTGCTAACCGGTTCTATCATAATCAACACAAGACAAGAGTTGCAATATATCATGGCATTCGACCAAAGTCTTAGTAATTAGCAAATATCAAAAATTCTCATCACAGGCAAGTGAGGATGTTTACTAAGCAAGATGTTAGGATCAAACAACTAAACTACATGATATGATATGCATGAGAAATTCACCATTTTTTTTATTTTTTACTTTTTTTATTTTTATTTTTTGCAATTATTAATAGAACTTAATTAAAACAAGCAAATAAACTAATAATAAGGACAGATAAATAAAATCATCACAAAAATATAGGCAACCCTAATACCCCCAAACTTAAAATATGCAATGTCCTTATTGGAGATAAAAGGGTAAAGAGTACTCCCCTAAGAGTCGTCCTCGGCGCCACCAGGCGGTGTGTCAGGAAGAGGATAAGGGATGTTGGCTCCGAAGGTGGGAAACTCGACGTGGACCCCCCTGCTGGCTGAATGCCTCCGATAATGCACCAGCAAAGGAGACACTATAGTCTCTGAAGCTCGTGTGCAATGCGTCCATGCGGCGCTGCAGGCGGCGCATCTCGCGCTCATGTCCACCACCTCCGCCCTGCTGCACTGGCGGTGCAGGCATGTCCTCCTCACTAGCCTCCTCCTCCTCATCATCAATAATGAAACCCAACCCATTAGGCCGAGACTCACCACCGCGCCATACATTGTACTTTCTGATCGTGGCGCTGTCAATGTCTCGCATGGGAAACTGGAGGGTCTCCTCGCCCCATTCCACCTTCGCCGCAAGACA
This sequence comes from Aralia elata, assembly GCA_034770075.1. NCBI lineage: Eukaryota > Viridiplantae > Streptophyta > Magnoliopsida > Apiales > Araliaceae > Aralia > Aralia elata. The sequence continues at coordinate 57,005,840 of CM068384.1, read as the reverse complement.
GAGGCGTGTGATAATCGAGGCGTGTGGAATGGCACCAGAAGTGACTGCACGCATGAAACGGAGCATGGAGTGGTGAATGATGTAACCCACGTCAATGCTTCCTCCACGCAGAATGCGGTGCAATAGAATTGCCCGGTCCCGAGTCACATCCTGGTGATGAGTGGTCGGCAGAATACTCGCGCAGATGAAGGCATACTATGCCTTGGCATATCTGTTCAGTGCGGTCTGAGGGAAGTGAACCTTCAGAGTGGTGTCTGGCTGAGTCCTCCACTGAGTGCCCGGCTGGCACCTCTCCCGCACCAAAGCATCGAGATCAGTCTCGAAGCGCTCATGTACCACCTAGTTGGTGGCCTCAGCAGTAGCAGACGGCAGGCGGAAAAGCTCGTTGATTACCTGCGCAGTGTAGGAGACCTGCTTGCCCCGAACGAAAGCGATGCCATTTTGGGTCTCACGAGCATTGGCATAAAATTCCCGAACAATGGCCATCGGGGCGGACCTGGGTGTCTCAATGAAAAGTAACCAGCCTAGACGCCAGATTTGGTCCAGAATTCGCCCATCCTATGCCTTGGGCTTCAAACCCCTCTCTGGTATAAAGGATTTGGCGCTCAGCACCTCCTAGTAGTAGTGTTGGGCTGAGAGATTGACAAACTTGGTGGCATCCAGAGTGTTGATGCCACCACCCGCAGATTCGGATTCGCTGCTAGATGAAGAAGAAGGCTGAGGTGTGCGTGCGCGCTTCGGCATGGTTGAATATGATTAGGGTTTGAAGGATGAGTGGGTGTAACTAGGGTTTGGTGAAGATAGCAAAAAAAAGGGCTGAGGGATTTTCGTGTATGCTGTTGCTAGAGAGTGTTGAGAGTTAGGGTTTATGTTTTGTGATGGGACATGACTGATGGGGACGGGTCCTATTTATAAGAAAATTTTCAGGCGAGGGGCGCAGCTGCGCCATATTTGTACTGTGAAGGGGCGCAGCTGCGCAGATGCTCAGGTTTGGCGCAGACAAACCATGGCGCAGCTGCACTGATGATGAACTGATGGAGGGGCGCAGCTGCGCTGCTGCCCAGTTACTGCATGCTGAAGGGTCCCGGCGCAGCTGCGCTGCTGATGTACTGAAGGTGGGGCGCAGCCGCGCTGATGCTCAGGCTACCTGGAAATTTTTTTTTTTTTTGAAATAAACTTGACACACATTAAATCTCCAGGTGAAAAACTCAATTTTTGAGAACATCTAACATAACTAAAAAGTAACGAAAATCTTAATTCAAACTTACAATTTACAAACGATGCATACGCAATGCATTGTACTATTCACCCCCAAACTTAAAGTATGTTCAAGTTGCACGGTTTAGGGTGTGATTGAATACCTGCAAAGCAACAAACACGTTAAAATGAAATTATACAAACTGAATTAAGATCACACAGAAATAGAAAGTAATACGATAAATTTGGGTTACCTCCCAAGAAGCGCTTGGTTTAAAGTCGGTTAGCTCGACTGTCCATTGGTGCTCAGTCCATGGCTAGGACAATTGAGGATTCTTGGCGATCGACTTTGCCTCCCCAATAGTGTTTCAGCCTTTGGCCATTAACCTTGAATGGTTGCTCACTGTCCTTTCCAATTATTTCAATGGCCCCGTGTGGGAATACAACTGTGATGGTAAAGGGACCCGACCATCGGGATTTGAGCTTTCCTGGGAATAATTTGAGCCTGGAGTTGAATAGCAACACCGCTTGGCCAGGTTCAAATTTTCTCTCGATGATTTTACGGTCGTGCCACCTCTTTACCTTCTCCTTATAGAGTTTAGAATTCTCGTAGGCTTGCAAACGAAACTCATCAAGTTCATTTAGCTGTAGAAGTCTCCTCTCTCCCACTGTAGTTGGGTCGAAATTCAACTTTTTGATCGCCCAATAGGCTTTGTGTTCTAGTTCGACCGGAAGATGACAAGCTTTTCTGTAAACCACATGGTATGGGGACATGCCGAGGAGTGTCTTATAGGCGGTTCTATATGCCCATAATGCTTCATCTAGCTTCAATGACCAATCTTTTTTCTGGAAGGATTAACAATCTTTTCCAGAATTCTCTTGACCTCTCTATTTGACACTTCGACTTGCCCATTTGTTTGTGGGTGATAAGCCGTGGCAATTCTGTGCCTCACTCCGTATTTGGCCAGGAGGGCTGTGAACTGTTTGTTGTAGAAATGACTGCCTTCATCACTGATGATAGCTCGAGGAGTGCCAAATCTAGTGAAAATGTTCTTTTGTAGGAACCTGAGAACCACCTTAGCATCATTGGTAGGTAAGGCCAAAGCTTCCACCCATTTGGACATATAGTCAACCGCAAGAAGGATATAGAGATTGTTGCAGGAAGACGGGAACGGTCCCATGAAGTCTATGCCCCATACGTCAAAGATCTCCACCTCCAAGATTATATTTAGTGTCATTTCATTGCGGTTGGAGATGTTACCCACCCGTTGGCATCGATCACAATTCTTTATAAATTGATGGGCATCTTTGAACAAAGTGGGCCAATAGAACCCAGCCTGGAGTACTTTGGCTGCAGTTCTTTGCGTTCCATAATGGCCGCCATACAGAGAAGAATGGCATGCATGTAATATACTGGTAGTCTCGACATCGGGAATACACCTTCGGATCATGAGATCTGTACATTGTTTGAACAAGTAAGGCTCGTCCCACATGTATCTCTTTGCATCATGCAAAAATTTCTTCTTCTGCTGAGAAGTGAAATCTGGTGGTAGTACATGACTCACAAGATAGTTAACTATATCAGCGAACCATGGGATCTCAGATGTGATTGCAAATAGCTGTTCATCAGGGAAGCAATCATTTATTTCAACCTTATCTTTGCTCTCCAAATTCAGATTGTCTAATCTGGAGAGATGATCAGTAACTAGATTCTCCGTGCCTTTCTTGTCCTTTATTTCCAAGTCAAATTCTTAGAGCAAAAGGATCCACCTGATTAATCTGGGTTTGGCATCTTTCTTAGAGATCAAATACCGAATTGCTGCATGGTCTGTGTACATCACTACCTTTGTTCCAATGAGATAGGACCGGAACTTGTCGAATGCATAAACAACCGCGAGTATTTCCTTCTCGATGGTGGTGTAATTCATTTGGGCCTCTGAGAGTGTCTTGCTGGCATAGTAAACTGCATGTAGAACCTTGTCTCTGCGCTGTCCTAATACCACGCCCACAGCGTAATCACTAGCATCACACATAAGCTCAAATGGAAGAGACAAGTACGGTGCCACTATCACAGGTGTTATTGTTAACTTCTGTTTCAACAACTCAAAGGCTGCTAAGCAATTTTCATCGAATAGGAACGGAACATCCTTTTCCAATAGATTGCACAGGGGTTTTGTGATTTTGAAGAAGTCTTTGATAAATCTCCGGTAGAACCCAGCATGGCCCAAAAAACTTCGAACTCCCTTCACAGAAGTTGGTGGAGGCAATTTCTGGATGGTTTCTAACTTTGCTTTATCCACTTCCAACCCTTTTGCTAAGACTTTGTGACCCAAGATTATTCCTTCCTGAACCATGAAGTGACATTTCTCCCAATTAAGCACAAAGTTTGTTTCCACGCATCTCTTTAATACCATGACCAAATTCTCTAGACAGTAGTCGAAGGAATTTCCAAACACTGAGAAGTCATCCATGAAAACCTCCATGTTGATTTCTACCATGTCGAAAAATATCGCCATCATGCACCGTTGAAATGTAGTTGGAGCATTGCATAGGTCGAAGGACATTCTCCTGAAAGCAAAAGTTCCATACGGACAAGTAAAAGTTATCTTTTCTTGATCCTTTGGAGCGATGGCAATTTGATTATAACCAGAATATCCGTCAAGCAAACAGTAGTATTCACGCCCTGCAAGTCTATCCAACATTTGATCTATGAATAGAAGTGGGAAGTGATCTTTCCTCGTGGCTTTGTTGAGCTTTCGATAGTCCATACAGACTCTCCACCTCGTGACTGTTCGAGTTGGTATCAACTCGTTGTTCTCATTTCTTACCACGGTTATTCCTCCCTTCTTCGGTACACACTGCACAGGGCTCACCCACGGACTGTCGGAGATGGAATAAATGATCCCAGCGTCTAGCCATTTTAGAATTTCAGCTTTCACCACCTCTTTCATGATGGGATTCAGCCTTCTTTGATGTTCTATGGTGGGCTTGTTGTCATATTCTATTAGAATCTTGTGCATGCAAAATGAGGGGCTGATTCCTTTTATATCAGCAATGGTCCATCCAATAGCTCCTTGGAATTCTCGAAGGATTCTTATCAGATTGCCTTCCTATAAAGATGTTAGTGCAGAAGAAATAATGACAGGTAGTGTATCCGAAGTGCCTAGATATGCATACCTGAGGTGACTTGGTAAGGGCTTAAGCTCAAGTTTTGGAGGTACCTCTCTAGATGGTTTCAAATGAGATGAGGCTTCATTCGAGCTTTTTAAGGGCTCAGTAGGTACTTTGAATTTTGCCATCCTAGGTATTACATCTAGAAAATGAACATACTCACAATTCTCGGGCTCGTCCAAGTCGATGTCTCCTGATAGTGTCCTCTCAAGCAAGTCACTATGTGTGGCTTTTATGAATTCTTCGGTCACAGCACTTTCAATGATATCTACTCGGAAACAATCTTCCTCTTCAGTTGGGAATTTCATAACTTTAAAGACATTAAAGGTGACTTCTTGGTCTTGAACCCTCATTGTCAATTCTCCCTTTTGCACATCAATGAGAGTTCTCCCGATAGCTAAGAATGGCCTCCCAAGTATGATGGGAATATCCTTGTCCTCCTCGAAGTCTAGGATTATGAAGTCAGCTGGGAATATGAACTTATCAACCTTAACAAGAACATCTTCCACAATACCTCTCGGATAGGTGACCGAACGATCTGCTAGCTGAAGCGAGACATTTGTTGGCTTGGGTGCTGGTAATCCCAACTGAGTAAAGACGGACAATGGCATGAGATTGATGCTTGCACCAAGATCACATACGCATTTTTTGAATGACATGTCTCCAATAGTGCAAGGAATGGTGAAACTGCCCGGATCCTTCAACTTTGGAGGTAGCTTTCTTTGTAATACCGCACTGCATTCCTCTATCAAAGTTACAATTTCAAAATCTTGCAATTTCTTCTTCCTTGACAGAATCCCCTTCATGAACTTGGCATAGCTCGGCATTTGTTCTAAGGCTTCTGCAAATGGTATGTTGATTTGAAGCTTTTTGAAAACCTCAAGAAACTTAGAGAATTGTTTATCCATTTTCTGCTTTTGCTGCCTCTGAGGGTATGGAACTGGTGGATAATATTTGGTAGGAGGGGGTTGAGTCTTTTCTGTGCTTTTTGTTGGCTTGGGCTCAGATTTCTCCATGTTGTCTTCCTTTTCAAAAAATTCAGCAGAGTCAGTTTTTGGGGAAGGGCGCAGCTGCACCGGTTGGTAGAGTCTGCTTCCCACTTCTGAGTGTGACAGCTTGGCATTGCTCCTTTCCATTTCTCCTTGGATTGATTTCTGTGTCGCTAGGAAGAGCCCCCTGAGGCCTATTAGATAACAAGGTGAACAATTGACTCATTTGACTCTCCAAATTCTTGAAGCCTAATGTTTGGCCTTGTTCCAACTTATCGGTTTTGGCCATGTATCTCTCCAAATTTTCATTCATTTTAGCAACCTTCTTATTAGTAGCTGTGACTTGTTGCTGATTGTGGAACCTCAGAGGATTGAGAGGTTTTGGAGCTTGTGGATAATCTTGACGGTTGCTCCATGAGAAGTTCGGGTGATTCCTATTCCCCGGATTGTAGTTGTTCTGATATTGATTTGTTGGCCGCTGGTAGTTGCTCACAAATTGTACAGACTCAGCATTGATGGCACATTGATCAGAAGAGTGTGAACCTGCACAAAGCTCACAAATCATGGAAACTTGTTGCCCCTTTCCTTCATATAGGTTGTCAATCTTTTTGACTATAGCAGATATCTGGGCTTGAAGTGCAGTGGTTCTGTCAACCTCTAATATCCCTGCTACTTTCGGTTGGTTGGATTTAGAAGATGGCCATTGATAGTTATTTGCAGCCATGGTCTCCAGAAGTTCATAAGCTTCGTCATAGTTTTTACCCATGAATGCTCCTCCCGAAGTTGCATCAATGCCTGCCCGTGTTTGAATATTCAACCCATTGTAAAATGTGTTAAGTTGCATCCATTGCGGCAAACCGTGATGTGGACACTTTCTCAATAGTTCATTGTACCGCTCCCATGTCTCATATAAGGATTCTCCATGATGTTGCTCATATGAGGAGATGTCATTTCTCAACTTAGCAGTTTTGGCTGGTGGAAAGAATTTTGCTAAGAATTTCTGTGCCAAATCTTGCCAAGTAGTAATAGATCCCGGTGGTAGTGAGTATAGCCAACTCTTGGCTTTATCCCTCAATGTGAATGGGAATAACCGCAATCTCACCGCATCTTCTGAAATCCCACTGAATTTGAATGTATCACAGATCTCTAAAAAATTTATCAAGTGCTCATTTGGATCATCAACTACCATTCCCCCAAATTGGACAGAATTTTGGATCATATGGATAGTCCCTGGTTTGATTTCAAAGGAATTGGCTGTTATGGTCGGCCTTGAGATACTTGATTGCAAATCATTGATCCTTGGCGTAGCATAATCTCTCAATTTTTTTTGTGCTTCTCCCGTCATTGCTTGTGGTTGGTCTAGATCCTCTAGAGTATTTTCAGCACACTTTCTTGACTGTTGAACCCTTTTCTCAATGTTATCCACGAAAGGCAATAGGTTAGGATTCTTCGATCGAGTATGCATACACTACTCAAGAGTACCTATCACAATGTAGAAGAAAATAAAATAGAATTAGGATAAGAACCGATTTGTTTAACTAAAACCAAACTAATTTAAATTGATGATGAAAGTTATAAACACAATTACAATTCCCCAGCAACGGCGCCAAAAATTTGTTAGGATATTTGTATGTATAACAAATACGACTCATACACACAAGTGCACGTGATCCACAAGTAATTTGAAGTAAGTAAAGTATCGATCCCAGGAGGAATAGAATTGCATTTATGACTACAAACACCGATTTTATAATTATTTCGGTCTCTTTAAACAATTGATTTCAATGATGAAATTATCTAATGATTACTAAAGAAACAAATAGAACAATTTATTACTGTATAAAAACAGATTTTATGGGCTTGGGATTATAATTTCACTTATTGCAAACCTAGATTTCCATGCTTCCTATTGTTACCAATTGATTATAATAGAAAGTTGGTCAAGAACACGAATGTAAAATATGACCATCTCTCGATGCACCATATTCATATCACACTAAATCCACAATTGATAGAATGAATGTGAACACCCTAGATGACTAACGCACTATATCTCTATGTGAATTATAATCAAGAGGGTTTAAGAACAAGTTCTCAATTGGCCACATATAGTGCTTCGGTATATCTCTATCCTAAGCACGAAACATAACTTCACGAGGAATGTAAAAATTATGAACATATGCTAGCATAATTAGATCTCAATTTATATTTCCTTTCTCAATTCCATATAAATTATCACAGTAATTGGTGATCAAGCAATTAAACAATAAGTATGAATTATGCTAGACGTTCATTTTATAACCAACTAGCAATAATAAGGAAGCATATCAATTTTCAGTTAAGCAAAAGATCAATTATAATCCCAAGAATTAAACTTAGTTCATAATAATAATAATAGAATTCATCATACACAATTGGTTCATCATCATAATTACAGAATAGGAAAATTAATCAAAAACAGAAAATATTAAAGCTCTCTGTTCCCGTTATTCCGTTTCTGCAACTTCTGGTGATTTTCCAAGTTGTGTTGATTCTTGATTTCTCGCTCCCAAGCTTCAATTCAACATCCATATAGTTCGATTCTTCAGTTCCCAAGCAAAATTGAAGCTCAGCTGGAGTGTTTTTATTTTCTATCTAATAATGCAGTAAACTTCCTATTTTTCGTGTGGGAGGAGCTCCCTCAAAATTGAAGTCTCAATTCCATATATTACATGCTTAATTTGTCTTCTATTGACTTATTCTGATTCCCACTAATAAAGTTTTGCTCCACTAAAACCTCAAAATCTGGCATTGCATGATTTTATGGAAGTGCTGCTTCGCTGGCTGGAACGTGTCTGCATGGTTGGCTCGCGACAAGCGCAGCTGCGCCGCCATCCTTTGCAAAAGGGGCGCAGCTGCGCAGGGGAGCTTCGGCAGGAACAGTAGGGGCGCAGCTGCGCCGGCCTCAAGGCCAAACTGGGCGGAGCTGCGCAGGCTGCCAGTCTACTGTTGTACTGCTGTAGCCTGATTTCTCGATTCTCGTGTCCTGTACAGGCAACAAAATAATCATTTAGCTCCCAAACAACAATTGCATCATAACTCGTGCCAAATTAACCAAAAATCGTGCAAAAGCCATAGAATGCAAATAGTGAAGCAATACCGAAAGAAAGGGAAAAATGCATGAAAACATACTATGGAGCTATAAGTTAAGCAACAAATGAAGTAAAATAGTATCCAATAAGTAGGTATAAAACCTACTTATCAGTTAGCATCAAGTATGATACGCAGTGATAGTGAGTTTGACATTTTTTTTAAATTCTGCATGTGAAATAGACAACATTTTAGCATACATTCATTTAATTAATTACCAAAATAAATTAGGTCTTTATTTTAAATTGGTATCTCTCACTTTTTCATCAAACTATATTACCCTCATTATATAGTTCGACAAATCTAATTAAAGATTTGCTAGTGAGATTAAGGATCCCATTTCAAATGTATATAGTCTTGTGTGTGCACAACAAACTATATATAAATAAATAGGTAGACAACTATTGTCAATTACATCACTATGTAACTCCTTGTATTTTGCCTCTTAGATTATAATGGTCAAGTGTGTGCACATCCGAACTAAAATAATCTAAGTTAAGTTCAACCTAGCACTTCCATATATGTGAAGAGAAAAAGATCGCCCTTGTATGTGCACAACAAAGCAGTAATGTTCAATTCCTTAATAAGTATCAAATGTGATAAAACAACATCTTAAATATTTAATACTCGCCTTATGTGTGCACAACAAACTCATATTAAATATTTAATACTCTATTGCTTTACCATGCTAAAAGGCGACGTTCGATATTCCCAATATCTTTGAACGCTTAGGACTTAATATTATTTCTTTGAGGGGTTTATTATTAGTCTCATCTTGTTTAGCGTGCATGCACATATATATATAAAATACGCGTCATATTATTTAACATGTGAAGCATGTTATATAATATATAATATATATATAGTAATCATGCACATATAGAATACTATATTCTACCCGGATTGATTATGGACTTTTATTCTAGTTTGGTTCACTAGAGCCACCAAGTGAACCAGAAGGTCAAACATAGAGTGCAAGAATAAAATTTAAATATAACTATTACATTTAAACCCGGGCTCCATTACAAACGGGTCTTCAAGCGCTTCTTGCTCATTTGTTTCCAATTCTTCAAAATTAATTCTAACTAGTCCTATTACAAAAATTATTTACAATAAATAGAAACCTTGATCAGCAGTCAAGGGGAAGTACATAGAAGAGAGATAGAATTTACATTAAGAAAAATTAGAAAAGATGAGGTACGCAGACCCCATTTATAAAAAAAACCCATACATTCAAGCATCTTCTAAAATAAATCCAATCACACATTGGTCAATAGGTCATAATCAATCCCTATTTATTATCATACATATCTCTATATGTATCAATAAATAATATTCATCTCATGAATAATAAAATCATTCCATATATGCATTGATATCAATTAATGGGCAAAAGTTTTGCTAATATTTAGTTTTGAAACAAAATAAACTCTTTTATTTTAATTAAAAACCATATCCAAATTAAACTCCTTTAATTTTAGCAATCTGAAATCCTATTCCAGATAAAATAAACATCTTTATTTTAAACTTTTATCAATTAAATAAACCATTTATGTTAATTGAGAAAAACAAAAAAAAATTCAAAGTCTGCACACCGGCCCGGCTGCGTTGCACCCCCAGAAACGTTTTCTGGGTTAGGGCGCGGCCGCGCTCCAGAATGAACTAGAAGCGGCGCGGCCACGCCGCGACGCAGATCCAAAAAAATTTTTTAGCCCAAAAATCCGATCGTATCGCATATCAATTCATACATGGAATCATCAAAATTAATAATTAACACAAGGATTAAGCTCTGATACCACTGTTAGGTTTGTATATTACGCAAGCATGCAATCAAATTACACAAATAGGGCGGAAGCGTGATAAAACAGATTTTAAAATTTTTATACAAACCATCACCATGATTTATCCTTGTGTTCAATTATCAATTAAACGAAAGAGAAAGAGAATAAGAATTATATCTTCGTAGATCAAAGCTTCCTCGGGTACAAGTTCAACTCCTTGTCCTTCGTGTTCTCCTCGAATTCCAACGATGAGATTCCTTCCTTTGATCAACGTTAGCCACCCAAGTGTTTGGCCTCTAGAGGTGATCCACCAAGGAAGAATAGGTATTCAAGAAGTTGGGTATTGGCAAAACCCTAGTTTCTATTTCTATAGAAATTGCAAGTACTCTCCACAATCTAATGCAAGAGTGTGCAACCCTAATTTATGATAAAACTCCTCTTAATTATAGAAGTAGGAATAACCCTTTCCTAAACTATTTAGGATTAGAGTTTCTATTATAATTAAACTCCTTTAATTAATTATGCTCCTAATCCAATTAGGAATTCATGAGAGAGTACTTCTATTAATTAATTCACAATCTCTATTAGGAATTAAATAATAGTAATAGTAATAGTAATAATAATAATAATAATAATAATAATAATAATAAGATTCCTCTTATTAATTAAAGAATAAATATTAAGCTATTTAATTTATTCTATCTCCATAGATTAAATTAAATACACTTAACTTATTATTACAATTATGTCATTTACTTCTTAAATAAATATTTTTCTTTTACGGTGTGACCCTTTAGGTTCTCCATATTAAACCGGTTGTGAATAAATTAATTAGAACAATTCTAATCTTATTTAAATAAATAAATTAAACTATTTAATTCATTTAAATAAATAATATTTATTCTACAATAAGGGTATGCCCCCTTAGCGATCAACGACTTTCCAGATAATATAGATTTCAACATTAATCACAAAAGAACCCTTCAGTAAATAGTTACCGTACAATTCAATCCTTCTACCATACAATGTCCCAATTAAATATAAGACATGAATTTACTGTCAAGTCTTATTTTATTTAATTATATGTATTTCGATTCTCAAATGCACAACTCTAAATAATGCAAATTAGAAACTCCTTTCTAATTTCATTCTGCCTTGGCCAAGGACCATCGAGTTATCATTTATCGAATCACATAGGACATTCACATCTTTTACTAGACGTGGTAGATTCTTTGTTGATCATTCACCTATCTCCATGTACAACTTATTATACCCAATCATTCCCTTTGATATACCCCAAAGGTCTTAAGGGACATGTCAAAGTATAACTCATCATACACAATATATTATGATGATCTCAAGTCCAAGGATCACTTGTACTACTATCACTAGAGGAATTTCTATTGACATGCGAGTAAAACTCCATTAGGTATTCCTTAGCGAGCCACGTTCAGTGAACTTATTCTCCAATAAGCACCTACATACTTGCTTTAGTGTCTCCACACAAATGATTATGAGATCAAGCATCCTCTTCTTAAGAGCAAGCAACGTATGTACTAATCTATCCGGATTCACTAATCCCCTTTTAGTAATCCAACGATTATGAACAATTTTAGTTTGTGAGTTATCTAGAATTTGTTAGGTTTGTATAACGCGAATATTCAATCAAATTACATTAATAAAGCGGAAGCGCGATAAAATCAGTTTTTAAAATTTTATACAAACCATCACCATGATCTTTCTTTATGCACAATTATTAATTAAACGAAAGAGATGGAGAATAAGAATTATACCCTTGTAGAATTCTAGCTTCCTCAGGTACAAGTTCACCTCCAATTCCTTCGCGTTCTCCTTGAATTCCACCGATTAAATTCCTTCCTTTGATCAACGTTAGCCACCCAAGTGTTTGGCCTCTAGAGGTGATCCACCAAGGAATAATACTTGTTCAAGAAGATGGGTGTTGGCAAAACCCTAGTTTCTATCTCTATAGAAATTGTAAGTACTCTCTACAATTCTTATGCAAGAGTGTGTAACCCTAATCTATGATAAGACTTCTCTTATTTATAGATGTAGGAAAACCCTTCCCTAAACTATTTAGGATTAGGGTTTCTATTCTAATTAAACTCCTTTAATTAAATTAAACTCCTAATCCAATTAGGAATTCATGTGAGAGTACTTCTATTAATTAATTCCCAATCCCTATTAGGAATTAAATAATAGTAATAGTAATAATAATAATAAGACTCCTCTTATTAATTTATATTTAATATTTCTAAAATATTAAATAATAAATATTAAGCTATTTAATTTATTCTATCTCCATAGACTAAATTAAATACACTTAACTTATTATTACAATTATGCCATTTACTTCTTAAATAAATATTTTTCTTTTGCGGTGTGACCTTTTAGGTTCTCCATATTAAACCGGTTGTGAATAAATCAATTAGAACAATTCTAATCTTATTTAAATAAATAAATTAAACTATTTAATTCATTTAAATAAATAATATTTATTCTACAATAAGGGTAAGCCCCCTTAGCGATCAACGACTTTCCAGATATATTATAGATTTCAACATTAATCATAAAAGAACCTTTCAGTGCATAGTTACCGTACAATTCAATCCTTCTACCATACAATGTCCCAATTAAATATAAGACATGGAATTACTGTCAAGTCTTATTTTATTTAATTATATGTATTTCGATTCTCAAATGCATAACTCTAATTAATGCAAATTAGAAACTCCTTTCTAATTTCATTCTGCTTTGGCCAAAGACTTCTGAGTCGTCATTTATCGAATCACATAGGACATTCTCTCCTTTTACTAGAAGTGGTAGATTCTTTATTGATCATTCACCTATCTCCATGTATAACTTATTATACCCAATCATACCCTTTGATATACCCTAAAGGTCTTAAGGGACATGTCAAAGTATAACTCATCATACACAAGATACAATGATGATCTCAAGTCCAAGGATCACTTGTACTACTATCACTAGAGGAATTCCGATTGACAGGCGAGTAAAACTCCATTAGGTATTCCTTAGCGAGCCACGTTCAGTGAACTTATTCTCTAATAAGCACCTACATACTTGCTTTAGTGTCTCCACACAAATGATTATGAGATCAATCATCCTCTTCATAAGAGCAAGCAACGTATGTACTAATCTATCCGGATTCACTAATCTCCTTTTTAGTAATCCAATGATTAGGAACAATTTTAGTTTGTGAGCTATCTAGAATTTAGATCTCATTAGCATGATCACCATCATGATTCTAAAAACATTGCTCAAAACTATGGGTTTTATCACATTTAATATAACAGCAACCATGTAGATAAAGTAAAATGCCTTTAACAAACGAAATAAGATTACAAAGTATATGCTACATCATATCAAATATGATTGGCTTGTGTGCATACTACTTTCAATCTCCCACTTGCACTAAAGCCAATCGTCATGGTATCTAATACCCTTCTTCTATAAGTGACGATCATCCTGCTGTTTGGATAAAGCTTCAGTAAATAGATATGCAATATTGTTCTTGAGAGTCCACTATCTCTATAGTGACTTCTTCTCTTTCAATGATTCTATTAATCAAATGAAAGTGCCGCAACACATGTTTGAATCCAAGATGAGACTTAGGAACTATTCCTAGTTCTGTGATGAACTTTTTATCCAAACAATCAACTTGCAGCTTCATTTATAGCTATATACTTTGTCTTTGTCACTAAACAAGTAACTCTTTCCTGTTTGGAACCTTTCCAATTCACTGCACCACCTTTCAAAGTAACGATTTACCTTAAAGTGGATTTGTTTATCGTCTTGGTCAGTCTGAAAAAACTTGAGTCTGTTTAGCCCTCTAGTTTTAATTCAGACCTACCATGAATCATAATCACATCTTCAGTACCGGTTAAGTACCTAAAGATGTTTATCACCGTCTTATAGTGATCATCTCCAGAATATGACTGATCAACATCAGGCCTTGTATATTCACTGCATACATGATAGTAACTCATGCGATCTCTCTTTTAATTGGAGACAATTTTAGAGAGATACACTTCATGACTCATCATCATGAGACTTCTCTTGGAGTTTGCCATGTTAAACGCCTTTAGCATCAAATGAATATACGTTCCTTGGGTCAAGCCGAACATCCTTTTAAATCTATCTATATAGATTTATATCCCCAATTTATAGGATGCTCCTCCCAAGGCATTCATGGAGGAATGTTTAGACAATTTTATCTTTACTGATTGTAGAATTAGTATGTTATTCCTTGTCAGTAGTATATCAACATATAATACCAAGAATGTCACAGCGCTCCCACTGACCCTTTTGTACATACCAGGTTCATTCCCATTTTTGATAAAATCAAACTCTTTTGATTGTCTCATCAAAATGAATGTTCCATCTTTGAGAAGCTTGCTTCAATCTATAAATGGATCATTGTAGCTTAAAACACGATTTGCTTCAACCTTTGAAACAAATTCCTCTAGCTGTATCATACATACATTCTCCTCAAGCCTTTATTGAGGAAGGACGTCTCCACATCCATTTTGTCAGATTTCGTAATAAGCTGCAATCACAAGCAAAACCCAAATGAACTTGAGCATTACCCGATAGTAAGGTTTTATCACAGTCAACTCCTTGACTTGAAAAACCTTTTAAACAGGTCTGGTCTTATAGGTGTCTACCTTGCCATTTTCCCTAGTCTTTCTCTTAAAGACCCATATATACCAGAGTCTATACTTGGTTCTTATACATAGAGTCCATTTCGGATTTTATGGCCATCTGCTATTTCTCTGAGTGTCTTCTACTCATAGCCTCATCGTATATAACTGGATCATCATCCTCTATGATGCGTACCTCATCATCATCCTCTATGATGAATCCATACCTCCCAGGTATCTTCGATACTCTTCCAGATTTACGATTTGGTTGTGGTACAATAGGTCTATCTACAGGTTCCTCGGTTCGACTTAAAGTGCTTTGTGGTTCTTGAACTCCTTCAAGATCTATTACCCTCCAACTAGCTACTTCAATGATAAACACCTTTATCTAAGAAGGTAGCATGTAGGATTATAGTACCCTAAACTTCTTTAGGATATCCCACAAATCTACACTTGTCAGATTTTGTCCTAAACTTATCTTTGAAACCTTTTCACATAAGCTAGACAAGACGACCACGAAACCGACAGGTTGAGGAATCAGAAAGCGAAGTTGGAAATTAATCCAACCCTATGCGAATGTTCGCGGAAATGCTGGCCGAGGCTATGCAATCCAGACCACCACCTGTAGGGACCCAAGCAGCAGCTGAGCCAGCGCATCATCTGGCAAACTTTAAAGATTTCAAATTGGTCGGACCGCCCGAGTTCAAGGGAACTCTTAACCCAATAGAAGCACAGACCTGGATAGAAGAGATAGAGAAGGTCTTTGAGGTGGCAAGGGTGGCAGAGGAACAGAAAATGAGTTTTGCTACCTTCATGTTAAAAGGCGAGGCAAACTACTGGTGGAAGGCCAACAGAGGCCGAGTGGAAGAAGACACTGTCGCTTGGGATCGTTTTAAGGAAATGTTCTTGGAAAATTACTTTCCAGAGAGCATGAAGCAGGAGATGGAGATCAAGTTCCTGGAACTAAAACAAGGGAACATGTCTGTGGCGGAGTACGCAGCTAAGTTCAATGAGTTGGCACGGTTTGCAGCTCACCAAGTCAGCACCGAGGAAAGGAAAGCTCGTAGGTTTGAGCAAGGGTTGAAACCATGGTTATACCGTTCTGTGGCGGTATTAAAAATCAGAACATTCGCAGAATTGATGGAGAGGGCAATCATTACAGAGGGTGGCAGCGAGGCCCTGGCCAAATACAACCAAGAGAAGAAGAAAGGACATGAGGGCCCGAAGGCAGGGAGCAGCGGGGGGCTAGCAACCCCAATAAACGCAAATGGAGTGAGAGCCAATCTTTCGGGAGCAATAAACCCGGAGGAAACCAGTCTGGAGGGGAGGCAAAGAAACCAGGCAGGTGCAATAATTGCGGCAAGAACCACACCGGGGAATGTATGAAGGGAAGGAGTGTGTGTTACCGTTGCGGACAGCCGGGGCACATGGCTCCCCAATGTCAGAATAAGCCAAAGGGGGGATGTTTTTCATGTGGAGCACCCGACCACCAAATGAGGGATTGTCCGAAGAAGAAGGGTGACACCGGGAGTGGCAACAGGAACAACAACAACAGCGGGAACAATAACCGACTGAGCTATGGGGCACCAGCCAGTCAGGCTAATAGGCCGACAGCCCGCACGTTCAATATGACCGTCCAGGATGCAATGGAATCCAAGGACGTGGTGTCAGGTATCATCCCAATCAATGATATAAATGCATATGTGTTATTTGATTCGGGTGCTGCTTGCTCTTTTGTTTCCGAAGAATTTGCTAGTCAGTTGAGTTTACCTCGTGAAAAATTAGAACACCCTATAAACGTAGAAGTAGCAAACAAAGAAATTGTCCCTGTAGAACACATTCATAGGAATTGTTGTGTTGAATTGCGAGGATTTAAGCTCAATGTGGATTTGATACCAATTCGGCTGGGAGAGTTTGATGTAATCCTGGGAATGGATTGGCTATCAACCCACGGAGCAGTTATTGATTGTAAGGAAAAGTGTGTACACCTGAAGACTCCTAATAAGTCGAAGGTAGTGTTTTACGGCAGTAAGTCACCAAGACAATCTTGCTGTCTTACTATGATGCAGACGAGAAGATTACTTAAGAAAGGTTGCGTGTGTTATTTGGCCTATGTGGTCGATACTCGTCAGGTCGGGGATGAGATGAGTCAAATACCAGTCGTGAGAGATTTCACCGATGTCTTTCCCGATGAACTTCCGGGACTGCCGCCGGATAGGGAAACCGAGTTCGTTATCGATTTGACACCGGGAACCGCACCAATATCAAAGCCGCCGTATCGAATGGCACCTGTAGAGATGAAGGAGTTGATGGTGCAACTGCAGGAGCTGTTAGATAAAGGTTATATCAGACCGAGCGTGTCCCCGTGGGGAGCGCCAGTTCTGTTTGTAAATAAGAAAGACGGTTCAATGAGGCTTTGTATCGACTATCGGGAGTTGAACAAAGTTACGATTAAGAATAGGTATCCACTTCCTAGAATTGACGATCTATTCAATCAACTCAAGGGAGCAAAGTACTTTTCAAAGATCGACTTAAGAACAGGCTACCATCAGCTGAAGGTGAGGTAGGAAGATATCCCGAAGACTGCATTCAGGACTCGTTATGGGCACTTCGAGTTTCTGGTAATGTCTTTTGGATTGACGAATGCACCAGCAGCATTTATGGATATGATGAACAGAGTGTTCAAGCAATACTTGGATAAATTCGTAGTCGTATTCATCGATGACATCTTGGTGTATTCAGGGACAGAGGAGGAGCATGCTGAACATTTAAAGATTGTATTAGAAGCTCTCAGGAGGGAGAAATTGTATGTAAAGTTTTCTAAGTGTGAGTTTTGGTTGCAGAGAGTGCAGTTTCTGGGTCATGTCATAGACAAGAATGGTGTTTCGGTGGACCCAGCAAAAGTAGAAGCAGTTATCAACTGGGAACAGCCGAAGACGCCAACAGAGATCCAGAGTTTCTTGGGATTAGCAGGATACTATCGAAGATTCATACAGGATTTTTCCAAGATAGCATCGCCATTGACCAATCTCACCAGGAAAACAGTTAAGTTTGTTTGGTCGGAGAAGTGTGAAGAAAGTTTCATGGAATTGAAGAAGAGACTTAGCCAGGCACCGGTGTTGACCTTACCAGACAACACTGGAGGCTTTGTAGTGTATAGCGACGCGTCACACAAGGGTCTTGGCTGTGTGTTGATGCAACACGGCAAGGTAGTGGCGTACGCATCACGTCAGCTGAAGGATTATGAGAAGGGTTACCCGACCCATGACTTGGAGTTAGCAGCGGTGGTTTTCGCCTTGAAGATCTGGAGGCACTACCTATACGGGGAGAAGTGCGAGATATATACAGATCATAAAAGTCTGAAATATATCTTCACTCAAAAGGAGTTGAACATGAGGCAGCGCCGATGGTTAGAATTGATCAAGGACTATGACTGTGAAATTCTGTACCATTCAGGCAAAGCAAATGTAGTGGCTGATGCCTTGAGTAGAAAAGGCAAGGTGAAATTGATGCAGTTGACAGTCCAGGAGGAATTGATACGGGATTTCGAACGCCTGGAACTGGAGGTTAAGTATCCAATGGAGACGGATGAAAAGTTGTGTACCGTAACGGCAGGTCCGACTCTACTGGATAAGATAAAGGAGGCTCAAGAATTTGACGAGGAATGCATTGACATTAAGAAACAGTTATCGGAGGGAAAAGCCTCGAAGTATAAGGTTGACAGCACAGGATTGCTGAGATTCGAGGGAAGGATCTGGATACCCTACGTACCAGACTTAAGGGAAGAGATTTTGCAGGAGGCCCATAATACGAGATTTTCGGTACATTCGGGTAGCACCAAGATGTATCAAGATCTTCGTCAACATTATTGGTGGCCGCATTTGAAAGGGGAAGTTGCAGAATTCGTCAGCCGGTGTTTAACTTGCCAGAGGATTAAGGCAGAGCACCAGCGACCGAGCGGATTGTTGCAACCCTTGGAGATTCCCGAGTGGAAGTGGGAGCACATTACTATGGATTTTGTGGTAGGACTCCCAACAACACAAAAGGGTCTAGACGCCATCTGGGTGATCGTAGATCGGTTGACCAAGTCTGCCCACTTTCTACCGATCAAGATCAGGTACAAATTGGAACAGTTGGCGAAACTTTACGTGAAGGAAATAGTATCACGACATGGAGTGCCGGTATCTATTGTGTCTGACAGGGATCCGCGCTTCACGTCAAATTTCTGGAGAAGTCTACAGGAGAGACTGGGAACACAGTTAAGAATGAGTACGGCGTATCACCCTCAGACTGATGGTCAGAGTGAGCGAACAATTCAGACCCTAGAGGATATGCTCCGGGCAGTTGTGATGGACTTAAGTGGTAGCTGGGACGATCACTTACCACTAGTAGAGTTCGCTTACAACAACAGTTATCACGCTAGCATTGGTATGCCACCGTACGAAGCGCTATATGGAAGGAAGTGTCGAACGCCGTTGTGTTGGGATGAAGTTGGTGAACGGAGATTGTTGGGACCAGAGTTGGTACAACAAACCGTAGAAATCATTAAAGTGATAAGACAGCGGTTAGTAGCAGCCCAGGATCGCCAGAAGAAGTATGCGGATTTACATCGTCAAAAACGAGAGTTTGAAGTTGGTAGTTTTGTGTTTCTGAAGGTATCTCCCTGGATAGGCAAAATCCGTTTTGGGAAGAAGGGTAAATTGAGCCCTAGGTTCATAGGACCGTTCGAAATTTTGAGGCGGATCGGCGAAGTGGCGTACGAGGTAGCCTTACCTCCTGAACTTGAACACATTCACAACGTGTTTCACGTATCAGTGTTGCGTCCGTATAAGCCAGACTACAAACATGTCATCTCCTATGAACCAATTCAAGTTGAAAGGGATTTATCGTACGAGGAAATTCCTGTTCAAATACTGGATAGGAAAGAGCAGAAGCTGAGGAATAAAATCATTCATTCGGTGAAAGTTCTCTGGAGAAACCACGCGGTGGAAGAGGCCACGTGGGAGCTCGAAGAGAAGATGAGAGCGAATTACCCTCAGTTATTCGAGTAACCTTAGATTGAAATTCCGAGGATGGAATTTTTATAAGGGGGAGAGGATGTAATGTCCAAGAATTTTTGGGATTTTTAAACACTGTATTGATTTATTTTAATAAATAAAGTTCATTTTTAATATAATTTTATAACTTTAATGGGATCCATGTAAACAGTATTATTCGAATTTATAAATTGTCCTAACATTTAATTGCAAGAAAATTTGGGAAGAAGATTAATAAGTAAATTACTTTAAATAATTTGAATAGAAATTAGGGTTAAAATAAATACTTTAAATACTTAATTAATTTGTTAAGTATACAATTTAAAATGTTAGAAATAAAAGGGTGGTTAAAATGTTGGGCCATCTCTTTTATTTTATTATAGCTGATCCCAAAATTTTTAAATTGGACTAAGCCCATATTTCTTTTTATTTTCCTATTGGGCCGACCCAATCTCATTATGATCTAGTTGGGCCAGTCGGGTTGGATTGCTGCAATCGGGGCAAACGGGTTGGAGCTACCCAAATTGAATTGGGGAAAAACGGTGGGTAAATTGGAAGATAACCGAGCAACTGAGGGATTCTAGGCCTAACTTCTCGACTCAGACAAACGGGAAGAAGGAAGAGGGGAGCCGAGCCTACCAGACCTAAACCCTCACATCAAACCTAATCTCTTAATCGAGTGGGGCAAAGGGGACGGGAAAAAGAGGCGTGACAGGACGACGCGTGTGGGGAGGCAAACGATTTTGGCAGCACGATAGTGGGGAAGGACCGGCGGCACAACTAAGAACGGTCAAGAACCAAGCGTCGATCGAAGGGACCAGAGGATTTAGGCGTCAAGCGACCAATCGACGGGAGTACGCGGCTCGAGGCTCTACCGGCAAATCGCAGCTGGGCTTGATGGGGCTTGAGGTGAACGATCGACAGTCTACTTCCCTCAAACCGTTAGGTATTGTCCTGCTCAATTAGGGTATTAACCGATAAATGGGGCAAGCGCTGCTCTATAAATTGAAGCCCTAAACCCTAACCAAAGCTGCCGATTTTGAGAACCCAATTTAGAGAAAGAGAGAGAAATCAAAAAAAAAAAAAGAAGAGAAAGGAAAATTCGAAGGGGGAAACTACTGTGGATGTCTGCCGGCTTAATTTCTTATTTTGGGAGAAGAAGGAAGGCTGCAATCCGATCGAGCCAAAGGTAAACAGTGAGGTGTTTGGTCCATTCGATTGTGTTCTTTTCATTTTCTTCATTTTCTTTCTGTAATTAGTTCTGTGATGACCGACTGTATTGGGTTGAAAATCAGACCTGGTATAATAATTTTAGGTTGGTTGAAATTTTTGTTGTTGTTGTTTGGGTCAACAATTCGGCTAAATATATTGTATTGGATTAATGATTATTAGAAATTGCTTGGTTGTGCTGTGTTAACTGTTGATTGGGAAATGTTGAACCTAGAAACATTTTAGCAGCTGATTTGGTTATAACATACATTTTAGTGTGTTGGATAATTGATTAGGAGTCTGATGCTATGTTGGGTTGTGTTAGGTATGGCTGGGTTTGTATTGCTGGGAAACTCTGTATAGTAAAGGACCCTAGGGTCCTGATAGTTAAATTGATTCAGCAAACAGGCTGGTATTGGTTAATTGTGTGATATTGCTGGGATTTCAACAGTGGTATTGTATGGTGTTGGGTCTGCTTGGGAATTCTAGTACTGTATGAACATTAGGATCAATTGCAGGTAGCTGATTCAGTTAGTAATAATCATGCAGTCAATACCTGTTACTTACAAGAATCATTTTGTAGCTTGAAATTTATTTATGCAAGAATGAAGTGATGAAATAATAATTATTTATCACTAAAGCTAAGAGTTATTTAATTACTGTTAAAATGAACAGGTATAAATGTTAACAAGTAAATATTTATTATCATAATAAATAAAGATAATAAATATTTGACTGTAATTTATTTATTATTAAATAATAATAAAGTTAATAAAATAATTATTTATTATTTATTATTAATAAATAATAAATAAAGATAATAAATATTTAATTATTATTTAATAATAATAATTAAATATGAATAAAGTTAATAAAATAATTATTTATTATTTATTATTAATAAATAATAAATAAAGATAATAAATATTTAATTATTATTTAATAATAATAATAATTAAATATGAATAAATTTAATAAAATAATTATTTATTATTAATAATAAATAAAGATAATAAATATTTAATTATTCTTTAATAATAATAATAATTAAATATGAATAAAGTTAACAAAATAATTATGTATTACTTATTAATAAATAATAAATAAAGGTACTAAGTATTTAATTATTATTTAATAATAATAATAATTAAGTATAAATAAAGTTACGAAATAATAAGGATGGTAAGTACTTAATCATCAATGAAATGATGATTAAGTATGAGGGAGATTAATAAGTTAATTATTTTTGGACCTTAATAAATAACGATAATAAACACTTAGCGATTATTAATATTTAATAATAATTAATTGTGTGTAAATTTATACCTTAATTAATGTTGAATAAGGAACAAGAGTAATAATTACTAAGCTACCCCTAAGGTAAATGGTAATTAAGACTAAACTGAATAAATGATCAATGGTTCCTGCCATCTCTAAACCAAAATAAATTTATTTTATAGATGATAAATAAAGTTTGTTAAACCATACCTAGATACTATTAAAGGAAATAAATTGAGTATTCAAATGATAGTGACCATGATTAATTATTATCTGTTTAAATAATAGCTAAGGGTCATTAATAAATTTCCGTTTAACTAATGTTAAATGGTAATTAATTATAGATGACGAATTCTTTATTTGCTAAGTAAATGGTATAGTGAAGCGTGCCAAGATACAATCATGTTATAATAATTGATAAGCCGACTTTGTCCAATGATAGGTCACTCGAGATCAATTAATTAAAGCTAGAATTTATCTGTAGCTGAGCAAACAGGCAAGTTCTCTATCCCGAACATAGATTTCTGCAAGTTCCTAACCCAAAACTTCTTACATTACTGCAAGTTCTTTTTACTCAACTTTTACATTGAGCAAATTTCTAAGCCTTATGCACTATTTTTAATTCGTTCAAAAAGGTATATATTGTTGCAAGTTATTCCTTAAGCTTGAATCTTATTTCCGAGCACGCTTTAAGTGGTTTAATTACTTTTAAAATTATTCCACATCTGTATATTTATTGACATTCGCACTCGCGCATTTGAATTCGTATAATTAAGTTCAGAAATTTTGAACTACTCATGGTTAAGTCTGAACCCTTGTTTCGGTCAGAGCAAGTATGAATCTATAAAAGCTATCCGTACCAATCAATGGTAAGGATTCTTAGACTGTATGAACACCCCTTTATTTATAGGGGAGTACCCCACGTACCGTATATAAGGTACAAACAGCAGAATTAAATGTTATGCATATACATAGGGTACGCGAGGCTGATCCCCTCAAGTACGTTATTCTGTAGCCAGTAACCAGAGGGTCAACCAGCTATTGACTCCTTTGGAAGTTATCGTTCAAAGTCTATTTGACTATCAATTGTTCTAAAAGCAATTATTGTTCTTGCTTCTGATTTTTTTTTTTCTAATGTCGAAATTCCTTTAATATCCCTTCATCATGATATATCTTTATTGTTGCACTTTAAACTTGCTGGGCAAACTCGTTGCTCATTCTTGCTATATCATGACTTCATTGCAGCTAAACCCGAGACGTCAGGGAAGAACAAAGGGAAAGAAAAGATGAAATGATAGACTTCTCATAGCAGACTTTAGATTCATGTGTTAGTCAATTTCTGTTAATGTAATTTAAACCCTGATAGCTATTTAGGGTATGGATTGTGTAAATGTTTAAGGTTAATCGTATTCTGGGACTAGTAACACCTTGTAATGAATAACGTATGTTTATTTTATTCCGCATTTTAGATACCATATGTTGTTATAGGTGGATGTTTATGTTGGATCGTGATGACCGGATCCGGGTATTTGGAAACCCGAATTTGGGGGCGCTACAAACTCTCCATCCATTAAAACTCAGTTGTCCCAATTTTTCAATCAGATTGATCATTTTGAGGACATTTGTCTATACTGTAGTGCCATCGGTTATTCTAGATCGGAAGAGCTCCTTAGATATCTGATATCTAATTGTCCTACTTTCCTCACCCTTCAACTCCTTGAAGGTGCAAGAGTATAGTAGGAGCATCCATAGTTTCATGTTGACGCTGAAGCTCGTTACTCATGGATGCGAGCATGGTGCATTGAGCCAACTGTGCATCATCTTGCCACTTTCTAAAAGTAGCAATCTCTTCCTCTGAGGCATTGTTTGCAACCATTGCAGAGATAGGCATATTAAAGACATAAGATAGCTTTTCAGCCTTGAGAACTATTCTCAAATTCTTTAACCAATCCGTGTAATTCGGTCCCGGTTAATTAGCATCTAATATGCTCCGCAGTGATAGTTGAATTAGACATTGTAAAATTCTATAAATGAATTTGTAGTTTAACAACATTTCAGCATACATTCATTAATTAATTAATTACTAAAATAAATTAGGTCTTTATTTTAAATTGGGTATCTCCCACTATTTTCATCAAACTATATTACCCTCAATATACAGTTCGGCAAATCTAATTAAAGATTTGCTAGTGAGAATAAGGATCCCATTTCAAATGTATAATAGCCTTGTGTGACACAACAAACGATATATAAATAAATAGGTAGACAACTATCGTCAATTACATCACTATGTAACTCCTTTCAATTTGCCCTCTTAGATTATTTTGATCAAGTGTGACACATCCGAATCAAAATTATCCAAGTTAAGGTCCAACCTAGCACTTCCCATATATTCGAAAGAAAAACACTGTCCTTGTGTGACACAACAAAACAGCATCGTTCAGTCTATGTATACAGCATCAAAATGTGATAAAGCAACATCTTAAATATTTAATACTTGCCTTGTGTGACACAACAAACTTATATTAAATATTTAATACTCTATCGCTTTACCATGCTAGAAGGCGACGTTTCGATATTCCAAATATCTTTGAACGCTTAGGACTTAATATAATTTCTTTGAGGGGTTTGTTATTATTTGTCTCATCTTCTTTAGCGCGCATAGCACATATATATATAAAATACGCGTCATATTATTAAACATGCGAAGCATGTTGTATAATATATAGATATTATACATAGTAAAGCATGCACATTATAAGAATACTATATTCTACCCGGATTGATTATGGACTTTTATTCTAGTTTGGTTCACTAGAGCCACCAAGTGAACCAAAAGGTCAAACCTAGGGTGCAAGAATTAAATTTAAATATAACTATTACATTTAAACCCGGGGGGGCTCCATTACAAACGGGTCCTTCAAGCGCTCCTTGCTCATTTGTCTTCAATTCTTCAAAATTAATTCTAACTAGTCCTATTACAAAAACTATTTACAATAAATAGAAACCTTGATCAGCAGTCAAGGGGAAGTACATAGGAGAGAGATAGAATTTACATTAAGAAAAAAATTAGAGAAGACGAGGTACGCAGACCCCATTTATAAAAACCCACACATTCAAGCATCCACTAAAATAAATCCAATCACACATTGGTCAATAGTCCATAATCAATCCCTATTTATTATCATACATATCTCTATATGTATCAATAAATAACATTCATCCCATGAATAATAAAATCATTCCATATATGCATTGATATCATTTAATGGGCAATATTAGTTAGTATAAAATTCAATTTCAACTCCAATTAGTTATCATGGAATCCAATTCCAACTCTAATTAGTTATCATGAAATCCAATTTCAATTAAAATAAACTTCTTTATTTTAATCATATTCCAAATCAAAATAAACTCTTTTATTTTAATTTATCCAATTTTTTGAATAAAAATAAACTCCTTTATTTTTAATCAAATTCCAAATCAAAATAAACTCCTTTATTTTAATTAATATGGAAACCAATTTCAAGTTTAAAATAAACACCTTTATTTTTAACTTAAAATTGTTGAAAAATAAAATATGTTGAATCCTATTCCTTATCAAAATAAACATCTTTATTTTTTAAGGAAACATGGAATCCTATTCCATATGTGAATAAACTCCTTTATTCTAGGAAACATGGAATCATATTCCATATGTGAATAAACTCTTTTATTCTAGAAAACATGGAATCCTATTCCATATGTGAATAAACTCCTTTATTCTAGGAAACATGGAATCCTATTCCATATATGAATAAACTCCTTTATTCTAGTTAACGTAGAATCCAATTCCAAGTTCAAATAAAACTTTTAATTTTAATTATATTCCAATTCAAAATAAACCTTTTATCTTAATTGAAAATAAATAAAATCAAAATAAATAAAAAAATAAATAAAATAAATAAAATAATTTTACACAAACAGTTATGCCCAATTAAATTGTTCTTAACACATATTAATGTATATACAGAATCAAAACAATTAATAATTCGCATAAAGTTTGGCTCTTGATACCACTGTTAGGTTTGTATAACGCGAATATGCAATCAAATTACATTAATAAAGCGGAAGCGCGATAAAATCAGATTTTAAAATTTTATACAAACCATCACCATGATCTTTCTTTATGCACAATTATTAATTAAACGAAAGAGATGGAGAATAAGAATTATACCCTTGTAGAATTCTAGCTTCTTCGGGTACAAGTTCACCTCCAATTCCTTCGCGTTCTCCTTGAATTCCACCGATTAAATTCCTTCCTTTGATCAACGTTAGCCACCCAAGTGTTTGACCTCTAGAGGTGATCCACCAAGGAATAATACTTGTTCAAGAAGATGGGTGTTGGCAAAACCCTAGTTTCTATCTCTATAGAAATTGTAAGTACTCTCTACAATTCTTATGCAAGAGTGTGTAACCCTAATCTATGATAAGACTTCTCTTATTTATAGATGTAGGAAAACCCTTCCCTAAACTATTTAGAATTAGGGTTTCTATTCTAATTAAACTCCTTTAATTAAATTAAACTCCTAATCCAATTAGGAATTCATGTGAGAGTACTTCTATTAATTAATTCTCAATCCCTATTAGGAATTAAATAATAGTAATAGTAATAATAATAATAAGACTCCTTTTATTAATTTATATTTAATATTTCTAAAATATTAAATAATAAATATTAAGCTATTTAATTTATTCTATCTCCATAGACTAAATTAAATACACTTAACTTATTATTACAATTATGCCATTTACTTCTTAAATAAATATTTTTCTTTTGCGGTGTGACCTTTTAGGTTCTCCATATTAAACCGGTTGTGAATAAATCAATTAGAACAATTCTAATCTTATTTAAATAAATAAATTAAACTATTTAATTCATTTAAATAAATAATATTTATTCTACAATAAGGGTAAGCCCCCTTAGCGATCAACGACTTTCCAGATATATTATAGATTTCAACATTAATCATAAAAGAACCTTTCAGTGCATAGTTACCGTACAATTCAATCCTTCTACCATACAATGTCCCAATTAAATATAAGACATGGAATTACTGTCAAGTCTTATTTTATTTAATTATATGTATTTCGATTCTCAAATGCACAACTCTAATTAATGCAAATTAGAAACTCCTTTCTAATTTCATTCTGCTTTGGCCAAAGACTTCTGAGTCGTCATTTATCGAATCACATAGGACATTCTCTCCTTTTACTAGAAGTGGTAGATTCTTTATTGATCATTCACCTATCTCCATGTATAACTTATTATACCCAATCATACCCTTTGATATACCCTAAAGGTCTTAAGGGACATGTCAAAGTATAACTCATCATACACAAGATACTATGATGATCTCAAGTCCAAGGATCACTTTGTACTACTATCACTAGAGGAATTCCGATTGACAGGCGAGTAAAACTCCATTAGGTATTCCTTAGCGAGCCACGTTCAGTGAACTTATTCTCTAATAAGCACCTACATACTTGCTTTAGTGTCTCTACACAAATGATTATGAGATCAATCATCCTCTTCATAAGAGCAAGCAACGTATGTACTAATCTATCCGGATTCACTAATCCCCTTTTTAGTAATCCAATGATTAGGAACAATTTTAGTTTGTGAGCTATCTAGAATTTAGATCTCATTAGCATGATCACCATCATGATTCTAAAAACATTGCTCAAAACTATGGGTTTATCACATTTAATATAACAGCACCATGTAGATAAAGTAAAATGCCTTTAACAAACGAATAAGATTACAAATTATATGCTACATCATATCAAATATGATTGGCTTGTGTGCATACTACTTTCAGAATTTAGATCTCATTAGCATGATCACCATCATGATTCTAAAAGCATTGCTCAAAACTATGGGTTTATCACATTTAATATAACAGTACCATGTAGATAATGTAAAATGCCTTTTAAGAAAATCAATTCTTTTATTAATAAATGAATAAGATTACAAAGTATATGCTACATCATATCAAATATGATTGGCTTGTGTGCATACTACTTTCAACTTCGCCTGAAGCTTAGCTTGAGGGCCGGAGTTACCAGGGTCAGATGACCCCCCGCCCCCTTGCTTCCACCTTTGTTCCCACATCAACATCTTTATTTGAAAGGTATGGTGGATGGAGGATTTGTTTTCCCCAATTTACCATTATCAATTTTTTTCTCTCTCTATATAGAACTCTCTCTTGATTGCAAACCAAAACCCCAAATTCCATTTCATTATGCTTCTTAGTCAAATTTGTTAGAGGGGATGATTTTGATGGGTTTTAATAGAGTTGTAAGAAACTGTATGAACCCTAATTTAGGGGTGAATAGTCGGGGTAAATAATAGCTGGGGAAAAATAAATGAGATAAAAAAGAAAGAGAAAATAAAATACAAATATGAAAGAAATATTTCTGAAAAATACTTAGGGTATGTTTGTTTACAAAGATTATATTTGTGATAGAACTATTAATTCTAAGTGTGTTTGTTTTTAAATTTAGAGTTGGGACTATTAGTTCAAAAATTATAAAATGACTGTCGACGCCGGGTTTTATCCGCTTGTCCTTTTTTATCTCCTCTTTAGTCTTTTCCAAATTTAGCCTTTTGGTTTATATGATTTTTGGAAAAGGTCGGCATTTAAGGTCGACGGGGTTTTGAAAGATCGTCTTTTATGATGAGCCAATTAACCAGAGTCGCCAGTTGGTATATTTGAAATGGATGTACCAACTCATCCGAGTTTTCGTTTTTTTATAAATCGCTGGCTCATGTGTGACTCCGAATTAATTGGTCTGCGAATCGAGATTCATAGAGTTCGGGGGCTTGTTTAAGTGAGGGGAAGGTGTTAGGCATCCCTCGACTTCCGTGAAACACGGTTACCGCAATCTTGATGCTTTTCTATCCTTTAATTCACGAAATGTGTGTATATGCGCGCGCGTGTGTGTGTGTGCCTATGTGAATGTTGTGGTGAGTTTGTATGAAAGAATCATTTGGATTTTTAGGGAAAATCGTGTTTTAATTTGAGAACGCTTCGGAATGTCTTTTCGGTATACACGAGAAAGCTTTATTCTTTATGAGAAAGGTTTGATTTTAATTGTCCAAAACTATGAGATTTTTTCCATTAAGTGTCGTTTTGGCAAAACAAGAGTTTTAAACCTTCGTCAAAATAGGAATCGAGATCTATACGTTGCTTTCGTGAAACGATCGGGCAATTTCTAGAATCTCTTTCACCCTATGCACAAAGATTTAATAAAATGTTACTTATTTGCAAAATCATTTTGTGTGATGTTTGAAAACGATTTTCTTTAGCTTTTTCGTTAGATAGGAATCGACATTCATTAGCAC
This sequence comes from Aralia elata, assembly GCA_034770075.1. Classification (NCBI taxonomy): domain Eukaryota; kingdom Viridiplantae; phylum Streptophyta; class Magnoliopsida; order Apiales; family Araliaceae; genus Aralia; species Aralia elata. Next base: position 56,975,981 of record CM068384.1, on the reverse strand, counting down.
TTCTCAAATTTTAACCTCGTGATTCTAATATTCTACTTTGATTGATTTTATGAAAGTCTTCATTGTTTTAGTTTTGAAATCAATTTTTTTGGGGTCACAAATCAAATAAAGCAATAAAAAGCGCGGGGTTATTCATGGGCATGTAAGCCATCAAAATAAACCCCAAACGCTTACAATCCCATCTTTTCACTATGACGGGGCCTTAAATCCGATTCTCGCCTTAGCGTCGTTTTAAGGCCCGACGATTACATGTTACAAACGAGCATCTTGAATCTATCACATACATCATACCGTCCATCATCGGATTTGGACCACGGGGTCACATTCCTAGGCTCACACGAGATTAATACATGCCCACACAACGAATACTACATAGCTAACCAACCCGGATTTATCTAATATGCCATGATATCCGGAAATGACAAATCTAAATAAATTACACCCAATAAATTATCACAAACAAGCTAGAGATTTCATCCAGTGGATATCCTCGGGTTATTAGGAAGAATTTTGTTCCAATGGAACCCTCACTAATAATCCCTAATCCATGATTGTTCAACAAGATACATGAAAGTTATATCTAATTTACCCAAATCGATAGGACATGAATTGCTAGAACAAATAGAAATTTTCACCTTGCAATTGATCTCAAATGGATGTGAACTTGTGTATTTGAATAGGATAAAGGATGTATTTGATACAATCAAACTCAAAAGAATTAATTCCACTCTTTTTTCCTTCTTCTTTCTCCCTATTTTGTTGCAAAATCTAGCTATTTTCTCTCTATTTCCGTGTTTTTTTTGCTGCTGCAGAAATTCTTCTTCTTCCAAAACTGCTGAACCTCCTGTATGCTGCCTGAAGCTGGCTTAAATAGGCTGGCCAGAGCCAGCCGCAGATCTATCTGCGGCTGGCCGCAGATGGATCTGCGGCTGGCCAGCTGGCACGCCTCCCATCGCACTCAGCTGGTAGTGCTGATTTCCTGGTTTCCGTGCTGGCGCACCCACTTGGCCGCAGATCTATCCGCGGCTGGCGGGCTTGACTTTCTCGATTTTCGTGCCACGCCTCGATTTTCGTGTCGCAACGTCGGTTTTCGCTGACAGGCTCGTATTCTGCAGTCCGGGAATTTCCGGGAGACGTGCCACCTCATTCAGAAATGCCTGCCTCGGACGGCTTTATTGTCACGTAAACTTGGGTTGCCCAAAACATTGCGGCGGTGCCGGGCGCTTGCCCTTGTGCCCGCTCCTTTGCTCCCGCAAGCCGGTTCAATTGACGATTTCGCCCTCCTGTCATGGTTAGTAGAAGGAAACGCAAAATTTGGGTGTCTACAGCTGCCCCTCTTTATCATGTTTATGAAATGATAAATGCAATGAACAGGATAAAGAAATAGACACTCGATGCATGAATGACAGTGCGTAAGAATGACAGTACATACATGATGCCACACATATAGCTTATGATGCAACATAAGATGTAATGCATGCAAGACATTCGTAAGAGTGTCAATGTATCAACCCCTTGACCGTGTTTGTTAGTCTTTGGGTTCACTCTTTTAATCTATCGTCTCGTTCGGGGCCGGGTATCGTCGCCGGTCACCCATCGCGTAACCACCGGTTATCGTCGCCGGTTGGTTATCTTGTCGGAGCCGGTTTTCGTCGCCGGACATCCATCTCGTGATCGCCGGTTATCGTCGCCGGTCGATCTTCTCGTCGGGGCCGGGTATCGTCGCCGGTCACCCATCTCGTAACCCCCGGTTGTCGTCGCCGTTTGGTTATCTTGTCGGAGCCGGTTATCGTCGCCGGTCATCCATCTCGTGATCGCCGGTTATCGTCGCCGGTCGATCGTCATGTCGGGGCCGGGTATCGTCGCCGGTCACCCATCTCGTAACCCCCGGTTATCGTCGCCGGTTGGTTATCTTTCGGAGCCGGTTATCGTCGCCGGTCATCCATCTCGTGATCGCCGGTTATCGTCGCCGGTCGATCGTCTCGTCGGGGCCGGGTATCGTCGCCGGTCACCCATCGCGTAACCCCCGGTTATCGTCGCCGGTTGGTTATCTGTCGGAGCCGGTTATCGTCGCCGGTCATCCATCTCGTGATCGCCGGTTATCGCCGCCGGTCGATCGTCTCGTCGGGGCCGGGTATCGTCGCCGGTCACCCATCGCGTAACCCCCGGTTATCGTCGCCGGTTGGTTATCTTGTCGGAGCCGGTTATCGTCGCCGGTCATCCATCTCGTGATCGCCGGTTATCGTCGCCGGTCGATCGTCTCGTCGGGGCCGGGTATCGTCGCCGGTCACCCATCGCGTAACCCCCGGTTATCGTCGCCGGTTGGTTATCTTGTCGGAGCCGGTTATCGTCGCCGGTCATCCATCTCGTGATCGCCGGTTATCGTCGCCGGTCGATCGTCTCGTCGGGGCCGGGTATCGTCGCCGGTCACCCATCGCGTAAACTTTTCAGTTCAACACGTCAAATGGCTTCAAGGGAGCAAGGTGGGGCCCACCAAGGCCAGCCGCAGATGGATCTTGCGGCCCAGCCGCAGATACATCTGCGGCCAAGATCGGGCTTATAAGCGGCATCCCGCTTCCAGATCTGTCACTTTCAACTTCCAACTCACACATATTCCTCGCGATTTTTTGCTTGTTCGCAAGGGCTTTTCGTCGATTTTTCGACTTTCCTGCAAAAACTGTTCCGGTAGGATTGATCTACACGCTACAGGTAACACTTTGACCGGTCACTTTTAAATTTCGTCAATGTTTTGCTATACATTTGACTATTTGCATGTTTAGAGATAAAATGTATGCTTTACAATGCTATGTAATGTACCATCATATATACATGCTATGTATCAACTATGTGAGTCCTATTTTATGTTCATGAGGCGGTCCCACATATTGTTTACTCCTTTTCTGCAAGAGAAACATGCATTACATGATGTAATTACACATATGAATGCAATTTAAATCTGTTTGAGGCTTTGATTGATGGAAAACACGTTTGGCTTATGCCTGGGATGTTCAATTTACAAACGGAACTCTGCCGATTTTTTTTTTTTTTTTTTTTTTTTTTTTTTTTTACATGCATCATGTTTGCATTAATCATATGATGAGGCTAGAAATTTAGAATGTTCATTACATAAATTTTAAAAGGAAACTTACCTTCTTTCTCGCCCGTTCTATTCCAGCTATGGATCGTGATGCGCCCAGTAGCTCCTCCGCCTCTCGGACTTCGGGTGTTCGCCGTCGTAGGGCTGCACCCACTCCTGTTCCTCCTCGGACCCGTCAGGCTCGTCGTTTGACGGAGGCTGTTATTCGTCCTGGTCATCCGGACGTTGAGGAGGCTGTCCCTCCGGAGGTCGCGGCAGAGGGGCCATCCTCCAGCACACCGGCTCCATCTACTCATCAGGCTCCTTCTGGCGCCTCTGTGCAGATACCCGATCTTTTGGGTCGGGATCTCAGTCGTCACCCTTCAGCATCTCTCGTGGCTAACGAGGTATATTTCAGCTCTATTCTGATTTCACTCTCAATTTCTCCATTCTCCTTTATCCGGATTGACCCCTTGGTGATTGCCCCAGGTACCCGAGTTTACCCAGCCGAGGGGTAATTGGTTCAACATCTACTCCCTTTACGCGGCCCTGCACAGTGATTATCGGGCGATGGTGGACTCTTGGGGCCTCCGACATTTCTTCACTATCATCCCCCGCCAGTGCCCCTGGGGTTACATGAGGGCTTTATCCGAGCGATGGTTCCACCAGACGCAGTCTCTTCATCTCCTCGACTGCGAGGTCGTGCTGACCCCCTGGGATTGGAGGTACATTACGGGCATAGAGTTCACCGGGTCCCGTGTCCCCCTGGATCTCGATATCACTCCAGTGGAGGTTCGAGCTTTGCTAGGCTTCGCTGCTGATGATCGGGTCTTCAAGGCCCGAAGTATTCGATCCGGCGCTTTGGCTGTCGATGCTGTTGGGGGTCTGTACGCACTGCCCATTCCCGCGGATCAGGGCACCAGGGACATTCTGCTACGACGCCTGTTCCTGACCATCATGAGGGGTTGTTTTCTGGGGAACAACTCCTCCACCATTCATTTCAGCGTCGTAGGAGCGGTCAGAGACGTGGACCGCATCGGTGACTATGACTGGGGGTCATTCACCTTTGCCTATTTCCTTCATGGCATGCGTCTACGCTCAGAGGGACAGACTGATGCCTGGCTCGGTTTCTACCACTTTCTGCTGGTGAGTCCCTTCCTCCTCTCTATTACTGTATTTCTTTTCCTTTCATCCTTTTCTGTATTTGATAGTGACTCATGCCTTGCCTTGTTTCTATTCACAGTTCTGGGCTTACGAGCGGCTGCCATGTCTGAGGCCTCTCACTACTCTGGGCCCGGACACCTATCCTCGGGGTCGGCGATGGCATCACAGTACTCTGGAGGAGGTCCCCGTGTCGGGCAGCTTCGCACATTGTCGTATTCAGCTGGAGTTGATCACGGCTGCCGACGTCGTCTGGATTCCCTACCTCTCCGAGCATTTGACTGTGGGGTTTGCTGACGGGCATCCTTCCGGCCCGGAGTTCGAGCTTTCCACCCGTCGCCTCACTTTGCAGAGTGTTGGAGGCTGGGTGATGTATCTGGGAGAGCGCGCATTCAGATGTGTCACTGGGGAGATCCGCATCCCGCACTCCCTTTCTTTCACTACTTTCTGGCCGCTGGATTCTCAGCCCTCGGAGATCATGCTTGCCGGGGAGGACGGTCGGATGCTTTCCACGGGCCCCAGTACGAGTGAGGCTTTCAGGACTTGGTGGGTACCTCGTACCATCGGTCCTCAGACTCGGGCCACTTTCTTCCTTGGAGACATGGTTCCAGGCTCAGTGACGATGACCGATTGGGCTGCCTGTGTCCGGACTCCTACCCATGCTGAGCAGATCGCCTCATTGACCCGTCAGGTAGATCAGTTATCGCTGTTTATTCGGGGGTTGGGCCGGACCCCGGAGGAGGCTTACACCTACGATCCTGACGGTGCAGGTTATGATGCAGGCCCGAGTTCATCTGATGCCACAGCGCATCCCTACATTCCTGATATGAACTTTGGTCCTCCGAGCTCGGCGACTCCAGGGGATCAGTTCGAGGATCCTGCTTTCATAGATGATACTGATTTTATTTAGACCAGGATAGGATAGGGCCTTTTGTATCGGCACCTGCTTAGATTTCTTTTTCATTTATGCACTATGTACTGAACTCATTTATTTATTTATGCACAGTTTTCTTTTTCATTTTATGGAATTCACCTGTTTTATTATTAACTGTATGATGCATGCTTTTTTATTTATGGATAGAGAATGACCCCTGTACAGTCCTTTTGATACTATTTTTCCACAGATGTCGTCCTCGGATGTCGTGGTTCGTTTGGATTCCATTCCTCCCACAGGGTTGGTTGGCAGCCTCTTCCGTTGGTTGGACAGTTTACTGCCGGCAGACAGGATTATCGCAGATGGTCTTTTGGGACATTCTTGGTCCTTACTGACCTTCCAGGTGCCAGCGGGCTTCGTGGATGGTCTTCTGAGCTATTGGGCCCCTGCCCGTCAGGTGTTTAGGTTAGGGACAGTAGAGCTGACCCCCACCCTTGAGGAGTATGCTCGCTTTACCGGCTTGTCGTTGGACGGCCCTTGTGCTAGGGTCACAGTTGGTTCCATGCGCCGTCAATTCTTGACTTTCACCGGTTTGCGGAGGGCTGTCTTATTACCGGTAATCACATCAGACCATATGGTTCCTCTTCAGTTCTTGATCGACCGATTTGGCTCACCTGACAGCTTTCGTCTATTTTTCGGTGATTTTTCCGTGTCCGAGGAGCGCTGGGACGCCTTGAGAGTGGGCGTTCTGATGGCCTGTGTCATCTCAGTGTTGTATTTGCCTGCAGGATCCGATCATTTGGACATGCGGATTGTTGCGGCCGTTAGGGCCCTTCAGGAGGATCACACCATTCTCCCCATGATATTGGCGGATACCTATATGTCGGCCACATATTGCCAGTCCTTCCGAGGGAGATTCTTCAGAGGGAGTTCGACCTTATTGTATATGTGGTTCATGAGTCATCTTAGTCCCATCGGCCATTTCCGTCGCCAAGGGTTTTGCTTCAGCCATGACATAACCACGCAGTTTTCGCTTCGCCCCGCGAGTTGTACTGATGTGGCCTCCTGGACATCATTTTTGTCTATCATTGAGGACCCCTTCCATCTATTGGTTTACTCGGGCTATTGCTCCTTCATGAGCTTCTTGACTCATGTGCCTGGCATGGATTTCATTCCCATTGCTGGGTTAAGGGGCGTGACGACCTATCATCCCCTGGCGGTTATGGGGCAATTTGATCAAACACAGGATTTACACCCCTTTGCGGGTGCAGCCGCATACCGATTCCTTATATCATCCTGTACAGAGAGGGATCTATTGCAGGTATACGAGCTTTGGGATCGCAGGATCTTTGCCGAACATAGTGCGAGCTGTCACATCCAGACATTTGCCTACGTACAGTGGTTGCGTGGAGACCTGGATTCGGCTAGTTTGAGTCGGACTGGGGCCTTTGATGACTCTGGAATGATTTTCACAGAAGATACCACAGACCATTCCATTTCAGCCGATTCTGCCCCGAGTTGGGTCGCTGAGGATTCCCGACTCCGCCTGGCCCTGATTACTACTGAAGCCGAGAGGGATGCCGCCCTTGCCGAGAGAGATGAGGCCATTCGGGCTAGAGATGCTGCCATTGCTGATAGAGAGGCCATTGTATTTCAGACCAGGGCAGTGGTAGATGCTCATTTTGGGACTGTCAGCCGAGCTACTGCTTTACTGGATCGTATTGATATGATGGGGCAGCAGATTGCAGGAGATGCCGATGCTTCAGATCTATCCACCACCCTGTCCATCCTGCTTCGGCTAGTATCAGATTTGTAGATTATTTTATTTCCTGCATAGACTATGTTGGTTTCATCAGTTATTGAAAGAGAAATCTTATAATAAAACGACTTATACATATAGACATGCATTTGAATTTAGTCATTTTCCCCCTTTTGTCGTATCATTGCCTTCCATTGGATCATCATTTTATCCAACTGACCATGATTTTGACATTTCGCCTTCTTTCTTTCCTCAAGACTTGATGGAGATTTGACAGATATTGCCGCACACCTTTTGATTTCGTCGGATTGAAATCTCAGATTTTGGATAACTGTTTGGGTTGGATCAGGGTATGTATTCTGGGATGAAACTGGTTAGGCAGTTGGTTTCGGGAAGGTTTTGAGGGTGTAGGAAGGTTTTATCTGGCTATCGAAAATTGGTTTCGGTTAGGGAAAGGATTATATTTTATTTTTTTTTTAAAAGGATCGGACCGCGCCATGATGGCTGCCTACGTACCCCCACAAGTTGGGAGATCAGGTCCTACGTAGTTCGCTCTCAGGGGAAAAAGGAACTGATGATTTAAGCGTAGAACCGCTTCACCGAGTCAGCATTGAGGGGTTGTGGAAATACCTCACCATCCATTTCTTGCAATATGAGGGCCCCTCCGGATAGCACTTTCTTGATCACAAATGGCCCTTCCCAGTTCGGGGCAAACTTCCCCTTGGCTTCGTCTTGACAAGGCATGACTCTTTTCAACACCAAATCATTTTCCTTGAACTTCCGAAGTCTTATCTTTTTATCGTACGATCGGGAGATCCTCTGTTGATATAGCTGACCATGCCAAACGGCAGCCACCCTCCTTTCATCAATCAGGGCCAATTGGTCGTATCGACTTTGCATCCAATCCTCCTCGCTTATCTGAGCATCGATCACTATTCTGAGGGACGCCATCTCAACTTCAACTGGCAGGACAGCCTCCATTCCATACACCAAAGCGTAAGGGGTTGCCCCTGTAGAAGTACGCGTTGATGTTCGGTATGCCAGCAGTGTGAGGGGTAACAGATCCGGCCATCCCCGATGATTAGCAGACATTTTCGCCATGATCTTCTTGATGTTTTTATTTGCAGCCTCCACTGCCCCATTCATCTTAGGACGGTAAATGACGGAATTGAGATGCTTAATCTTGAACTGGTCACACAGTTCCTTCATGAGGGCGTTGTTTAAATTCTTGGCATTGTCAGAGACCACAACCTCAGGTTGCCCATATCGGCAAATGACATTATTCCTGACGAAGTTGACGATGACCTCCTGAGTTACTTTAGGGAAAGAAGCTGCCTCTACCCATTTGGTGAAATAATCGATCATGACGAAAATGAATCGGTGCCCGTTGCTTGCTTTGGGCTCTATTGGTCCGATTACATCCATTCCCCACATTGAAAATGGCCACGGGGAGGTCATACAGTGTAGTTCATTGGGAGGTGTATGGATCACATTACCGTGCGCCTGGCATTGATAACACCGTTTGACATGATCATCGCAATCGGCTTTCAGCGTTAACCAATAATGCCCTGTCCTCAAGATCTTTTTGGCCAACATCGGTCCACTCATGTGTGGCCCACACACCCCGCCATGGATTTCATTCATAATCCTTTGGGATTGCGCTTCGTCTACGCATTGCAACAGTCCCAACCCGGCATCCCTTTTGTAAAGTGAATCGCCACTCAGGTAAAACTTCATCGCCATCTTTTGAATTCTCATCCTTTCAGTACGATTTGCCTGATCGGGAAGGGATCTATCTCTCAAATATTCCCTGATGTTATGATACCAGGGCTGCCCTGTCAACCCCACCTCGTCTGATAACACTGCCACATGTTCCTCATATGTCGGGGCATTTTGTACGGTGATCTCAATCTGTGGACTGTCCCTACTCTTGATCACGTGGATTAAGGAAGCCAAAGTCGCCAATGCATCGGCAAAATCATTTCGTCCCCGAGGAACATGGCGGAAAGCGATATCTTCGAACTCTTGCATAAGCTGGGTGACACAACGATGGTATGGAAGTAACCGAAGCTCCTTAGTGTTGTATACCCCGATTGCTTGTCTGATTACCAATTCTGAATCCCCGAACCACCGCTAGTCTTTTTACTCCCATGTCACGGGCCAAGCGGAGTCCCAAGATACACCCCTCGTACTCAGCGGTGTTGTTCGAATTGCTGAAACGAAGTTTAGTGGCCACGGGGTATTGTTCTCCGGTGATAGAGACTAGGACCGCTCCGGCTCCTGCCCCCTCGGCATTCATGGCACCATCAAAATACAGCTTCCAGAATTGTCCCTCGTCATCACATTTTTCGCGCGATACCCAAAATATATCCTCGCCCGGGAGAGGAGTTTCTAACGGCTCCATCCCTCCTGACGGGGCCTCTGCCAACTGATCTGCAATTCCCTGCCCTTTCATGGCCTTCTGGGTCACGTACACCATGTCAAACTGTTGTAAAATTAACTGCCATCTTGATAGTCGACAATTCAGCATGGGCCTTTCGAAAATATATTTCAGGGGATCCATTCTTGATATCAGGTACGTTGTATGCCCATGGAGGTAGTGCTGTAATCTCCCTGCAGCCCAGGCCAGAGCACAACAGGTCTTCTCAATGGGAGTGTAATTCTGCTCACATTGGCTAAATCTTTTGCTGAGGTAATAGATGGCCTGCTCTTTTCCCGCCTCATTTTTCTGTCCCAACATACATCCCATCGCGATGGCATTTTACCGATATATACATAAACAGAGGGATCCCATCCTTCGGGGGTACCAGCACTGGTGCCTCAGTCAATTGCTTTTTAATGGTCTGAAACGCCTTCTGACATTGCTCATATCCATTTCTTGGGACACCCCTTTTCTTAACAGTTTAAAAATCGGCTCACATGTAGTCGTCAAGTGGGATATAAAACGGCTGATAAAGTTTATCCTCCCGAGGAATCCTCTTATCTCCTTTTCTGTGTGAGGTGCCGGCATATCCACAATGGCCTTAATCTTTGCTGGATCCAACTCAATGCCCCGATCACTAACCAAGAAACCCAAGAGCTTGCCTGACTGTACTCCGAAAGCGCACTTGGCTGGATTGAGTTTCAAACTATACTTTCTGAGCCGATCGAATAGCTTTTTGAGATGAGTTATATGATCGAATTCTACCTTTGATTTCACAATAATGTCATCCACGTAGACCTCTATCTCCTTGTGCATCATATCGTGGAACAAGGCCATCATGGCTCTCTGATAAGTAGCCCCGACATTTGTGAGACCGAAAGCCAGTCGTCTATAGCAGAAAGTGCCCCAGGGGGTGATGAATGCGGTCTTTTCCCGGTCCTCTTCCGCCACCATTATCTGATGATATCCCGCAAAGCAATCCACAAAAGAATACATTCCGTACTGGGCTGTGTTATCTACCAGGATGTGTATGAAAGGCACCGGGAAGTTATCCTTGAGACTGGCCTTGTTTAGATCTCTGTAGTCTACACATACCCTCACCTTTCCTCCAGGCTTAGCCACCGGGACCACATTGGATAACCATTCAGGATAAGTGGATACCATAATGATTCCCGCCCTGAACTGCTTGATGATCTCTTCCTTCACTTTTAAGCTCCACTCAGGTTTCAACTTTCTTAGTTTCTGCTTGACAGGCCTGAAACCCTCCTTGATGGGTAACCGGTGCACCACAATGTCGGTGGACAATCCGATCATATCCTCGTGCGACCAGGCAAAGACATCCTCATATTGGCTTAGTAACTCAATTATTTCTGCTTTTTGGCCGGGGGTGAGGTCTGTCCCTATCTTGAGTTCCTTTGGCTTGTCAGGGGTTCCAATATCAACGGTGATGGTTTGGTCCAAGTTGGGTTTGGGTTTATCCTCGACCCATCCTTTGATCTCGTCAGGTGCGTCGTCGTAATCTGTCTCGTCTTGCTCAATGCCCATTAAATCGAAATCCAGCTCAATGTCAAAATCATAATCATCATTCAAATTTGAAAGACCATTTGTTAGGCAAGGATTACTCAAATGGGTACACCTGACATGAAACAAAATACTTGTCATATATAAATCATTTTTTACGACGATCGCAATTTCAAATAACACGAAGAAACGACACAATTATGCAGAAATAAAACAACAACAAAATAAAACTTCTTCATTCCCCCATCCTCTAGGGTTAACCACCCTGACGTCGAGCTTTACCCTTGTTTGGATATCACTAGTTTCTGGGTCCAATTATCGATGGTCAGGTCAGATGAAATGCGCTGGATAAAGGAGAGCCTCACATCGGACACCTCCCCGATGATTACGGATACGTCGCCTGAGTCCTTCTCCATATTTTCTCCAGGAATAATCAGCCCTGCCCAATCGATGACAGGCACAACTTGTTGGGCTCCCGGTGGTGTGATAACATTCGTCCCCTCCTTACTGCTTGTTGATTGTCCGGGGATATAGCATTTGGTTTCAAACTCTTTTGCGACTTCCTGCAGGAAACTTTCCCTCCAGGCCGACTCATTACGTGTGGGGGTTAACTCTTCATTCCCTGCCCCAATCACAGGTCCGCTGATCCCCTGCTCATTGCCGACTTTGGTCACTGGGCTGCCAACTAGCCGAATCGGAGTCGCACCCTGACGGTGTCCCCGTACTGCGCCCACATGGTATCCCAATCCTGCCTTGCCTATCTGCTGTGGTAGGTGGATGGGCTTGGTGATTCCCTGACTGCTTTTCCCTAGTCCCTGTCCAGGTTGGAAATTCATTTTAATCATTTCCCTTGCCACAAAGGTGAGTTCCGGAGAGACCCTTGGTTTCACAGCTGGAGCTCCCAGGCATTTATAATGGGGAGTGCTAATCTCTAGTGCTTGAAAACTGGCAGGCGCCGCTGACTCATCCACATTGATTACTGGTAGGCCACTCCTGGGAGGAGAAAGGGTCATCACATTCGGCCGAGATTGTTACCAGATTCCCATCGATGATCAACTTGATTTGTTGATGGAGCGTGGAAGGAACTGCCCCGGCCATGTGTATCCACGGCCTCCCTAACAGCAGGTTGTAGCTTGCCGTGATATCTAAGACTTGGAAGGAGATATCAAAAGTACAGGGCCCTATCTCCACTGGAAATTCTATCTCTCCGATGGTGTCCCTCCGGGATCCGTCAAAAGCCCGAACCACCACATGACTGGCCCGCAGGCGCTTGGGACTGATGTTCAATTTCTTCAGCGTACTGAGAGGACAAATATTCAATGCCGATCCCCCGTCGATCAGCACCCCATTCATGACATATCCTGAGGAGATTACCGCGATGTGTAGCGGTTTTCGGTGCCCCCTTCCCTCTTTGGGAATGTCTTCATCCGTAAAGGATATTGCATCGGTTTCCAATAAGTGGCCTACCAGTCGGCCGAAACCCTCCTCACTAATTTCTTTGGGCACAAATGCCTCCTCCAGAACCTTCATCAGGGTTTTGCAATGCTCACTGGATGAACAACACCAAGTCCATGACTGATGTTAGGGTTGATTCCTCATTTAAAATCTGGATCCCCCTCATTTCTGGGTGATCCATCCTTTTCAAAAACTCTATGGCCCTTTCCCTCCTTCGGAAACCTCTTCATTTTTTCTCTTTTGGCTCTCAAGGACTCGCCCGGGAAGATATAAGGGGTTCCCCTTGGTCGTCAAGGAAGCACAACTGGCCGCTTCCTCTGGTATTCCCCCCGTAATTCCAGGGTACAGTCTTCAGAATACAGATAGGGAGTTGCGGCCTTGCTGCAAGGATGATGGGCCTCGGGGCTGTCAGCTTGACAGGTCCCTCTATGTTATTCGTACTTACCCCTATCAACCTGATGGGCGCTACCCGTGCATCCCCATGATCATGTATCACGTTGATCATCTCCTCAATTTTCTGCACATAGTTCAACCTTAGCGGCCCCCCAGCCTCACTTGCCTCCGTCACATTGACTCCCCCCCCCCTCATGTCTCGGCAGGGGATTTGCCTTAACATTCGGGGAGTCCGGTTGCTCCACCACAATTTCCCCGTTGTCGATCATGTTCTGAATTATATGTTTCAATGTCCAACAATCTTGTGTATCATGACCCGGGGAACCCGAGTGATAGGCGCACCGTTTGCTTGGATCAAATCTCCTTCCCTTCGGGTCACTTGGGGGAGCCAAATTGATTATCTTCTTTTGGGCTACTAATACCGCTAATATCCGTTCAAGCGGCTCCCCGAGCGGGGTGAATACTCGGTTTTGCGAGGCCTCATATCTTCTTCGCCCCTCTGCTCTTTGATCTGTGAAATTGGGCGGTCGGGATGGCCCTCCCCTCTGTGCCTGTACCGGAAGATGGCTTTCTGCTTTTCTGGATGACCCTTGTAGGATGAGGGAGACATCCTCTTCCTTCTTCTTTTGGACCCTCCGGGAAGTGCTGCCATAGTTTCCATTCTGTATTTGCTCGGGCAGCAGTTTCTAAAGCAGTAAGATCCCGGATTTTACCCGACTTCAACCCCATGTCTACCATCTCTCCATGTTTAATCATTTCAGCAAAAGGTCTTCCAATCCCCGAGATGACCCTCTCATAATACGGTGCCTCTTGGATGTCTACAAAGGTCATCACCATCTCTGATTCGTTCATTGGGGGGGTCACCTGTGCGGCCATGCCCCTCCACCGTTGTGCATATTCCCTGAAGGATTCCCTAGGCTGTTTCTTAACCTTTGGTCATTTGGTACCTGTCAGGGGCCATCTGGGCCTGAAAGCTGTATTGGGTTAAGAAGGTATGGGCCAATTCCTCCCAGTTGTGGATTCGGGCGTTGTCGAGGCGGGGCATACCAGATTCTTGCCTCCCCTGTTAAGCTTTTCTGGAATAGTTGCATTCTTAACCCCTCGTCTTCGGCATAAGACCCGAGTTCTCCAATGTATATTTTCAAGTGTGTATAGGGGTCTCCCTTTCCATTGTATTTTTCAAACTCGGGAACTTTGAACTTTTCTGGATATCTGGCTCCAGGGAAAACACATAGATCTGAGTAATTAACCCTGCCCAGGGAGCCTATGCCCTTTAGAGATTGGATGGTCTCCTCCATGTGTTTCATTTTTCTCCGAAGGTCGTCATTGTCCCCCTCTTCTGGGATAGTAATCACTGTCCTGCCAGGTATGGGAACGGGCTTTGGGATGACTGGCTCGTCCTTGAGTCGGGGTTGGTCCTCTTTAAGCCAGTTTGTACCATTTTTAGGAGGATTCTGATCATCCCCTGGTGGTGGAATATTATGCGATCCCTGGTTTACCGGATCCTGTCTGATTAAGAACTGTTCCTTTAGCATTGTGGCCATTTCCATCATCTGTTTTTTAAAATCATCAAACTCCTCCCGAGATATGGAATTATGGTTAGGAATATCAGCCATTTCAGATGTAGAATTTTGGGCTTTCCTAGACTGCGAACGGGTTTGAGGAGCAATCCTGCGAAACAACGGTTCGAAGTTTAGTCTTGGGGAAATGAAAGAATGGATGCATGCTAAAACCGTAACCTTTTGCGTGTTTTTGGGTTTTTTAATCTTTTTCTGCAAAACAACTCGTTAGCGGTTCTTTATTGAAATAATACATGCTAGATATGATTTATTATGCTTCCCGTGTCGTTCCCTGCAAAACACAGAGGTTAGTATTTTCTTTTGACATAAAGGGGAAGCATATATGAATATGTTGCAATGGAATTATGGCATTTATACGCAGAAACGTAAAAGGGCATGAAGAGACTTATCCTGCGTTGGGTTAATCTGGGGCTGACCTATCCTAGGGTTACTCTCACGGGCTTTTCGGCATGAAGGTTCCCAAATCTTCGCAATCTACTCGTTTGAGCCCTTTCGATTGGAGCGGATTTGAGTGGTGCGTTTCCTGAGCCATCTCCGGGGAGCAGCCCCATCGAGTCCAGTAATAAGCAACCGACGGGTTCGCCTCAGGAGGAGGTACAATCTCAACATACATTCACATTCATCGTCCTCACCGTATGCAAATGATTACTTTAAGGTAAATCAACTCCATTCAATCATTCATTCATTGGACAAAAGCACACATTCACACAACAATAAGTAAAATAGGTCAAAATGTTGCATGCACATACATATTCATAAATTTTTTTAAGGATAGGATAGCATCAAGATTTGAAAGCGGCTTAAGCCCTCAAAGTCCCCAGCGGAGTCGCCAGCTGTCGACGCCGGGTTTTCGCTTTTCTCCTTTTTTATCTCCTCTTTAGTCTTTTCCAAATTTAGCCTTTTGGTTTATATGATTTTTGGAAAAGGTCGGCATTTAAGGTCGACGGGGTTTTGAAAGATCGTCTTTTATGATGAGCCAATTAACCAGAGTCGCCAGTTGGTATATTTGAAATGGATGTACCAACTCATCCGAGTTTTCGTTTTTTTATAAATCGCTGGCTCATGTGTGACTCCGAATTAATTGGTCTGCGAATCGAGATTCATAGAGTTCGGGGGCTTGTTTAAGTGAGGGGAAGGTGTTAGGGCATCCCTCGACTTCCGTTGAAACACGGTTACCGCAATCTTGATGCTTTTCTATCCTTTAATTCATAAAATGTGTGTGCGTATGCGCGCGTGTGTGTGTGTGTGTGCCTATGTGAATGTTGTGGTGAGTTTGTATGAAAGAATCATTTGGATTTTTAGGGAAAGTGTTTTAATTTGAGAACGCTTCGGAATGTCTTTTCGGTATACACGAGAAAGCTTTATTCTTTATGAGAAAGGTTTGATTTTAATTGTCCAAAACTATGAGATTTTTTCCATTAAGTGTCGTTTTGGCAAAACAAGAGTTTTAAACCTTCGTCAAAATAGGAATCGAGATCTATACGTTGCTTTCGTGAAACGATCGGGCAATTTCTAGAATCTCTTTCACCCTATGCACAAAGATTTAATAAAATGTTACTTATTTGCAAAATCATTTTGTGTGATGTTTGAAAACGATTTTCTTTAGCTTTTTCGTTAGATAGGAATCGACATTCATTAGCACTTCTCAAATTTTAACCTCGTGATTCTAATATTCTACTTTGATTGATTTTATGAAAGTCTTCATTGTTTTAGTTTTGAAATCAATTTTTTTGGTGTCACAAATCAAATAAAGCAATAAAAAGCGCGGGGTTATTCATGGGCATTTAAGCCATCAAAATAAACCCCAAACGCTTACAATCCCATCTTTTCACTATGACGGGGCCTTAAATCCGATTCTCGCCTTAGCGTCGTTTTAAGGCCCGACGATTACATGTTACAAACGAGCATCTTGAATCTATCACATACATCATACCGTCCATCATCGGATTTGGACCACGGGGTCACATTCCTAGGCTCACACGAGATTAATACATGCCCACACAACGAATACTACATAGCTAACCAACCCGGATTTATCTAATATGCCATGATATCCGGAAATGACAAATCTAAATAAATTACACCCAATAAATTATCACAAACAAGCTAGAGATTTCATCCAGTGGATATCCTCGGGTTATTAGGAAGAATTTTGTTCCAATGGAACCCTCACTAATAATCCCTAATTCATGATTGTTCAACAAGATACATGAAAGTTATATCTAATTTACCCAAATCGATAGGACATGAATTGCTAGAACAAATAGAAATTTTCACCTTGCAATTGATCTCAAATGGATGTGAACTTGTGTATTTGAATAGGATAAAGGATGTATTTGATACAATCAAACTCAAAAGAATTAATTCCACTCTTTTTTCCTTCTTCTTTCTCCCTATTTTGTTGCAAAATCTGGCTATTTTCTCTCTATTTCCGTGTTTTTTTTGCTGCTGCAGAAATTCTTCTTCTTCCAAAACTGCTGAACCTCCTGTATGCTGCCTGAAGCTGGCTTAAATAGGCTGGCCAGAGCCAGCCGCAGATCTATCTGCGGCTGGCCGCAGATGGATCTGCGGCTGGCCAGCTGGCACGCCTCCCATCGCACTCAGCTGGTAGTGCTGATTTCCTGGTTTCCGTGCTGGCGCACCCACTTGGCCGCAGATCTATCCGCGGCTGGCGGGCTTGACTTTCTCGATTTTCGTGCCACGCCTCGATTTTCGTGCCGCAACGTCGGTTTTCGCTGACAGGCTCGTATTCTGCAGTCCGGGAATTTCCGGGAGACGTGCCACCTCATTCGGAAATGCCTGCCTCGGACGGCTTTATTGTCACGTAAACTTGGGTTGCCCAAAACATTGCGGCGGTGCCGGGCGCTTGCCCTTGTGCCCGCTCCTTTGCTCCCGCAAGCCGGTTCAATTGACGATTTCGCCCTCCTGTCATGGTTAGTAGAAGGAAACGCAAAATTTGGGTGTCTACAATGACTTAATATGGAAAGCTATTTAATACCATACTCAATCAGATATTATAATCCGGGATTATAATTATAATCTCATGGATTATAATCCCGAGATTATAATCATTACAAACAAATATAACTTTAATGATCAAAAAACAAATCAAATTTTGGTTTATTTTCATTTAAATCAATGATAATTATTTTTAATAGCTATCTATACCCATAATCTTACAAAAATGACCAAAAATTGACTTTTCTCTTAACCATGATTAACTATTGCTTATTTGACAATAATGTGACATTTGACATAAATGACCAAAAATTGACTTTTTCCTTAATCATGATTAACCATTGTTTACATGTCAAATGATATGACATTTGACATGGAAAATTAAATGATTATTTTTATTGCTGACATAATACAATATCAGTTAAAACAAATAAGTAGAAATATTAAAAAAAAATAGTAACATTAAAATTATGAGGCTGAACTGGAAATTAAAAATATAAAAGTGCAATTAATAAGGGAAAAAAATACAAAATACAAAACAACAATTAAAAAACAAACAAATAAAAAATAAAAAAAAAGTTACAATTATCAAATAAAACAACAATTAAAATACAAAACGCGAATTGAAAAAAATATTTAAAAAAATCCCGATTTCCACCGCCAGTGTTTGAGACCCAACATCACTACCCATCTTCTAAATTTCCACCACAATTAAAATAAAGTAAACAACAATTAAGAAAAACTCTAATTAAATAAATTAAAAAAAAAACACGAGCTCGTCGACGCGAGAAGACTGAGGATGGCGAGATTAATTTTTTTCATGTTGATTTATAGGTTATTGGGATGTGGGGGATTTGGAATTTGAGGGATTTGGGATTTAGGGGGTTTGGGTTCTGGGTGGAGGAGAGAAAGAGGATGACGAGGCCGTGGGTGGCGAGAAAGGTGTGAGCATTGGCATGCCGAGGCCCCAAGAGAAGCAGCGAGCGGTGCTGGTGGCGTCGCCGCACCAAAAATCGATGTGGTGGAAGCGCTTGATGGAGAAACGAGCGGGTTTTGGATTGTTGCGGATGAAATTGTTGAAATCCACTAGCTTGAATGCCGCTTATGAGTTGCTATCGTTTGCCGTTCACACCTCAAACTCGTGTATAAACAGATTTGCAGAGGGTGATTTTTCCCTTTCCTGATAATGAATAAGAATTGAGTTTAGTTTTTGATTTGATAATTTGTTATTTACTCATGTCCATTTTAACAATTAAATGAGTTTTTATTATTTTACAAAACTACTGGTGTTGAATTATGTCGGGCAAAAAAAATAAAAAATAATTTAATTTCCACTTTAGATGCCAACTCATGTGACATATCAGCATTTATGAACTATGATCTGATGTTAGGTCAATTTTTGATCATTTTTGTAGTCATTTTAAAAACATTATAGGTATAGGTGTTAAAAATTAATTTTTATTGGTTTAAATGAAAACAAACTAAAAGTTGAATGGTTTTTTTTTATCATTAAATCTTCTGAAAAATTGAATTAAAAAAAAAAAAGATAGCTAAGTCCTTGGTAAAATGAAATGTCAGCAAAAAAGAATTAAAAAATTATTATTTTGCAACTCATCTGCCAAGTAGGAATCCACTTCATCATCGGTTAACCCTGGTTCATCATTGGTTGATTTCAAGGATATTTGTTTATCCAATTATTATTAGAGTTCAAAGGTTTTTTTATATAAAAAGAGCTCATTGATTAAATTAAAAAAAAAAAATTAAATTTTAAAAGTTTTTTGGATCATTAAGTCAATATTATTTACATCTATTTTCTTTTTCTTTTGACAAAAATGATGACTTTAATCTCTGAAAATCATGGTCCGTCAGTGAGTCTGTTTGAAATCCAAAACCTTTGAACGCTATGATTTTGATGAAAGGTAAATTATTGTTATATTTTGAGCACCTTATTTTAAAAAATTTAGTACATGATATTATTCAAAAATTCACTTCCGAGCCCTTGGCCCTTCCCCACAAAACTCCTATATATGTTTTGTTTAATTCTAGTCAAGAAATGACACCAAACAGAATGTCCACTAATCTCTCCCCCTTTTTCTTCGGGTGTCTCAAATTTCTAAGGAAAACTCTCCACCCCAATGCTTGACCCCCCAAAAATGGCCCCTATCCTCCTCTCCGAATGACTTATTTTCATCCAGGCTACTACAGCTTCTTACGGTTGGGGTCCTTCAATATCCTGGAGGACCCTCCTCCATTCTTCATCATCGTCCTAATATCGCCCCCTCTACGTTCAACCTCGATTCTTTCATGAATTTTCCCAAATCTACAGAAAATTGTATCATCATTTTTTCCAGGTCTTCTAGGCAATCGGAACACATGCTCTGGCCTCTCTGGGGCGACTAAAATGCAAAGAAACGACGAGGGGAAAATAAATATTTAAGTACGTTGGGATTATTTGGCACGATAATATATTATTATTATCGGGATTTTTAATTTACGAAAAGATAGGTACTGGGATTGTCGTGAATAATCCCGACAAAGTGTTGTATAAGAAAATACGTACCAAGAATTACTATATTTTTTGTGTGGCAGCAAGTTTGTAGAAAATGAGTTGCTTCCCATGTTTTTCTTCGAGTAAGAAATCAAAGTCCGACGAGAAATTGCCTGTCGCTCAAGCAACAGAAGCGAGAGCTGCATTGTTACCATCTGCGTCGCCAGGTACATACAAATTTCCTCCAATTTACATGTCTTGAAAATTTTACTTCCTATGTCCTACAAAACAAAGTCTCATCTGAATTTTTCTTGATCGATTTGTGAAATTTTAAAATTTATAATTAATGTGATTTTTTTTTATTTTGATTAATATAATAGTTAATATTAAGTAAAAGGAAATGAGACTTTTTTTGTGGGATGAAGGGAGTATTATTTAGCAGTTTTTGTTTGAATCTTTTGATGGCAGGTAAAGCAGCAAATTAAGACTATTTTCTGGCTGATTATATGTTTATTTTATGAGTACGTTGCTATTATCAGGTGTCACCGACTCACCAGAGAACGTACATAAGGGGACAAAAGGAGAGAAGTAATTTGAAAAATAGGGAGTACTTGTTAATTAAAAATAAAAATAGCCATTATACGAAATCAGATTTGTTATCTTATTTTTTGTCTCATCTAACATTTAGCGTCACATCCCATGTATTGACGTAGATAATCTTTATTCACATACAAAATTAATTGCAAATAAAAGAATGAATAATATATGGAAAAGGTTTACTAGCATATCCGACATTGAAGTATAAACTGAGTTACAATTGGACCACAAAGTTTCAACTTGCTTCCTAAAGTAAGTCTAAGTAAGCACAATGAAACCTAAATAATAATTAAGTCAATTTACTTGTCAAAATAGTGACAAGTGAGAAATATTTGAATAGTATTTAAATATTTTTATATAGTTAAACTTTGTAATATTCACTCGAACATTATTTATACTCATTTAAATATTTTTTATTTTCTTATTTTCTTATTATTTTTTTTTGGGGTCAGATTTTTCCTCAAGG
Organism: Aralia elata; assembly: GCA_034770075.1. Taxonomy (NCBI): domain Eukaryota; kingdom Viridiplantae; phylum Streptophyta; class Magnoliopsida; order Apiales; family Araliaceae; genus Aralia; species Aralia elata. The sequence continues at coordinate 56,955,231 of CM068384.1, read as the reverse complement.
TCGGTATTGGTTTATTTATTGGTACTTGAGTGGGTATCGAGATGATTAAAACTTCATATTCCCAATTGTAAGTGTATACTTTGTGATCAAATACACTTTTAACCCTTTGGCAAAAATTCAAAGAATGAGATAGTGGATGAGACAACAGTTGCCATAGAAGATTTGCACTCACAACTATACGTGTATATGTTATTTGTGTTTTTGTGAAACTAATTCAATTAGCAGGAACAAAAAAAAAAACAATTAGGGGAGGGGAGAAAACCTGCAATTTTTCATGTCTTTTTTATTTTTCCCCTTAATAATTTGGTTTTTTCTTGTGCAGGGCATGAAAAAGAAACACCATCTAATCAAGTGAAAAATAAAGAAGATTCAACATCCGAGGTCGGAAATATTGCAGCACAAACTTTCACTTTTCGAGAGTTGGCCACTGCAACGAAGAATTTTAGACAAGAATGTCTATTAGGTGATGGTGGATTTGGGAGAGTTTATAAGGGGACAATTCAGTCTAGTGGCCAGGTTACATATTAATGACTTATTTTCAGAATTAATATTTGCAGAAGAAAAATTGATATTTTTTCAACACTCTCCTCACGTGAATACTAAATGGGACTCATATATTTATCTGAGTGAGTGGGATCTTGTAGAAATGTCAAATTTTCCTTGTGAGAATAGTAATTCCGTCTATTTTTTCCCATTGGAAATTTTACTCTATATTACAATGTGCTTGTTCGTTTAGCGGTATTTGGAGCGTTTGGGAGTTCCAAATGCACTTGTTTGTCTAACAACAACTTATTTCAAATGCAACTTATTTAACTCACAAACGCAGCTTTTGTTGCCCAAACACAACATTGATGCGATGCGTTTGGACCTCTAAACGCTACCGCTCTAAACGTACCAAGTGCTAGTAACCGAACAAACCCAATATCTATTTGAATCTGTTGCACTAAGGTTTGAGTTTTTGGGACATTTTTGAATAGATTGTGGCTGTGAAGCAACTGGACAGAAATGGAATGCAAGGAAACAAGGAGTTTCTTGTTGAAGTCTTGATGTTGAGTCTTCTCAAACACCATAATTTGCTCAATCTTATTGGATATTGTGCTGATGGAGATCAAAGACTTTTGGTATATGAGTACATGCCATTGGGTTCCCTTGAAACTCATCTGCATGGTATTCCAGTTCAACCTATCTTCAAAAATATACATCTATATATACATTAACTAATTAGAAGGTTTCTAAGATTGACTTTAGATAATCTAAGTTCACTTCAAATACGAATTATTTTTAATATTTACATAACAATCCAAACGTACGAATGTAAAAGGCATGCACAAAAATGAAACAAAAATGTAAATTTTTACCTAGTTTAAGACTGCGAAGCACTATAATTATAATAATGTAAAATAAGTATATGTTTTTACAGCTTAGATTTGATTTTTTTTAAAATTTTTCTAATTTTTATAAAGTCATTGATGCACATCACTAAATTACATGAAAATTTACGGTGGCAGATATTGCCAGAGTAAAATTGATATTGCCAGAGCATTAAGTATCTATTGAAGTGTTATGTGTTGATAGAACAATTGTAAAAGTATAACTAAATGCATATATGTTCTGGCAACATCGTTATTGCTATAGCAATATCAACAACCAAAAAATTACATGTTCTCATGTCTTTACAAGTTCTTTACATCCATATGGTTAGATTGTTATGTGAACATCAAAACTAGTTCGTATTTGATGTGAACTTACATAAATTATCTAAGGTCAATCTTAGAAACTTTTTACCGATATACATTTCCCTTCTGCGTATTCTCAATTCTACTCGGAATCATAAGCTTAAAACTGCAGACAATCCGGCAGATAAAAAGCCGCTAGATTGGGTAACAAGGATGAAAATAGCTTCAGGTGCTGCTCAAGGTCTGGAGTACTTACATGTGAAGGCCAACCCCCCGGTTATATACCGTGATTTGAAATCCTCAAACATCTTGTTGGAGGAAGATTTTCACCCAAGGCTCGCTGATTTTGGGCTTGCCAAGCTTTCACAGTCCGGGAATAAGTCTAGTGTTCCTCCCAGGGTGATTGGAACCTATGGTTATTGTGCTCCAGAGTATGCAAGAACTGGTGAGCTCACATTGAAATCAGATATATACAGTTTTGGGGTTGTTTTATTAGAGCTCATTACAGGCCGTCGAGCTGTAGATCCTAATCGACCAGCAGACCAGCAAAATCTTGTTACCTGGGTATACATCTGATCATTCTAGTTTCTCTAATTCTCTTCTTGTTTGAACATGAAAAGTAAATACTAATCCTGTTTTTGTTCTGATTTTCGAACAAAAATATAAAAAAATTTGTTTGCGTCTATGTTACATGGACAAGGATTGAGTGTCCAGTTGAACACAGTATTTTGAAAAGTCTAACACGAGTACTCCTCAATTTTACCAATTTCTTTTACACTAAAATTAAGTGTTAGTACTCATATCCTTGTCCGAGTGTCCAATGTCGGATATGAGTACTTTAGGGCAAAATGAAGAGTCCATGTAACAGAGGTTTGTATAATGTTTTTTACATTTGCATAATGTTTTTTACATTTCATTTGAAAATTTGAATACAGAACATTCCCGTTCTTTGGAAACGGGAATGTTCTGAAATCATAACATTCTCATTTGAGAAATTGAATTCAGAACATTCCCATTTGGAAATGGGATGTTTTGAATTCATAACATTTCCATTTGAGAAATTTAATTCAGAACATATTACTTGAGAACATACTAGTTGAGATTTTTAGCTAATTGTTGTTTGTTTGGTGATTTATTCTAAAAGATTTGTTATTTATGATTAATGTTCTTGAACAGGCACAACCCATTTTCAAGGATCCAAAAAGATTTCCTGAGATGGCAGATCCACTTCTGAACAGGGAATTTTCTGTGAAAAGTTTAAATCAAGCAGTTGCGGTTGCAGCTATGTGCCTTGAAGGGGAACCGACAGTCCGACCCTTCATCACAGATGTTGTTGAAGCGCTTGGTTTCCTTGAACTCGACCCCAAAGATGTAACCAATATTTCTACTTCTAATCCTCCAGCTCCAACTCCAGCCAAACCTTCACATATAGAAATTCCTTATGATGCTCATGATAACAAAGAGGTGGATGACATTTCTGATCACCAAAGTGAGGACAGTTCATCGGATCATGAGGAGGAGGATGATGGTCGGATTGAAAATCATCAGAGTGATAGAGAAGAAGATCAAGTTGATCATGAAGATAGAAATGATGATGATAATTTGTTGGATGAAGATGGTGGAGAAGATGATGAGGATGAAGATGAGGATGATGATAATGATAATGATGATGAAGTTCCACCGGAAAGCCAGACAAAATCCATAAAGTCGCGGTCCAAAAAAAGCAAGGTGGAATTATCAGACGACGAAAGTATGTATTCATCAAGTTCAAGAAGTAGCAGTAGCAGCATCAATGATAAATGAGGAGACACAAGCACCAAAGAGGGATTTAAATTTCAGGCAGTGGATAATTCACTTGGACAATACTATAGAAACAAGTTGCATTTGTATAGCTGAAAGTTACAATTGTATAATACTTGTATAACAACGGTCATCCGAAAATGATACTATCTGTTATATGGATGTAACTCGTATCTATAGACTGCCAAAATGGACTGCTCATTTCGAACTACTTGGAATCAGGATCCCAAAAAAAGGGTGGGCCAACCGCGAAAACAAAGAGTTAACTCCAAAGGACATCTTGCAAGTAATGTTGACTCAAAGAATCCTCGGATGAGATTATGAGAACACTTTTGGTTTGACTTCGAGAAGTAAAAACTAATCACCTACTACTTTTGAATTGAATCTTGAAGTGTAAGATGAGCAGCATGAGTTTAGGAGATTCAAAGCGCCACAGTGTTGGTTCCAGTTCAAGGCATGTCTCTTTATTAGCTGTGAAAATCACGGAAAATATTGCAGTCCTAAACTCCTAATAGATATATTTCGGCTTGGTGTTAATTTGAAAAGACACAAAATGTCTTTCAAAATGCTGCTATGATTTGTAATGATTATGTTTTTCTCTGTTTTGAATCTAGTGTTATATGTATGTTTTCAAAAAGATGGCCTTGCTGATTCAAGTTTTTCTTTTGTTTGGGTAAATACAGGATTTTCAGATTTCACTGATCAGGTAATTTGGAACATATACAACCACCAAGAAACATAGGATGTCTCATATATGGAACAAAGCTATTTGATTTCATCAACTTGAGATTTGAACTTTTGCAATATATAATTTTAGAGAGCAGAAGTTATAAGCTCATCTATTTTGCAAAAACGAGTCTCATTTGCTATTTTTTTTGTTTCACAAAAAGAGTCTTCTTACAGACAATGTATTTAAATTTGTTATCATAATTTCATTGTCATGCTACCAATACTAACAAGTTATCATTTTTAGGCAATCAAAAATATATCCTTAATAATTACAATATTTTGCAAACAGAACTCTTTTTTGAATGAAGGGTTTTCGTAGTCAAGCAAGTCTAAGGAAGGCCTTGCTGCACCCTGCACTGTGATTCTATGTATATCTGCTAACTACTGCATAATGCAGTTGGATCAAATAAGTGGGAACAAGAGGGTTACTGGGAACTCTTATTGCACCGCCTGGGTACTATAGTTCTGAATTGTGGTACGAGAATTAGATTCCTTGTGTATTCTACCGTAGGTAGCATTCCTCGTATCCAATTTCATTCTGCATACACAATCGATTGGCGTTCCAGGGAACAACAAAGGCAATGATGCATTCAGAATAATATATACTTTATAAATCAAGGGTGGAAAAAACACTAATAATGGATGAAAATAAAGTTTTCAGTTTCACTAGTATGGGCGTCTAGCTTTTTGCTAGTTTTCTAGCTTATGTTCTTTGTTTTCCTTCAGTAGTGAGGGCTACTTTCTATGTTATTTTAGATTTTCTCTTTATGCTTAACCTCCACGGATTTAATTATTTATTTATTTATTTTTCAATAAACGGTAAGAACTTCATTGTAATTTGCATTTATACAACTATCTAAGAATAAAAGCAAATGCAAAGAAAACTGAAAGCTGAGACATGACCAGCTGAACATCTCTGGTTTTGTGAGAAGTATTCTTAGGCTATGTTACACGGACTCTTCACTTTTCTCTAAAGTCCGACACTCGACTCTTGGACAAGGTACGAGTAGTTGAGTACTAGATATTTCATTTTAGTGTAAAAATATTGGCAAAATTGAAGAGTATCTTCGGACTCTTCAAAATATTGTGTCCAACTAGACACTTCATCTGAGTCTATGTAACATAACTCTTAGGCTGGTCTTTTCCCTCTTAGGTGAGATATTTCCAGGTCCAAACTTCGACTCTTGTTTATACGGATTAAAGTAACTGGTCACTTACAAGCAGAAAAGAATATTAGTACGGCACAGAATTGGTCAAGACAATGAGCATGGTATAGCTATCATGTTAATATTATTGAAACAAAGTATAGGAATTTGAGTTTTAAAGTGGGAAACGGCAAAGAAGAATTATAGACTGATGAATTCTTCCTATGTTTTACTCTCTTCTGCCAAGTGTTGTTCTTTGATCCTTCTCAAGACTGTCATATTTGCTCTTCGGTCATTCTGTATTCTCTCTAAACTTTTAAATCAAAGTGCCAATTTTATATACTATATTTGTCCATGAAAAACTAGCTTAGTTTGACATTTTTGGTCAAATTGAATAATTTTAGAATTAAAAGTTGAGCATATTTATTTATATTTTCATACTCATTAGTAAATTCGATATATTTTCTTATGGTTATAATTTCTCCATATATATTTACAAAACATAATGTCGACGCCGGTTTTTTCCCTTCGCGGGTCCTTTTAGTCTTTTCCAATTTTATCCTTCTTGATTAAAAGATTTTTGGAAAAGGTCGGCATTAATGTCGACGGGGTTTTGAAAGATCGCTTTTTATGATGAACCAATTAATCAGAGTCGCCAGTTGGTATATTTGAAATGGATGTACCAACTCATCCGAGTTTTCGTTTTTTATAAATCGCTGGCTCATATGTGACTCCGAATTAATTAGTCTGCGAATCGAGATTCATAGAGTTCGGGGGCTTGCTTAAGTGAGGGGAAGGTGTTAGGCACCCCTCGACTTCCGTGAAAACACGGTTACCGCAATCTTGATACTTTCCTATCCTTTGATTCATGAAATGTGTATACGTGCGAGTGTGTGTGTGTGTGCTTATGTGAATGTTGTGGTGAATTGGTATGAAAGAATCCTTTGGATTTTTTTTAGGGAAAGTAGTGTCTTAATTTGAGAATGTTTCAGAACGTCATTTCTATTAATACGAGAAAGCTCCCTCTATTCATTCGAAAGGTTTGATTTTACTTATCAAAACTATGAGGTCTTTATTAGGCGCCATCTTGATAAAACGTGAGTTTTTTTCTTTAAACCTTAACCAAAATAGGAATCGAGATTTATACGTTGCTTTCATAAATGATGGGCAATTTCTAAGATCTCTTTCGCCCTATGTATCGAGGTTTGATAAAACGTTTATTTCCGTTTATAAAACCATTTTTCCTGACATTTGGAAATAATTTCTTTTCAGCTTTCTCGTGAAATAGGAATCAACTTTCATTAGCATTTCCAAATTTTAGCCTCGTGATGCTAATATCCTACTTTGATTGATTTTAGAAAAAATCTTTATTGTTTTGATTTTGAAATCTTTTGTTTGATATTACAAACCAAATTTAAACATCACAACGCGTAAGGGCTATTCATGGGCATGTAAGCCATCAAAATACCCCGAACGCCAACAATCACATATTCCACTAATACGGGGCCTTAAATCCGATTCTCGCCTTAGCGTTGTTTTAAGGCCCGACGATTACAGATTTACTACGGAAGCTACATCATTCTTACTATTTACATAAAAAACGTCCATCATCGGATTTGGACCACGGGGTCGCTTTCCTAGGCTCACAACCACGATTACCACGTGCTCACAAAAGGAATACTACAATAATAACAACGTGGATTGCCTAACACATCCTAGAAATACAATCAATTAAACTACGCCTAATATATATCCATGAACAAACTAGAAATTTCACCAATTGGATATCATCGGGTTATTAGGAAGAATTTTGTTCCAATGGAACCCTCACCAATAATCCCTAATCCATGATTGTTCAACAATATTCTTGAAAATTACAATTTAATTTAACCAAATGACATGATAGAAGTTGCAAAAATAAGGAGATTTTCACCTTGCAAATGATACCAAAATTGTGTAGAAACTTGTGTATTGAGTGAAGTATGAGATGTATTGATAGAATCCCACAATAAGGGAAAATTCCTCTCTTTTTCTCTCAATTGTTACAAGAATTTTTTGCTATTTCTCTCTATTTTCGAGCTAAAACTGCTGCTGTTTTTCTTCTTCTACCGCCAAAACTGCTGAACTTTCTGTATGCTGCACGAAACTGGGCTGAAATAGGCTGGCCAGAGCCAGCCGCTGATCCATCTGCGGCTGGCTGGCCCACCTACCATCGCACTCAGCTGATAGTGCTGATTTCCTGGTTTCCGTGCTGGCGCACCCACTTGGCCGCAGATCAATCCGCGGCTGGCTGGCTTGACTTTCTCAATTTTCGTGCTACGCCTCGATTTTCGTGCCGTGACGCTATTTTTCGCTGACAGGTTCGTATTTTACAGTCCGGGAATCATTGGGAGGCGTGCCACACCTTCCGGGAATGCCAAATTCGGATGGCCTTGCTGTCACGTCGATTTCGGTTGCCCATTGTCATGGTGGCGTCGAGCGTCTGTACTTTTTCCATCTTTCGCTCTCGCAGGCCGGTCCATTTGACGAATTTGCCCTCCTGTCAAGGTTAGTATACGAAGTGCAAAATTTGGGTGTCTACAGCTGCCCCTCTTTATCATGTTTATGAAATGTTAAATGAAATGAACAGGATAAAGAAACAGACACCCGATGTCTGAATGACAGTGCACAGATATGATAATACACACACGATGCAACACATGTAGTTTATGGTACGACACAAGATGTAGCGCATGCAAACATTCGAAAGAGTGTCAATGCATCAACCCTCTGACCGTATTTGTTGGTCGTTAGGTTCACTCTTCCAATCTATCATCTCGTTCAGGGCCGGGTATCGTTGCCGGTCACCCATCACGTAACCCCCGGTTATCGTCGCCGGTTGGTTATCTTGTCGGAGCCGGTTTTCGTCGCCGGACATCCATCTCGTGATCGCCGGTTATCGTCGCCGGTCGATCGTCTTGTCGGGGCCGGGTATCGTCGCCGGTCACCCATCGCGTAACCCCCGGTTATCGTCGCCGGTTGGTTATCTTGTCGGAGCCGATTTTCGTCGCCGGACATCCATCTCGTGATCGCCGGTTATCGTCGCCGGTCGATCGTCTTGTCGGGGCCGGGTATCGTCGCCGGTCACCCATCGCGTAACCCCCGGTTATCGTCGCCGGTTGGTTATCTTGTCGGAGCCGGTTTTCGTCGCCGGACATCCATCTCGTGATCGCCGGTTATCATCGCCGGTCGATCGTCTTGTCGGGGCCGGGTATCGTCGCCGGTCACCCATCACGTAACCCCCGGTTATCGTCGCCGGTTGGTTATCTTGTCGGAGCCGATTTTCGTCGCCGGACATCCTTCTCGTGATCGCCGGTTATCGTCGCCAGTCGATCGTCTTGTCGGGGCCGGGTATCGTCGCCGGTCACCCATCGCGTAACCCCCGGTTATCGTCGCCGGTTGGTTATCTTGTCGGAGCCGGTTTTCGTCGCCGGACATCCATCTCCTGATCGCCGGTTATCGTCGCCGGTCGATCGTCTTGTCGGGGCCGGGTATCGTCGCCGGTCACCCATCGCGTAACCCCCGGTTATCGTCGCCGGTTGGTTATCTTGTCGGAGACGGTTTTCGTCGCCGGACATCCATCTCGTGATCGCCGGTTTTCGTCGCCGGTCGATCGTCTCGTCGAGGCCGGGTATCGTCGCCGGTCACCCATCACGTAACCCCCGGTTATCATCGCCGGTTGGTTATCCTGTCGGAGCCGGTTTTCGTCGCCGGACATCCGTCTCGTGATCGCCGGTTATAGTCGCCGGTCGATCGTCTTGTCGGGGCCGGGTATCGTCGCCGGTCACCCATCGCGTAACCCCCGGTTATCGTCGCCGGTTGGTTATCTTGTCGGAGCCGGTTTTCGTCGCCGGACATCCATCTCGTGATCGCCGATTATCGTCGCCGGTCGATCGTCTTGTCGGGGCCGGGTATCGTCGCCGGTCACCCATCACGTAACCCCCGGTTATCGTCGCCGGTTGGTTATCTTGTCGGAGCCGGTTTTCGTCGCCGGACATCCATCTCGTGATCGCCGGTTATCGTCGCCGGTCGATCGTCTTGTCGGGGTCGGGTATCGTCGCCGGTCACCCATCACGTAATCCTTTTTCACTCAACACGTCAATTGGCTGCAAGGGAGCAAGGTGGGACCCACCAGGGCCAGCCGCGGATGGATCTGCGGCCAGCCGCAGATTGATCTGCGGCCAGCCGTAGATACATCTGCGGCTAAGATCGGGATGTATAAGCTGCTCGCCGCTTCCAGATCTGTCACTTTCAACTTCCAACTCACATATATTCTCTCGATTTTTGCTTGTTTGCAAGGGCCTCTTGTCGATTTTTCCAACTTTCCTGCAAAAACTGCTCCGGTAGGATCGATCTACGCGCTACAGGTAACACTTTGACCGGTCACTTTTCAATTTCGTCAATGTTTTGCTATACATTTGACTATTTGCATGTTTAGAGATAAAATGTATGCTTTACAATGCTATGCAATGTACTATCATATATACATGCTATGTATTAACTGTGTGAGTCCTATTTTATGTTCATGAGGCGGTCCCACATACTGTTATTCCTTTTCTGTAAAAAATCATGCATTACATGCTGTAATTACACTTATGAATGCAATTTTGATCTGTTTGAGGCTTGGATTGATGGAAAACATGTTTGGCTTATGCCTGGGATGTCCATTTTTACAAACGAAACTCTGCCGATTTTTTTTTTTTTTTTTTTTTTTGCACATACCATAAACATGCATCATGTTGCATTAATTATATGATGAGGGTAGGGATTTAGAATATTCATTGCATAATTTTTAAAAGGGAACTTACCTTCCTTTTCGCCTGTTCTATCCCAGCTATGGATTTTGATGCGCCCACTAGCTCTTCTGCCTCTCGGACTTCGGGTGTTCGCCGTCGTAGGGCTGCACCTGCCCCTGTTCCTCCTCGGACCCGTCAGGCTCGTCGCTTGACGGAGGCTGTCATCCGTCCTGATCATCCAGACGTTGAGGGGGTTGTTCCTCCGGAGGTTGCGGTGGAGGAGCCGTCTTCCAGCACACCGGCTCCCCATTCTCATCGCGCTTTATCTGGCGCTTCTGTCCAGATACCCGACCTATTGGGTCGGGATCTCAGCCGTCATCCCTCGGCATCCCTTGTTGCTAATGAGGTATATTCAATTCTGCTCTGAATTTGCTCTCAATTCCTCAATTTCTGTTCTATCTGGACTGACCCATTGGTGATTTTCACAGGTGCCTGAGTTTACCCAGCCGAGGGGTAACTGGTTCAACATTTACTCCCTTTACGCGGCCTTGCACAATGATTACCGCGCGGTGGTGGACTCTTGGGGTTTTCGCCACTTCTTCACCATCATTCCCCGCCAGTGCCCCTGGGGTTATATGCGGGCTTTGTCCGAGAGGTGGTTTCATCAGACCCAGTCCCTTCATCTTCTGGACTGTGAGGTCGTGCTGACCCCTTGGGATTGGCGGTATATCACGGGGATCGAGTTCACCGGGTCCCGTGTCCCTCTGGACCTCGATATTACTCCAGCAGAGGTTCGCGCTCTTTTGGGCTTTGCTGCCGATGACCGGGTCTTCAAGGCCCGCAGTATCCGGTCCGGAGCATTAGCTGTCGATGCTGTCGGAGGTTTATACGCACAGCCTATCCCAGCGGATCAGGGCACTCGTGACATCCTGCTACGGCGCTTGTTCCTGACTATCATGAGGGGTTGTTTCCTAGGGAACAACTCATCTACCATCCACTTCAGCGTCGTAGGGGCTGTTCGAGATGTAGACCGGATTGGTGACTACGACTGGGGGTCGTTCACCTTCGTTTATTTCCTCCACGGTCTGCGTCTACGCTCAGAGGGACAGACCGATGCCTGGCTCGGTTTCTACCACTTTCTGTTGGTGAGTCTTCTCCTCCTTTTGATTTATTGCACTTATCTTTATTTCATTTCTCTTTTTCGCACTTTAATAGTTACTCACGCCCTACCTTGTTTCCGTTCACAGTTCTGGGCTTACGAGCGTTTTCCATGCTTGAGGCCTGTCACCACCCTTGGCCCAGACACTTATCCCCGGGGTCGGCGATGGCATCACAGCACTTTAGAGGAGGTCCCAGTGTCGGGCAGCTTTGTCCATTGCCGCATTCAGCTGGAGCTGATCACTGCTGCGGAGGTCGTCTGGACTCCCTATCTTTCGGAGCATCTGGCTGTGGGGTTCACCGATGGACATCCTTCCGACCCGGAGTTTGCACTTTCCACCCGTCGTCTCACCCTGCAGAGTGTTGGAGGCTGGGTGATGTACCTAGGGGAGCGCGCCTTCAGATGTGTGACCGGAGAGATTCGCATCCCGCATTCCCTTTCTTTCACTACTTCCTGGCCGCTGGATTCTCAGCCCTCGGAGATCATGCTCGCCGGGGAGGACGGTCGGATGCTTTCTACGGGTCCCAGTACGAGTGATGCATTCCGTACCTGGTGGGTGCCCCGTACCATCGGTCCTCAGACTCGGGCCACTTTCTTTCTTGGAGACATGGTTCCAGGCTCGGTGACGATGATTGATTAGGCTGCCTGTGTTCGGACCCCCACCCACGCTGAGCAGATCGCCACATTGACCCGTCAGGTAGATCAGTTGTCGCTGTTTCTTCGGGTGTTGGGCCGGACCCCGGAGGAGGCTTACGCCTACGATCCAGACGGTGCGGGTTATGATGCAGGCCCGAGTTCATCTGATGCCACAGCGCATCCATACATTCCTGATATGAACTTTGGTCCTCCGAGCTCGACGACCCCAGGGGATCAGTTCGAGGATCCTGCTTTCATAGATGATACTGATTTTATTTAGATCAGGATAGGATAGGGCTTTTTGTACCTGCATCCGTTTAGATTTCTTTTTCATTTATGCACTATGTACTGAACTCATTTATCTATTATGCACAGTTCCCTTTTTATCTTTATGGAGTTCACTTATTTTATTTATTTTTTTAATGTATGATGCATGCCCCTTTTTTATTCATGGATAGAGAATGACCCTTGTACAGTCTTTTTGATACTATTTTTCACAGATGTCGTCCTCAGATGCCGTGGTACGTTTGGATTCCATTCCTCCCACAGGGTTGGTTGGCAGTCTCCTCCGCTGGTTTGACAGTTTATTACCGGCAGACAGGGTTATCGCAGATGGTCTTTTGGGCCATTCTTCGTCCTTATTGACCTTTCAAGTGCCAGCGGGCTTTGTGGATGGTATTCTAAGCTATTGGGCCCCTGCCCGTCAGGTGTTTAGGCTAGGGACAGTAGAGCTGACCCCCACCCTGGAGGAGTATGCTCGCTTCACCGGCTTGCCTTTGGATAGACCTTGTGCCAGGGTCACGGCTGGTTCCATGCGCCGTCAGTTCTTGACCTTTACCTGTTTGCGGAGGGCTGTCTTATTACCGGTGATCATATCAGACCATATGGTTCCCCTTCAGTTCTTGATCGACCGATTTGGTTCACCCGACAACTTTCGTCTTTTCTTCGGTGATTTTTCCGTGTCCGAGGAGCGCTGGGGTTCCTTGAGAGTAGACGTTCTGATGGCTTGTGTCGTCTCAGTTTTGTACTTGCCCACAGGATCCGATCAGTTGGACATGCAGGTTATCGCGGCCGTTAGATCCCTTCAGGAGGATCACACCATCCTTCCCATGATATTGGCGGATACTTACATGTCAGCCTCATATTGCCAGTCTTTCCGAGGCAGGGTATTCAGAGGGAGCTCGACTTTGTTGTATATGTGGTTCATGAGTCATCTTAGTCCTATCGGCCACTTCCGTCGCCGAGGGTTTTGCTTTAGCCATGACATAACCATGCAGTTTTCGTTTCGTCCCGTGAGTTATACTGATGTGGCCTCCTGGACATCATTTTTGTCTGTCATTGAGGATCCCTTTCACCTATTGGTCCATTCGGGCTATTGCTCCTTCATGAGCTTCTTGACTCATGTGTCTAACCTGGATTTCATCCCCATCGCTGGTTTGAGGGGCGTGACGACCTATCATCCCCTGGCGGTTATGGGGCAGTTTGATCAGACACAGGATTTACACCCCTTCGCGGGTGCAGCCGCATACCGATTCCTTATATCATCCTGTACAGAGAGGGATCTATTGCAGGTATACGAGCTTTGGGATTGCAGGACCCTTGCCGAATATAGTGAGAGCTGTCACATCCAGACATTTGCTTACGTACAGTGGTTACGCGGAGACTTGGATTCGGCTAGTTTGAGTCGGACTGGGGCCTTTGATGACTCTGGAGTGATTTCCCCAAAGGATACCACAGACCACCCCGTCTCAGCCGATTCTGCCCCGAGTCGGGTTACTGAGAATACCCGACTCCGCCTAGCCCTGATTACTGCTGAAGCCGAGAGGGATGCCGCTTTTGTCGAGAGAGATGATGCCATTCGGGCTAGAGACGCTGCCATTGCTGACAGAGAGGCCATTGTACTTCAGACTGGGGCAGTTGTAGATGCTCATTTTGGGACGGTCAGCCGAGCCACTGCTTTACTGGATCGTATTGATATGATGGGGCAGCAGATTGCAGGAGATGCTGACGCTTTAGATCTATCCACCACCTTGTCCATCCTGCTTCAGCTAGTCTCAGATTTGTAGATTATTTTGTTTCCTGCATAGACTATGTTAGTTCCATCAGTTATCAAAAAGTAATCTTGTAATAAAATGACTTATATATATAGACATGCATTTAAATTTAGTCATTTTCCCCCTTTGTCGTATCATTGCCTTTCATTGGATCCCCATTTTATCCAGCTGACCCTGATTTTGACATTTCGCCTTCTTTCTCTTCTCAAGTCTTGATGGAGATTTGACAGATATTGCCGCACGCCTTTTGATTTCATCGGATTGAATCTCAGATTTTTGGATAACTGTTTGGTTGGATCAGGGTTATGTCCCCTGGGATGAAGCTGGTTAGGCAGCTGGTTTTGGGAAGGTTTTTGAGGGTGTAGGAAGGTTTTATCTGGTTATCGAAAATTGGTTTTGGTTAGAGAAAGGATTATTATTATTTATGGATCGGACCGCGCCCTGATGGCTGTCTACGTACCCCCACAAGTTGGGAGATCAGGTCCTACGTAGTTCGCTCTCAAGGAAAAAGGACCTGATGATTCAAGCGTAGAACCGCTTCACCGAGTCAGAATTGAGGGGTTGTGGAAATACCTAACCATCCATTTCTTGCAATATGAGGGCTCCTCCGGATAGCACCTTCTTAATCACAAACGGCCCCTCCCAGTTTGGGGCGAACTTCCCCTTGGCTTCGTCTTGACAAGGCATGACTCTCTTCAACACCAAATCATTTTCTTTGAACTTCCGAGGTCTCATCCTTTTGTCATATGATCGAGAGATCCTTTGTTGATATAATTGACCGTGCCAAACGGCAGCCACCCTTCTTTCATCAATTAGGGCCAATTGGTCGTATCGATTTTGCATCCAATCCTCCTCACTTATCTGAGCATCGATCATTACTCTGAGGGATGCCATCTCAACCTCAACTGGTAGAACAGCCTCCATTCCGTACACCAAAGCGTAAGGGGTTGCCCCTGTAGACGTACGCGTTGACGTCCGGTATGCCAGCAGGGTGAGGGGTAACAAATCCGGCCATCCCCGATGATTAGCAGACATTTTGGCCATGATTTTCTTGATGTTTTTGTTTGCAGCCTCCACTGGTCACATTCATCTTAGGACGGTAAATGACGGAAGTGAGGTGCTTGATCTTGAACTGGTCACACAGTCCCCTCATGAGGGCGTTGTTTAAATTCTTGGCATTGTCAGAGACCAAAACCTCAGGCTGCCCGTATCGACAAATGACATTATTCCTGATGAACCTGACGATGACCTCCTGAGTTACTTTGGGGAAAGAAGCTGCTTCTACCCATTTGGTGAAGTAATCGATCATGACGAAAATGAATCGGTGCCCGTTGCTTGCCTTGGGCTCTATTGGTCCGATTACATCCATTCCCCACATTGAAAATGGCCACGGGGAGGTCATACAGTGCAGTTCATTGGGAGGCGTATGGATCACATTACCGTGCGCCTGACATTGATAACACCGTTTGACATGATCATCGCAATCGGCTTTCAGCGTTAACCAATAATGTCCTGTCCTCAAGATCTTTTTGGCCAACATCGGTCCACTCATGTGTGGCCCACACACCCCGCCATGGATTTCATTCATAATCCTTTGGGATTGCGTTTCATCTACGCATTGCAACAGTCCCAACCCGACATCCCTTTTGTAAAGTGAATCCCCACTCAGGTAAAACTTCATCGCCATCTTTTGAATTCTCATTCTCTCAGTCCGATTTGCCTGGTCGGGAATGGACCTATCTCTCAGATATTCCCTTATGTCGTGATACCAAGGTTGCCTCGTCAACCCCACCTCGTTTAATAACACTGCCACATGTTCCTCATATGCCGGGGCATTCTGTACGGTGATCTCAATCTGTGGACTGTCCCTACTCTTGATCACGTGGATTAAGGAGGCCAGAGTCGCCAATGCATCGGCAAAGTCATTTCGTCCCCGAGGAATATGGCGGAAGGCGATATCCTCGAACTCTTGCATCAGCTGGATGACATAACGATGGTATGGAAGTAACCGAAGCTCCTTAGTGTTATATATCCCGATTGCCTGTCTGATTACCAATTCTGAATCCCCGAACACCGCTAGTCTCTTCACTCCCATGTCACGGGCCAAGCGGAGTCCCAAGATACACCCCTCGTATTCAGTGGTGTTGTTCGAATTGCTGAAACGAAGTTTAGTGGCCACGGGGTATTGTTCTCCGGTGATAGAGACTAGGACCGCTCCGGCTCCTGCCCCCTCGGCATTCATGGCACCATCAAAATACAGCTTCCAGAACTGTCCCTCGTCATCACATTTTTCGTGCGATACCCAAAATATATCCTCGCCCGGAAGAGGAGTTTCTAACGGCTCCATCCCTCCTGACGGGGTTTCTGCTAACTGATCTGCAATTCCCTGCCCTTTCATGGCCTTCTGGGTCACGTACACCATGTCAAACTGTTGTAAGATTAACTGCCATCTGGACAATCGACAATTCAGCATGGGCCTTTCAAAAATATATTTCAGGGGATCCATTCTTGATATCAGGTACGTCGTATGCCCATGGAGGTAGTGCTGTAATCTCCCTGCAGCCCAGGCTAGAGCACAACAGGTCTTCTCGATGGGAGTGTAATTCTGCTCACATTGGCTAAATCTTTTGCTGAGGTAATAGATGGCCTGCTCTTTACCCGCCTCATTTTTCTGTCCCAACATACATCCCATCGCGATGGCATTTACCGATATATACATAAACAGAGGGATCCCATCCCTCGGGGGGGGGTACCAACACTGGTGCTTCAGTCAATTGCTTTTTAATGGTCTGAAAAGCCTTCTGACATTGCTCATTCCATTCTTGGGAAACCCCTTTTCTTAACAGTTTGAAAATGGGCTCACATGTAGTCGTCAAGTGGGATATAAAACGGCTGATAAAGTTTATCCTTCCGAGGAATCCTCTTATCTCCTTCTCTGTGTGAGGCACCGGCATATCCACAATGGCCTTAATCTTTGCTGGGTCCAACTCAATGCCCCGATCACTAACCAGGAAACCCAAGAGCTTACCCGACTGCACTCCGAAAGCACACTTGGCTGGATTGAGTTTCAAATTATACTTTCTGAGCCCGATCGAACAGCTTTTTGAGATGGGATACATGATCAGATTCTTCCCTCAGACTTTACAATAATGTCATCCACGTAGACCTCTATCTCCTTATGCATCATATCGTGGAATAAGGCCATCATGGCTCTTTGATAAGTGGCCCCCGCGTTTGTGAGGCCAAAAGCCAATCGCCTATAGCAGAAAGTGCCCCAAGGGGTGATGAATGCGGTCTTTTCCCGATCTTCCTCTGCCACCATTATCTGATGATATCCCGCGAAGCAATCCACAAAAGAGTACATTTCGTACTAGGCTGTGTTATCTACCAGGATGTGTATGAAGGGCACCGGGAAGTTATCCTTGAGACTGGCCTTGTTTAGATCTCTGTAGTCTACACATACCCTTACTTTTCCTCCAGGCTTAGCCACTGGGACTACATTGGACAGCCATTCCGGATAAGTAGACACCATAATGATTCCCGCCCTGAACTGCTTGATGATTTCTTCCTTTACTTTTAGGCTCCACTCCGGTTTCAACTTTCTTAATTTTTGTTTGACAGGCCGGAAACCCTCCTTGATGGGTAATCGGTGTACCACAATGTCGGTGGACAATCCGATCATATCCTCATGAGACCAGGCAAAGACATCCTCATATTGTTTTAGCAACTCAGTCACTTCGGCTTTTTGGCTGGGGTAAGGTCTGTCCCTATCTTGAGTTCTTTTGGCTTGTCAGGGGTTCCAATATCAATGGTGACGGTTTGGTCCAAGTTGGGTTTGGGTTTGTCCTCGACCCATCCTTTGATCTCGTCAGGCGCATCGTCGTAATCTGTCTCGTCTTGTTCAATGCCCATTAAATCGAAATCCAGCTCAATGTCAAAATCATAATCATCATTCAAATTTGAGAGACCATTTGTTAGGCAAGGATTACTCAAATTGGTACACCTGACATGAAACAAAATACTTGTCATATATAAATCATTTTTCACGACGATCGC
This sequence comes from Aralia elata, assembly GCA_034770075.1. NCBI lineage: Eukaryota > Viridiplantae > Streptophyta > Magnoliopsida > Apiales > Araliaceae > Aralia > Aralia elata. The sequence continues at coordinate 56,937,201 of CM068384.1, read as the reverse complement.
ATTTTCAAAATAACACGAAGAAACGACATAATTATGCAGAAATAAAACAACAACAAAAATAAAACTTCTTCATTCCCCCATCCTCTGGGGTCCACCACCTTGACGTCGGGTTTTACCCTTTTTTGGATATTACTGGTTTCATGGTCCAGTTGTCGACAGTCAGGTCAGATGAAATGCGCTGGATGAAAGGGGGCTTTACATCGGACACTTCCCCGATAATTACGGCTACGTCGCCTGAGTCCTCCCTCCTATTCTCTTCAGGAATGATCAGCCTTGCCCAATCGATGACAGGCACAACTTGTTGGGCTTCGGGTGGTGCGATAATATTCGTCCCCTCCCCACTGCTTGTTGATTGTTCGGGGATGTAGCATTTGGTTTCAAACTCCTTTGCGACCTCCTGCATGAAACTTTCCCTCCGGGCCGACTCATTACGTGCGGGGGTTAACTCTTCATTCCCTGCCCCAATCACAGGCTCACTGATCCCCTGCTCATTGTCGACTTTGGTCACTGGACTGCCAGCTAGTCGAATCGGAGCCGCACCCCGACGGTGTCTCCGTGCTGCGTCCTCATGGTATCCCAGCCCTGCTTTGCCTATCTGCTGTGGTAGGTGAATGGGCTTGGTGATTCCCTGACTGCTCCTTCCTAACCCCTGCCCAGGCTGGAAGTTCATTTTTATCATTTCCTTTGCCACAAAGGTAAGTTCGGGAGAGACCCTAGGTTTCACAGTTGGAGCTCCCAGGCATTTATAGTGGGGAGTGCTAATCTCCAGTGCTTGAAAGCTGGCAGGTGCTGCCGACTCATCCACATTGATCACTGGCAGGTCACTCCTAGGAGGAGAAGGGTCATCACATTCGGCCGAGATTGTTACCAGATTCCCATCGATGATTAGCTTGATTTGTTGGTGGAGCGTGGAGGGAACTGCCCCGGCCATGTGTATCTATGGCCTCCCCAACAGCAGGTTGTAGCTGGCCGCAATGTCAAGAACTTGGAAAGAGATGTCAAAAGTACAGGGCCCTATCTCCACCGACAACTCTATTTCTCCAATGGTATCCCTCCGGGATCCGTCAAAAGCCCGGACCACCACATGACTGGTTCGTAGGCGCTTGGAACTGATTTTCATTTTCTTTAGCGTACTGAGAGGACATATATTCAATGCCGATCCCCCATCGATCAGCACCCCATTCATGACATATCCTGAGGAGATTACCGCAATGTGTAGCGGTTTTCGGTGCCCCCTTCCCTCCTTGGGAATGTCCTCATCCGCAAAGGATATTGCGTCGCTTTCCAATAGGTGGCCCACCAGCTGGCCGAAAACCTCCTCACTAATTTCTTTGGGCACGCATGCCTCCTCCATAACCTTCGTCAGGGTTTTGCAATGCTCACTGGATGACAACACCAAGTCCATGACTGATGTTAGGTTTGACTCCTCATTTAAAATCTGGATCCCTCTTGTTTCTGGGTGATCCATCTGTTTCAAAAATTCTATGGCCCTTTCCTCGGAAACCTCTTCATTTTTTCTCTTTTGGCTCTCAAGGACTCGCCCGGGAAGAAATAAGGGGTTCCCCTTTGTTGTCACGGAAGCACAACTGGCCGCTTCCTCTGGTATTCCCCCATAATTCCAGGGTACAGTCTTTAGACTACTGATAGGGAGTTGCGGCCTTGCCGCAAGGATGATGGGCCTCGGAGCCGTCAACTTGACAGGTCTCTCTGTGCTATTCGTACCTATCCCTATCAACCTGATGGGCGTTACCCTTGCACTCTTATGATCATGTATCACGTTGATCATTTCCTCAATTTTCTGCACATAGTTCAACCTTGGCGGCCCCCCAGCTTCACTCGCCTCTGTCGCATTGACCCCCCCTCCATCATGTCTTGGCAGGGGATTTGCCTTAACATTCGGGGAGTCTGGCTGTTCCACCACAATTTCCCCACTGTCAATCAGGTTTTGGATTCGATGCTTCAATGTCCAACAGTCTTGTGTATCATGGCCAGGGGAACTGGAGTGGTATGCACATCGCTTGCTCGGGTCAAACCTTCTACCCTTTGGGTCACTCGGGGGTGCCAAACCAACTATCTTCTTTTGGGCTACTAATACCGCTAATACCCGTTCAAGCGGCTCCCCGAGCGGGGTGAATACTCGATTTTGCGAGGCCTCATATCTTCTTCGCCCCTCTGCCCTTTGATCTGCGAAGTTTGGCTGTCGGGATGGCCCTACCCTTTGCACCTGTACCGGAAGATGGATTTCTGTTTTTCTGGATGACCCTTGTAGGATGAGGGAGATATCCTCTTCCTTTTTCTTTTGGACCCTCCGGGAACTGCTGCCATAGTTTCCATTCTGTATTTGCTCGGCAGCAGTTTCTAAAGCAGTAAAATCCCGGATTTTACCCGATTTCAACCCCATATCTACCATCTCTCCATGTTTAATCATTTCAGCGAAGGGTCTTCCAATCCCCGAGATGACTCGTTCATAATACGGTGCCTCTTGAATGTCTACAAAGGTCATCACCATCTCTGATTCGCTCATCGGGGGGTTCACCTGTGCAGCCATGCCCCTCCATCGTTGCGCATATTCCCGGAAGGATTCCCTAGGTTGTTTCTTAACCTTTGTCATTTGGTACCTGTCAGGGGCCATCTGGGCCTGAAAGCTGTATTGGGTCAAGAAGGTATGGGCCAGTTCCTCCCAGTTATGGATTCGGGCGTTGTCAAGGCGGGCATACCAAATTCTTGCCTCCCCCGTTAAGCTTTTCTGGAACAGCTGCATTCTCAACCCTTCGTCCTCAGCATAAGACCCGAGTTCTCCAATGTATATTTTCAAGTGGGTGTAGGGATCCCCCTTCCCGTTGTATTTTTCAAACTCAAGGATTTTGAATTTCTCCGGGTATCTGGCTCCGGGGAAGACACATAAATCTGAATAGTTAACCCTGCCGAGGGACCCTATGCCCTTCATAGATTGGATGGTCTCTTCCATTTGTCTCATTTTCTTCCGCAAGTCATCTGTATCTCCCTCTTCCGGGATAGTAATCACTGTTTTGTTTGGTACGGGAATGGCCTTTGGGACGACCGGTTCGCCCTTAGGTGGATCCTCCTTAGGTAGTTCCTGCCTGGGTATCAACTGCTCTCTTAGCATTATGGCCATTTCTAACATCTGCTTCTTAAAGTCGTCAAATTCCTCCCTAGATATGGCACCGGAATTGGTAGATGGAATATCAGCCATTTCAGATATGGAGTTTTGGGCCTTCCTAGACTGCGAACGGGTTTGAGGAGCAATCCTACAGAAACCAAGGTTCGAAGTTTAGTTGTGGGGAATAAAAATGCGGATGCATGCTAAAGCTGTAATTTTTGTGTTTTTGGGGTTTTTTTTTTTTAATCTTTCCCTGCGAAACAGAAAGTTAGTAATCCTCTAATGCAATGACAAATGCTAAACATGGCTTTATTAAGCTCCCCAACTGTTCCCTGCAAAACATAGAGGTTAGTAATTTCTCTCGGCAAAAGGAAAGCGAATATGAATAATATCATGACATTTATGCGCGAAATGTAAAAAAGGCATGAAGAGACTTTTCCTGCGTAGGGTTAATCTGCGGCTGACCTATCCTAGGGTTACTCTCACGGGCTTTTCGGCATGAAGGTCCCCAAATCTTCGCAATCTACTCGTCTGAGCCCTTTCGATTGGAGCGGATTTGGGTGGTGCGTTTCCTGAGCCATCTCCGGGGAGCAGCCCCTTCGAGTCCAGTAATAAGCAACCGACGGGTTCGCCTCAGGAGGAGGTACTCTCTCAGCATACATTCACATTCATCGTCCTCACCGCATGCAAATGATTACTTGAAAGTAAAGCAATTCCATTCAATCATTCATTTATTGGACAGAACACACATTCACACAACAAAACGTTCAAAAGATCACAATATCGCACACACACACATATTCATGAATTTTAACGGATAAGAAAGCATCAAGATTTGAAAGCGGCTTAAGCCCTCTAATGTTCCCCAGCAGAGTCGCCAGCTGTCGACGCCGGTTTTTTCCCTTCGCGGGTCCTTTTAGTCTTTTCCAATTTTATCCTTCTTGATTAAAAGATTTTTGGAAAAGGTCGGCATTAATGTCGACGGGGTTTTGAAAGATCGCTTTTTATGATGAGCCAATTAATCAGAGTCGCCAGTTGGTATATTTGAAATGGATGTACCAACTCATCCGAGTTTTCGTTTTTTATAAATCGCTGGCTCATATGTGACTCCGAATTAATTAGTCTGCGAATCGAGATTCATAGAGTTCGGGGGCTTGCTTAAGTGAGGGGAAGGTGTTAGGCACCCCTCGACTTCCGTGAAAACACGGTTACCGCAATCTTGATACTTTCCTATCCTTTGATTCATGAAATGTGTATACGTGCGAGTGTGTGGTGTTGTGTGTGTGTGCTTATGTGAATGTTGTGGTGAATTGGTATGAAAGAATCCTTTGGATTTTTTTTAGGGAAAGTAGTGTCTTAATTTGAGAATGTTTCAGAACGTCATTTCTATTAATACGAGAAAGCTCCCTCTATTCATTCGAAAGGTTTGATTTTACTTATCAAAACTATGAGGTCTTTATTAGGCGCCATCTTGATAAAACGTGAGTTTTTTCTTTAAACCTTAACCAAAATAGGAATCGAAATTTATACGTTGCTTTCATAAATGATGGGCAATTTCTAAGATCTCTTTCGCCCTATGTATCGAGGTTTGATAAAACGTTTATTTCCGTTTATAAAACCATTTTTCGTGACATTTGGAAATAATTTCTTTTCAGCTTTCTCGTGAAATAGGAATCAACTTTCAATAGCATTTCCAAATTTTAGCCTCGTGATGCTAATATCCTACTTTGATTGATTTTAGAAAAAATCTTTATTGTTTTGATTTTGAAATCTTTTGTTTGATATTACAAACCAAATTTAAACATCACAACGCGTAAGGGCTATTCATGGGCATGTAAGCCATCAAAATACCCCGAACGCCAACAATCACATATTCCACTAATACGGGGCCTTAAATCCGATTCTCGCCTTAGCGTCGTTTTAAGGCCCGACGATTACAGATTTACTACGGAAGCTACATCATTCTTACTATTTACATAAAAAACGTCCATCATCGGATTTGGATCACGGGGTCGCTTTCCTAGGCTCACAACCACGATTACCACGTGCTCACAAAAGGAATACTACAATAATAACAACGTGGATTGCCTAACACATCCTAGAAATACAATCAATTAAACTACGCCTAATATATATCCATGAACAAACTAGAAATTTCACCAATTGGATATCATCGGGTTATTAGGAAGAATTTTGTTCCAATGGAACCCTCACCAATAATCCCTAATCCATGATTGTTCAACAATATTCTTGAAAATTACAATTTAATTTAACCAAATGACATGATAGAAGTTGCAAAAATAAGGAGATTTTCACCTTGCAAATGATACCAAAATTGTGTAGAAACTTGTGTATTGAGTGAAGTATGAGATGTATTGATAGAATCCCACAATAAGGGAAAATTCCTCTCTTTTTCTCTCAATTGTTACAAGAATTTTTTGCTATTTCTCTCTATTTTCGAGCTAAAACTGCTGCTGTTTTTCTTCTTCTTCCGCCAAAACTGCTGAACTTTCTGTATGCTGCACGAAACTGGGCTGAAATAGGCTGGCCAGAGCCAGCCGCAGATCCATCTGCGGCTGGCTGGCCCACCTCCCATCGCACTCAGCTGATAGTGCTGATTTCCCGGTTTCTGTGCTGGCGCACCCACTTGGCCGCAGATCAATCCGCGGCTGGCTGACTTGACTTTCTCAATTTTCGTGCTACGCCTCGATTTTCGTGTCGTGACGCTGTTTTTCGCTGACAGGTTCGTATTTTACAGTCCGGGAATCATTGGGAGGCGTGCCACACCTTCCGGGAATGCCAAATTCAGATGACCTTGTTGTCACGACGATTTCGGTTGCCCATTGTCATGGTGGCGTCGAGCGTCTGTACTTTTTCCATCTTTCGCTCTCGCAGGCCGGTCCATTTGACGAATTTGCCCTCCTGTCAAGGTTAGTATACGAAGTGCAAAATTTGGGTGTCTACACATAATATAACTTTTGATTAAAAAAATTGTCAAATTGACTGGCTGAAAAAGTCAAACTAAATTCACAAACAAGAGGAATAAATAAATAAAAAATATTCCCTTTGTCTTTTGACCTTATCAGCCATCTTATAAAGTCGATGATTTTGATGCTGTAGCTGGCTTCTTATATACATGACTTAAGGTGGTCTGATACCAAGTGTCATATTACTCTAGATTTATCATACTGATATCGAAATGGGTGGTGAGGTGATATTAGTTGCAGTTGATGCCAGTAAGGAGAGAACAGATAATTCTCTCGAATGGGCAATCGAAAATGTGATAAAACCAATGGATTCACTAATCCTACCCGCGATTCTTCCTTCAAGTGCATCCCCTCCTATGTTTTCCGGGAAAAATACCTCAATTCATCACTGGTAGGTGTTCCTTTTCTCTATCAACAACATACTAATATACTTCCTTAGTTCCTTTTTTTTTGTCTTTTTAGAGGGTGAAATTTGTTCCTTTTATTTGTGTCTATAAATTTCAAGGAAATATTAATGACTTAGTTTCTCATAAAATCGCTACATTAATTTATTTTTTTCTTTCATCTTTCCAATGAATTTTAGAAGGGTAATATTGAGTTTATATCATATTTGATCAATCAGACAAAACATTACTTACATTTCTTAATCTTTATGTTATGTCCTAAAAATGTCAATTAAAAGGGAATGGAGGGAGTATATGTTTATATATTTTTAGAGAATTTTCACTTCATAATTCACATTCTTCTAAATTTTAGGCATGATTAAGAGAAAGAGTAGTAAAAGGGATGATAAGAACCCAAATGATAAGAACATGGATTATGGGCATGAGCTGCACCAGAGAACATACTATGTGTGTGTGCAAATGATGCAGCAAATTTTGAAGCTGCACAACATTGTGAAGGTTTGTACTTTGTGTTTCAACTTATAAAGTTTGAAATTCTTGATGGTTGATTAATCTAAATGAACTACGTAACGTATGTCAGGTACATACTAAAGTAAAAGTTGCACCACACGAACTTGAGGGATCCATAAAAGTTACTAAGGAAGCATTGGAGCTGGGAGCAACATGGGTCATTTTTGATCGGTATATTATTTATACATTGTTTGTTTGTTTGCGTTGAGCTATAAATGAGTCTAGCCTAGGAGTGAGCATTCGATTATAACCGAACCGAATAAGCTAATTCGGTTATAACCGAAAATTGAAAATGCACTATTTAGACTATCCGAATAAATGCCCGAATTGTCAAATAACCGAATAACCAAATACCGAAATACCGAAATTACTATTCGGTTATTTCGGTATATAACCGAAATTGTAAACCACTTTCACCAATTTTCATGAACAGAGTACGAAATTTTTTAGAACTTTAGATGAACAGAGTACTTTTAGTAAATCCTTGTAAGAATAGTAGTTGAAGTGAAGCAGGACCAAGAATTCAATGGGATACAGGAGCAGTACTTTTATACATGTTCATAAGCTTTTTCTAATTTTTATAGAAGTAACCTAATATAAATACTCACAAGATCAATAGAAAGAGCAAAAATATTTGTGCATAAAATACACTAGTTTTTGAAGCCTTCAGAAGAGCCGGACTTGAACCTTTAACTGCTTTTTGTATTTTCTTAATCCCATCTGAGTCGCTGAAAATCGTATTTTGGAAAAGGATCTCATGGATAGAAACGGATACTTTGAGTTCCTACCCATTCAATTGAGGTTTAATGTCCAATTTTGAATGGAGACGAAGACGGAGACGCGAGAGGCTGAGGCGGAGCGGAATCGCGAGTGAGAGATGAGAGATCAGGGACTGCGAGCGAGAGATCTGAGATTTGAGTGACTAGAGACTACTCAGACTAGTGAGAGATGAGAGATTTGAGAGTGAGACGAGAGTGAGTGAGAGATCTGAGTTTTTTACTTTTAGGATCATGTTCCCTGTTTTTTCCATTTTTCCTAATGAGGAGATAAAGAAGTAAACAACTCAGGCTTATATCATTATGAAATTTCAGGTTATAGATTTTTATTTCTTATTCGGGTATTCGGTTAACCGAATAACAAAAAATCAAAAACCAAACCCGAACCCGAAAACCGAATATTAAATCGGATATAACCGAATTGCAAAAAAAAACCGAATAACCGAAAAAATTCGGTTCGGTTCGGTTATTCGTTTTATCCATTTTTTGCTCAGTCCTAGTCTAGCCGAGCCGAGTTTTGGCTTGCCAAGTTCAAGCATGTTTAAAAGTTAAACTAGTCAGTCAGCTAGACCTTAAACGAGCCAGAGATTTAGTGTATGAACCCGGGTCTGCTTAGTAAATGAGTCAAGCTTGGGTCCAAGCCTGACTTAAACAAGTTGAGTTCAAGTTTGACTCGTTTAATATTTTCATTATACAAATAAGAAAAAATAATTAATTAAATGCTAAACAATACGGGCTTATTCAAGCTGGGCCTAAACGAGTTGGGTTTGAGCCGAACACATTTTTCGAACTCTACTTATTTAAGTAAACGAGAAAAAGAATTTGTTTGAACTCGATACGGGCTTAGCTGGGCCGGGCTCGCGGATAGTCCAATTTGTTTACAGCTTTCGCGTGTCTATGTATTTGTGCATGTATTTTTCGCCTAAGTTGTTGAAGGATAAAAGAGAAACTATCACTCTTTTAATACATAAAAATTAGAGAACAGTACACTTGAATACCTTATTGAGGCTCACTTGCTTATAGTTTATGCTGTTAAAAAGTATGTAGTGTTGGATATTTTTAAATTTAGAAAGTATATAGTAAATATATTATCTGTTGTACATATAGTCAACAAATAAAATAGTTTAGTCGATTTAGAGAAATGAGTTGTAATGTTAAGGACTTGATAACAACATTTGAATAATTTAGATGCCAACTTTGCAACGGGATTTAATTAAAATATTTTAATTAAGATGCTAACTTTGCAACGGTTTGCAACGGTCAGAAATAGAAACCAACTTTAACATTCCAACAGTCAGTATGATTCAACTAATTAATTATTTAATAATTAATTGTTGGGTGAATCAATACAATATTTCAACATACCTCTTCAAAAGAGTGTTTGAAAATCTATAAATAGGTTGCAAATCTACCCAAAACAAGTACTTCAATTATTCTAAATCCTTCTCAAGTTCTTAGAAAAAATATTATTATTTTTTCTTGCTATAATTTTCTTCTCTCTCATTTATAGTTTTGCACTAGATTTGTTTCTACACAACAAATTCTAGTACAGAGTAAAATTTAGGTTTGTCTTATCTTGGAAGACTAATTCATAGTAATCCTCTGTATAGCAAAAGATAGGGGCGAATATAGTCTTAAGGAAAGAGTGGACAACCATTCGATTCAGGCGGTAATATTGTTATTTTATATCAAAGTACAAAGTGGGTTACAACAATCTTAAGACTATATTAACAATGGAGGACAACAATGCAAAAAATAGCTTAAATCAAATTAACAAACTCGAGAAATTTGATGGATTATTCTTCAGACATTGGAAGAGCAAAATGTATTTTTGCTAATGACATTAAACTCTCTCATGTGCTAAATGAAGAGAAAATAGAAGAAAAAATGAGACACCAGCAGAAATAAAGAATCGAATAAAATAGGAACAAGATGACTTCATGTGTAAATGATACATTCTAAATGCGTTATCCAATTCATTGTACGATGTGTATGAAGCCAAGTTTATGGAAAAGACAGCAAGAGAATTATGGAAGGATCTTGACAACAAGTACAAATTCGAGGACATCGAAAATAAAAATTTTATAGTAAGTTCATTATTTGATTATCAAATGATAGATAACAAATCTGTTATGCTGCAAGTACATGAACTTCAAATTATTATGAATAAAATTGTGTTGGTAGGCTATAGCCTTGACGAAGGGTTTCAAGTGTCGACAATCATTTCAAAGTTACCATTTTCGTGGAAAGATTGTCGAAAGGAATTGAAACAAAATAAAGATGCAATGACTATGCAAGAGCTTATTAAATTTCTCCAAGATGAAGAAAATTCTCGAAACTTAGATAAATTGGAAATAGAAAATAAAAGTGCTAAAGCTCTGGTCATAGAAAATGCATCTAAACCAAAGGGTAACAACAAAAGAAAGTGTGGTGGACAAGATAACACTTTCAGAAATAAAAAATCGAAAGGTATTTGTTGAAAGTGTGGTAAGTTAGGACACTGTTAGATTTGTATATAACGCAAGCATGCAATTAAATTACACAAATAGGGCGGAAGCGTGATAAAACGGATTTTAAAATTTTCATACAAACCATCACTATGATCTATCCTTGTGTTCAATTATCAATTAAATGAAAGAGAAAGAGAATAAGAATTATACCCTCGTAGATCAAAGCTTCCTCGAGTACAAGTTCAACTCCTAGTCCTTCGTGTTCTCCTCGAATTACACCGATGAGATTCCTCCCTTTGATCAACGTTAGCCACCCAAGTGTTTGGCCTCTAGAGGTGATCCACTAAGGAAGAATAGGTATTCAAGAAGTTGGGTATTGGCAAAACCCTAGTTTCTATCTCTATAAAAATTGCAAGTACTCTCCACAATCTAATGCAAGAGTATGTAACTCCAATCTATGATAAGACTCTTCTTATTTATAGATGTAGGAATAACCCTTCCCTAAACTATTTAGGATTAGGGTTTCTATTATAATCAAACTCCTTTAATTAATTATGCTCCTAATCCAATTAGGAATTTATAGGAGAGTACTTCTATTAATTAATTCCTAATCCCTATTAGGAATTAAATAATAGTAATAGTAATAATAATAATAAGACTCCTCTTATTAATTTATATTTAATATTTTCAAAATATTAAATAATAAATATTAAGCTATTTAATTTATTCTATCTCCATAGACTAAATTAAATACACTTAACTTATTATTACAATTATGTCATTTACTTCTTAAATAAATATTTTTCCTTTGCGGTGTGACCCTTTAGGTTCTCCATATTAAACCGGTTGTGAATAAATCAATTAGAACAATTCTAATCTTATTTAAATAAATAAATTAAACTATTTAATTCATTTAAATAAATAATATTTATTCTACAATAAGGGTAAGCCCCCTTAGCGATCAACGACTTTCCAGATAATATAGATTTCAACATTAATCACAAAAGAACCTTTCAGTGAATAGTTACCGTACATTTCCATCCTTCTACCACACAATGTCTCAATTAAATATAAGACATGGATTTACTGTCAAGTCTTATTTTATTTAATTATATGTATTTCGATTCCAAAATGCACAACTCTAAATAATACAAATTAGAAACTCCTTTCTAATTTCATTCTGCCTTGGCCAAGGACTACTGAGTTGTCATTTATCGAATCACATAGGACATTTCACATCTTTTACTAGACGTGGTAGATTCTTTGTTGATCATTCACCTATCTCCATGTACAACTTATTATACCCAATCATACCCTTTGATATACCCCAAAGGTCTTAAGGGACATGTCAAAGTATAACTCATCATACACAAGATACTATGATGATCTCAAGTCCAAGGATCACTTGTACTACTATCACTAGAGGAATTCCTATTGACAGTTGAGTAAAACTCCATTAGGTATTCCTTAGCGAGTCACGTTCAGTGAACTTATTCTCCAATAAGCACCTACATACTTGCTTTAGTGTCTCCACACAAATGATTATGAGATCAATCATCCTCTTCTTAAGAGCAAGCAACGTATGTACTAATCTATCCGGATTCATTAATCCCCTTTTTAGTAATGCAACGATTAGGAACAATTTTAGTTTGTGAGCTATCTAGAATTTAGATCTCATTAGCATGATCACCATCATGATTCTAAAAGCATTGTTCAAAACTATGGGTTTATCACATTTAATATAACAACACTATGTAGATAATATAAAATGCCTTTTAAGAAAATCAATTCTTTTATTAATAAATGAATAAGATTAAAAAGTATATGCTACATCATATCAAATATGATTGGCTTGTGTGCATACTACTTTTAATCTCCCACTTGCACTAAAGCCAATCGTCACGGTATCTAATACCCATCTTCTCTAAGTGACGATCAAACTGCTGTTGTGTTAAAGCTTTAGTAAATGGATCTGCAATGTTGTCTTGAGAGTCCACACGTTCCCGGGTGACATCTCCTCTTTCAATGATCTCTCTAATCAAATGAAACCGCCGCAATACGTGTTTGGATTTCTGATGAGACCTGGGTTCCTTAGCCTGCGCAACAACTAAAGGTACTGCTCCTCTAATGCTAGAAACCACTCCAAGTTCAGTTATGAACTTCTTCATCCAAACAGCTTCCTTTGCAGCTTCATTTGCAGCTTCACTTGCAGTTATGTACTCTGCCTCTGTCACTGAATCAGCAACTGTTTGCTGCTTGGAACTTTTCCAACTCACTGCTCCACCGTTTAAGGTAAACACGTACCCTGAAACGGATTTACTGTCATCTTGGTCCGTTTGAAAACTTGAGTCTGTATAGCCCTCTAGTTTCAATTCAGACCCACCGTAGACAAGAAATACATCCTTAGTTCTTCTTAAGGTACTCTAGGATGTTTTTCACTGCCTTCCAGTGCTCTTCTCCTGGATTTGACTGATATCTGCTCGTTACACTAAGTGCATGAGAGACATCTGGTCTAGTACATATCATACCGTACATGATAGATCCTATTGCAGAAGCATAAGGAATCTTACTCATACGGTCTCTCTCCTCAGGTGTTTTTGGGGCCTGTTTCTTGGAGAGATGTATTCCATGGCTCATCGGCATGAGACCTCTCTTGGAATCTTCCATGCTAAACCTCTTTAGCATCGAGTCAATGTACTTTCCTTGGGTCAAGCCAAGCATCCTTTTAGATCTATCTCTATAGATCTTTATCCCCAAAATATATGATGCCTCACCCAAGTCCTTCATGGAGAAGTGTTTAGATAATCAAATTTTGATCGACTGTAGCATAGGAACATCATTCCCTATCAGTAATATATCATCAACATATAATACAAGGAATGATACAACGCTCCCACTAACCTTCTTGTACACACATGGTTCATCCTCGTTTTTGATAAAATCAAACCTTTTGATTATCTCATCAAAACGGATGTTCCACCTTCGAGAAGCTTGCTTTAACCCATAAATGGATCGTTGTAACTTACATACTTGGTTTGTTCCAACCGTTAAAACAAAATCCTCTGGCTGTATCATATATACATTTTGCTCAAGCTCTCCATTGAGGAAGGCCGTTTTCATGTCCATTTGCCAGATCTCGTAGTCATAATAAGCTGCAATTGCAAGCAAAATCCGAATGGACTTGAGCATAGCTACTGGTGAGAAGGTTTCATCATAGTCAACTCCTTGCCTTTGTTTGAAACCTTTTGCAACCAGTCGGGCCTTATAGGTCTCTACCTTGCTATCTGCTCCAGTCTTCTCTTAAAGACCCATTTACACCAAATAGGTTTAATGCCCTGAGGTGATGAAACCAAAGTCCATACTTGGTTCTCATACATGGAGTCCATCTCGGATTTCATGGCTTCTAGCTATTTCTCTGAGTCTTCACTACTCATAGCCTTTTCGTAAGTCAATGGATCATCATCATCTATGATGTGTACCTCATCATCATCCTCTATGATGAATCCATATCTATCAGGTATCTTCGGTACTCTTCCAGATTTACGAATAGGTTGTGGTACAGTAGGTTCTTCTACTTGGTCAGGTACCTGACTTTGATCCGTAGCAGCTTGTGGTTCTTGAACTTCTTCAAGATATATCTTACTCCCATTGACCCCTTCAAGGATAAACTTCTTTTCCAAGAAGGCAGCGTGTTTCGCTACAAACACCTTTTGATCAGTAGGATGATAGAAATAATACCCTACAGTTTCTTTAGGTAACCCACAAATCTACACTTATCGGATCTAGTCTTTAGCTTATCTTGCTCAAACCTTTTGACATAAGCTGGACAACCCAAAGTCTTAACATACTTAAGATTTGGTTTCCTCCCTGTCCATAACTCATATAGAGTCTTTGGGATAGATTTGGTAGGTACCTTGTTAAGTAGATATGCAGCCGTTTCTAGGGCATAACCCCAGAAGGATACTGGAAGGTCGGTAAAACTCATCATGGAACGAACCATGTCCAACAATGTTCGATTTCTCCTTTTAGATACGCCATTCAACTATGGCGTCCCTGGTGGAGTCCATTGTGAGATTATACCATTTTCTTTGAGACAATTGAGAAACTCATTGGTTAACTATTCCCCTCCTCGATCCGATCGAAGAATCTTAATACTCTTACCAGTTTGCTTCTCTACTTCACTTCTGAATTCTTTGAACTTTTCAAACGATTCAGATTTGTATTTCATTAAATACACATATCCAAATCTAGAATGATCATCAATGAAAGTAATAAAATAAGAATACCCTCCTCGTGCATTCGTTGTCATAGGTCCACATACGTCTGTGTGTACCAACGCTAACAACTCTGTAACTTTTTCTCCTTTTCCACTAAAAAGAGATTTAGTCACCTTACCCATGAGACAAGATTCACAAGTTGGATATGATTCGTAATCAGATAGCTCTAAAAGTCCATCTTTATGCAACTTGGATAATCTTGTTTCATTGATATGACAGAGTTTATAGTGCCACATAAGGTATAATTAACATCATCTCTTTTTCTTTTCTTAGTTTGTTCAATTTGAAGTATATTTTCATGCAAGTCAAGTATGTAAAGTCCATTCAGTAGGTTCCCAACACCATATAAAACATTTTTATTATAAATAGAACAACTATTGTTCTTTATTATATTATCAAAACCATCCATATCCAATACAAAAATTGAAATAATGTTTCTAATGAGTGTCGGAACATAATAACAATTATTTAAACTAATGAACTTGCCCGCAGGTAGTGCTAAACAATAAGTCTCTACAGCTAATGCAATAACCTTTGCTCCATTTCCCACTCGTAGGACGACTTCATCCTTGTTCAGCTTTCTACTTCTGCTTAGTCCCTGCATATTATTACATATGTGAGAACTACAGCCGGTATCCAATACCCAAGTAGAATTTTGACTTTCAGAAAAATTAATTTCAATCATGAACAAACCTAGATCGGAAGTCGAAGCTTCTCCAAGCTTCTTTTGGTCCGCAAGATACTGCTTGCAGTTCCTCTTCCAGTGTCCCGGCTTATTGCAATGGTAGCAAATTCCTTTGCTATCTGGATCAGGTTTCTTTTTATCCTTTCTCTAAATAATGCAAATTAGAAACTCCTTTCTAATTTTATTCTGCCTTGGCCAAGGACTACTGCGTTGTCATTTATCGAATCACATAGGACATTTCACATCTTTTACTAGACGTGGTAGATTCTTTGTTGATCATTCACCTATCTCCATGTACAACTTATTATACCCAATCATACCCTTTGATATACCCCAAAGGTCTTAAGGGACATGTCAAAGTATAACTCATCATACACAAGATATTATGATGATCTCAAGTCCAAAAATCACTTGTACTACTATCACTAGAAGAATTCCTATTGACAGTAGAGTAAAAACTCCATTAGGTATTCCTTAGCGAGTCACGTTCAGTAAACTTATTCTCCAATAAGCACCTACATACTTGCTTTAGTGTCTCCACACAAATGATTATGAGATCAATCATCATCTTCTTAAGAGCAAGCAACGTATGTACTAATCTATCCGGATTCACTAATCCCCTTTTTAGTAATCCAACGATTAGGAACAATTTTAGTTTGTGAACTATCTAGAATTTAGATCTCATTAGCATGATCACCATCATGATTCTAAAAGCATTGCTCAAAACTATGGGTTTATCACATTTAATATAACAACACTATGTAGATAATATAAAATGCCTTTTAAGAAAATCAATTCTTTTATTAATAAATGAATAAGATTAAAAAGTATATGCTACATCATATCAAATATGATTAGCTTGTGTGCATACTACTTTCAAACACTTCAAGAAACAATGTATTTTATACTTGAAACAAAGGTAACAAAATAATGACCAAGTAAATATGGTAGAGGATAAAGATATTGCTGCTATGATTATGCAGACTAACATGGTTGGAAATGACATAGAATGGTTGATCGATTATAGAGCAACTGATGACAGACTGGCCGGGTCAGAATCTTTCGTCAATCTATCGACTCGAGTTCAAAGGGTTCAACAAATGATCTTGATTAATTGGGTTGAAATCTATTCAAGAATGTTCAAAATGAGGCTCAATTCAAGCGGACCACGAGAGGAAGATCAACTATATGATTTGGGATTGCTAGATACAATCTATTTAGTAAGACCAAATCGACGCAAGCCAAATTGTCAAGTTCGTATTCATTTGTGTCATTTAATCCGCGACAAAGCCGCATTTCATTTTATGAAGGGAATGGATTCAAGGAACACATCAACACGTTTGTTTGGGGATTTGATTCTAAGCTCAACAATTTGGTCCATACAAAGGTTCATGTTTGGTGGCAGAAGCAAAAAAGGAGTAAAGAATCACATTTGGGAATTAAAGGCATCAATTCAGCAAGGTAACATGGACGGGACAGAACATTCCGAGCCGTGACGCTCCCTTCATTGGGTCGCGGCGCTCCAATCTGAGCCGTGCCGCTCTAGCGCATTTCAGCATTTTTTTCAAGCGCGTTCCAGAATCTTCTAAAGCCAAGTTGCACGGGATTTTAATTAGGATTTCCAATTTTAATGTATTTATGATACTTATTAGTAAGGGATTTGTTTCCAAATTAATTTATATTTCCTTATGAGTTTAGGGTTTCTCTTGTTTAGTATAAATAAGAGATTAGTTGGTGTAGATAACATTACAATTCAGATTAATAAAACTTCTCTTGTGAGATTATTCTCCTTTTGGTTCTTTGAGAACTCCTGAACTGTTCATAGTTTTTCTGTGAGGTTCAAACTTTGACTTATCATATAACAATTTATAGTTGTGTGTCTTCTACCGCATCAATCATTCATTGGACCAAGATTACCGCTTATATATAAGCAAGGGGTCAAGGTGTCGTTAGTGTCCATTCAACGCAGATTTCCTAACGCGAGCAATTGTACCAAGATTACCGTCTACATATAGACGAGGGGTTAAGGTGTTGCAAGCAATTCACCCTATAACTTTGCTAGAAACGATCTGAGTGACGACCACCTCACGCAAGCGTGCTGTGGAGGCTATCATTTGGTATTAAAGCTAAGTTCCTAACAGGTTACTTATCCTTTATTTTTCTTGTTGAAAAGTAAAAAAATAAAATAAAATTTAATAAAAAAATGAAGTATAGAAAAATTTTCAGATTATTTCCATTGTGCTAACCAAATTTGTAGCACACCATCAATTCATCAAATTCCGCAAATTCAACCATCAATTACCACTCTAATATTCAAGCATCAATTCTGACGAAGCAGGCACTAAAAAGCCTACACGCGAAAATTTCAAAGCATACAATCCGACGGTTACAAGGAGTTCAAATTGTTGGTAAACATAGTCATACCATCTATATTTTGTTCTTGATAAGTTCTTGTTGAATTAAATAGTAAACTGTGATTATTGTTTGGTGAATTCAAAAAGAACCTATAAGAGGGAATAATAGAGAGGTAAAAGGCAAGAGTGTGAGCTCATTAGAGGGTAAAAGCCTAGTGAGTGATACATGAGCGAAACATTATTGAGCGAAACACGTAAGGGAGTGGTGAGGAAAATTATTTTCTACTAACCCTTGTTTTGCAGAAAACATGTTTGGCTATGAAGAGTCATTAAAAAGGAAACCAAGAGTTCGTATGGATTCTTTCATGGGTGAACGGAGGAGAACATGGGAGGAAGAGTATGAGAGGCATCATAATTATCATGGACATAGGAAACAGCCTCAAAAACCTCTGGAGCGTAGGAGGGAGCCGCTATTGTCTAGGGAGACTAAGGAAGACCTCATGGAGTCAGTTCGTAGGATGTTAGAGGCGTATTGTATGCAGCCATAAAATACTCCAAAGACGTATAGAGAACAAGTCCAGCCGAGGGAAATAAAAGTTGAAGAAGATCATGCGATTCTTGAAGAGTCACTGCAGACTAGAAAAGCTATAAGTGTGCGAGCTAACGAGGAAGAAATAATGTAGCAAAAGGATATGTTTTATACTAGGTTTCTAGTACAAGAAAAGGTATGCATTGTGAAAATTGATTGTGATTGTAATAACCCAAGGATTTTGATATATTAAAATAAGAAATTTTATGTATGAATTTTTTTTTTATAATAAAATTATTTTTATTATATATTAAAGCAAGTATGGGAAGAATGTGATAACCCAAAAATTTATAAGATTTATTTATAAGATCTTAAATGATTAAATTAAAGGTTAAAGAATAAAACCTAGATGGGAATTTGTGGATTTATTTAAAAACATTTCTAAGAAAAAACTATATGGTTTACTTTTTGAAAGAGAATAGAGAAAATATGGGTTATAAAATTTCAAAACCCTAGAAATGAATTTATATGTACTTGAATGAATATTATGGATAAGGTATTACAATACCTATAAATTTGATGTGAATAAAAGGATTATTTTTATTTAGTGGTCTTAGTATTTTAATTATATACTAGTGACCTAATCTAAGAGATTTATTTTATTATCTCAATGTATTAAATTAATTTGTATGAATATGTAAGTAAATGAATATGAATATTATGTGTTTGTTTATATTTGTTATTTATATAAACAAATAAAGGAAGACCTTGTAACCTAATTATATATTAGGTATAAAAATTAAAGTAACTTAAGGGTTATAATATTGGAGAATTTTAGTATTTAAAATATATACTAATCTAAGTGATAAATTTTTATTATCTCAATGTACTATTTATTTTGAACCTAATTGAAGAAAGTTAATTGAGTTATAATACTAAATGTACATGAGTAAGGAATTAAATTCTAAAGGAGGAGAATGAAAACCTTAATTAAATAATTAGGGTAGGATAAAGATTAAAAAGTGGTGGACCATGCTAATTTACATGGCCCAAATCATTGTTAGTTAGAGGAGGTCTACTAATAGTTATTTAATTTAGTGGACTAACCTAAGAATTTTAATATCAAATAATTGATAAGATAATAAGACAACTAAATATTCAATTAAAGTGAATATAGTAAGTAAATAAATTTTGTACATTAATTAATATGGATATTAATTAATAAGAATTATGTGCTATATGGATAATTTAATTTAATAGTCCAATTAGTAAGAAAATACTAATGGACTAGCCTAATTAGTTTACTAACCAAGCCCACTCATTTAATTAATCATGGACTTGGATAATTAATATGTGGACTAATTAAATTAGCCCAACATTAAATAAACTAGTAGCAAATATGGAATAATAATATGTCAAAACTAGTGGCTCAAACTAGTTAGAATGAGCCCAAATTAATTTAAATCAAAGCCCAATTGGTGACCCACTTGGAAGAGATTTTTAACAACTTATTTATTTCATTAAAGAAACTAAAGAAAATCAAAAATTGGACATAAAATAGAAAGGGGCTGCCGGCAATAGGGAGTCCCACATATAGTGAGTTGTCAAATGTTGCTAGCTTACTTGGGAAGATTAGAAAAAGAAGTACAATTGATTATGACAACTATCACCAAGTTGTCAAAAATAAGCCACTTGCTAATGATGATATAATCTATAGATATAACTTATATATCTATAGTTTTGTAAGTAATTAATCCTTTTGTAAAACAAAGGCTAGTTATTTGTTCATCTTCTTTTCCTAGCTTAGAGAAAAAATAAAGAGCAAACATAATAATATCTCAAGAAGAAATAGAAAGGGAGAGGGGGCTGCCATGAGCAAGGAAGGGAGAAGAGAGAGAATTTTGTAAAACTCCATAGCTATTTTGGGAAGAAGGAATCA
Source organism: Aralia elata (assembly GCA_034770075.1). Lineage (NCBI taxonomy): Eukaryota > Viridiplantae > Streptophyta > Magnoliopsida > Apiales > Araliaceae > Aralia > Aralia elata. Next base: position 56,917,169 of record CM068384.1, on the reverse strand, counting down.
GAAAATAAAGCTAAGGTATAAATTTTTAACCTTAATCTAGTTATTTCCTTTTGTTTTAGAAAAGGTTAGAAAACCCTAATTTTCTTTCACTTTAATTAGTTATCATATGAAATCTATTCACTCTTTTTGCGATCCGTTAAAGAGGGGAGTTAGATATGTAAGTTAAGTATTAAACTCAAGTGGTAGAACTCAAAAATAATAAATTTCCAAGCCGTGGTGATTGTTTTGGTAAAAACAGTCCAAGTGGTTCAAAGGGAAAAAATGGCTGCTACAGGTCAGTCCCATTCGGGGGTATTTTTGTCAATGTTTTGTGCTCTAAAAATTCTAGAAATATTTGGAGTAATAATATGGGATGTTATGTGAGTCCTATAAAACTTTAAGAATTTTTGGCATTGTAGAATGAAAGTTATGGATTTTATGGTGAAAGACTTCAAATCGGGAAACAGGACCAAAACTCGCTGACCTTTAGTTTTCGTGCACTGTTTTGATCTCTTGGATGGTTCAATAAATTCAGGTCTTTTTACCACTGAAAATATAGGGAGCTAGGTATCTCCTGTCCAAAAATCGTCACATTCCGACTTGTAACGAAGAATCTATGGCTAAAATAAAAATGTAGAGTTTTTTTACAAAAATGGCTAAAATTGGAGTTCTATAAATCCGATGACCACGAAATTTTAACTGGGAGTAGTTGTTAATATGTATAAGATTCTATCAAAAATTTAGAGTCATCGGAGTTGTGCAAGATAATGATCATTTTTCTTAGTTTTGCAAGTTAAAACGAACGTTTGAAAAATATTAAAGAAATTTGAAAACTTTCATAAGGAAAGTATTTGTGAGTATTGAATATATGTACATATGTGTGGCAAGATTTGAAGAAAATAAAAATTTATTATTAAAAGAAGTTAAGTCATTTTAAGAATGCAACTTCCAATCCGGTTTGCTGTATTCATATTTCGGCTTGCTGAATTGATTGAATCTGACTTGCTGAATTGGTGAATATAGTTTGCTGAATTAATGAATTTGGTTTGCTGAATTAGTGAATCTACCTTGCTGAATTGTAGGATAGTTTGAATCCAGGTGGCTGAATTGGATGTTAGTTTGAATCCAGGTTGCTGGATCAGTATGTTTAGATAATACAACTTGCTGGATTAGGTATTCAGGCTTAATGGATTATAAAGAAGAACTTATAAAATGAAAGACTTAGTGTTAAGTCATAAGGTTTATGACGCCATGATACCATACCGTCTTAATAGTACGTTGAGGATGCCGTCATTTTAGGACTTTGTCATACTACATCATACCATAGTGGGCTGACTATCCTTCGATCACATCCAACACTAGGTTCAATTGCATTGATGACTCCATCATTCAAAATACATTTTGATAATTTTCAAAAAAAATTTTGTCTAGCTGAAACAATTAGCATAGACATACGAATAATAGCACCTTTTAAAACTATTGGTTCAATCATTGACCTAATATATTTTCGAGAATACAAAATTACGAATATCAGCATGATGTCAATAAATTTTGAAAATCTAGCATAGCTAGAAGATTTGAAATCTCCATTTTCTCCATCAACTTCAATCTTTACTCCATTACTTCATTACTCAATCATTCTATCATTCTTCAATATCATCAATGCTCTCTCCATACCATATGTAACGAATGCAATTTTTGTGATTGAATAAAAATATTTGTTGAATTATATAAATATTTTTATTAATTTATTGAGCTTAATGTTTAATAATGTTAAATGTTAATTTGAGTGTGATTTGTTATGTTATTCTAATTTAATTTAATAATTAAATTAGATGATGAAAAAGTTTATTTGAATAAATGATTTATTTGAATAAGAGAATTTATTTGGTATTATTGTTATTTGTTAAATGAAATTATTATTTGAGTTGGTAAGGTTTAATTGAATTTATTTAATAATAAGTTCAATTAAATTAGAAGTGTGACATTTTAAAACTATATGTTATAATGATTTGTTAAAATAAATGAGAAAGTGTTTAATTCAGTTTTACCAAACAAGGCCCTATGATCTTTGTTTGGGAATAATGAGTTATTTTATTTGTGTTTTAGCAAACAAGGCCTTAAGACCTTTAGTTAAAATAATGGATTAATTTATTTAGTATTTGCCAAACAAGCCTTAGAGGCTTTTGAAATTTTTAACTGATAGATATTATATCATACGTTATTATTATATTAAGTGTCAGTTTTTATTTTGTTTTTATTTCATCAGTTTTTATTTTTTTTAAAAGAACGTCAGTTAAGAAAGAAAGAAAGAAAAACAAAGAAGAAGAAACACAGAGCTTGAGAGAAAGAAAAGAACTCTGTGAATTTGAGGGTTGAGAGAAAAGAGAGAAATTGTGTGAGAAGCTTAGTGATTGGAGTAAGAATTCAAGCAAGGAAGTTTAATCAAATTTTCTTACATCAATTGAAGGTATAATTCCTTTTTCCTCTTGGTTTTATTCTACTGTATATAGTTTTAGTTACTGTATGTGAATTCAATTGCTAGAATATATGAATTATTTGATTATAGTTGTTGTAATTGTTAGTAATCATGTGTTAGATGATTATATGATGATTAATAATCAATTTAGAGGTGTTAATTCATGAAAATATGATTTAGAGTGAAGTCCTTGTTTTTACAGAGTCTTATTTCATGTATGGTATATATATTTGATAATTGATGTTCAATTAGATTATTAATTGTTAAATTGACTTTTGATTGTGCTAATACGATGAAAAATGAAAAGAATGTAATTTGAATGGATTAAAATGATTGAAAAATAAATTTACAGAGCTTGATTTCATGAAAATGGTTAAAACTTGAATATTTGGTTTTAACAGTGAATTTTTGGTTTTAAATTAGTTGATTATGTGTTTTATAATGCTTAGATTGATTAGAAATATGTTGGGTAATTATTTTATATCATATTTGATGTCTGGGTATGTTTAATTTGTATTTTGGATGGTAGAATTCGGAAAATTTTGGCCAAATTGGCCTAATTTTTCACTGGTTCGCGAGCTGGGGAAGACGATAGTCGAGTCTCTCGCCCCGGCGAGAGAAATGAACTGATTTCTTCGCTTCGGCGGCAGCGTCGCCCCGGCGACAAATTTCTTAAGTTTAACTTCGCCCCGGCGAGCCTCTCGCCCCGACGACGATTTTCTTAAGCTTTTTCTCGCCCCGGTGAGAAACACTACTGTTAATATTTTATTTTCTTTTCTTGGAAGTTATGATGCATAATTAAACTTATATTAATGTATTAAATGACTAAAAGATTTTCCAAGATAGTTGTTAAACTAGTACTAGTTGATTATGGTTTGCTAAATGAGATGTTATGATAAAAGAGCAAGCTTAGAATGCTTTTAATCTTATGACTAATTATATTACCATTTTACAATTAAATGTTTAGGTTGTTTAAGGATCGTGAATTACTTAAATTTGTAATCTATGCTTGAGGCAAGTTCCTTATCTCAATTTATTACTTTTATGTTGAGCAAGTTGTTCTTTCCTTTAACTTGTTAAAATATTCAATGCAAGTTTATTTATATTGAGCGAGCTTATCGACCTTAGCTTATTGATATTCAAGCAAGGTTACTATCAAGATTATATACTTAAGCTTTATTCCAATCATTGTTTGTTATTCAAACTTTGAGTATAGTTTCTATTGAACAAACTTTATTGATGAATTAGACTAGCAAACCCTTATTGATTCAGCTAGTCCTTAGTTGATGAGCGTTTCAAAGATTTAGAATGTTTTCTATACTTATTCCAAGCCAATTTCCTTTTTGGTATGGATTCAGACGATAAACTGAGATGAACAACCCTAATATAGGGGATTACTTACGCGATAGCGTTAAAATATTTGTGCACAATACATTGTACAAAGGGCTGATCCCCCTGAGTACGAGATGTTGGTTCATAGTCTATATGACTGTTAAAGGTTACAGTAGAAATACTTGTTAACCTAGGACATAGTTCGAGGTCTTGTGACCCTCAGATATAATTTCTAAATCTTGAATTCCATTTTCCTTGGAATCAAGCATTCTAATGAGCTTTTAGACTCCGATCATTTATTGAATATGATTCAGAAAACTATTATTCTCAGTTGAAATCCATTTCATTTAAATTTTATTGTTATCGTACTTGTGAGCAATTGTTTGCTTACTCTTGCACTAATCATTGCAGCTAAGGCTGAGAAGTCGGACGAGCCGTCCACGAGCAAAGGCAAGGGCAAGATGTCAAAGTAGCGAGAAATTTATTATTCACTTGATGATTATTTGTAACAAGACTTGTTTAAATTATGTTTTATTCCGCAATTGATGTATTAAGGTTAAGATAACCTGGGATTTGGATTGTTTAATAGTTTGGTGATGTAACCCATTTTGGGTAGATGTTTCTTTAAGTTTATTTAATCGTTCTTATTTATGGGTAGTTAAATGTGAATGAATGAGATAGTGAGCACCAAATCTGTGGGAATTAAGTACCTGGATTTGGGGGTGTCACAGGTTGGTATCAAAGCTGATAGGTTCATAACCTTTAGGTGGGGAAAACCTTAGGGTAGTAGCCTTTTAGAAGATAGAGAATATAGTGATGATAAACTCTTATCGAGTTCTAAGGAATGAATTACGGAAATTCATAAAAGACAATAAAACGATTATGTGTTATGTGCTTACTTGATAACAAATTTACGTGCTCGCGAGTATTATCGATTAGTAATTAAAACTTAAAAATTTTATTATCAGGATGATTGATAGAGGAAAGCCCAGCCAGGCTAGGGAGGAGGAGCCTCGAGATAGCCACGTAGTTCATGAGCAGCTAGTGCAGAGGGAGCCATCCCCATTGATTACAGTTACAGGCCACGAGTATGAGCCTGAGACTGATCCTGAGGAGGACCCTGAGGAGGATCCTGAGGAGGAGGAGGAGGAGGAGGAGGACCCTGAAGAGATACCATTATCTACTTTGGGTGTTCAGATGTACGAGCAGGTGTATGATCACAACATAGAGTTGCAGGACAGAGTGGAGGAGTTAGAGGGGCAGCTGGCTGAGCGACAGACTGCTTTGGAACAGAAGAACATCGAGATTGAGGAGCTAGATATACGTCTTGGAGACGTGGAGTGGAAGCTGGTTCATGTAGAGAGTGAAAAGGAGGAGTTAGAGGAACAGGCTGCGGAACGTCAGGCCACTCTAGAGCAGAAGGATGCTGAGATCCAAGACCTATCATCACGTCTTGCAGAGGCTGAGCAGAGGCTAGCACAGTCTGAGTATCGACGAGGACAGTTGATAGCCAGAAATGAGATTGTACGAGATGAGTTGAAAGAGGAGTCAGCTAAGCGGGCGAGAGCTGAGACTGCTTGGTTGAGGGAGGCTAACCGCGCAGATCGTGTTGAGTGTGAGGTGCGGTCAAAGAAGGCCAAGATTGATGATATGGAGTATATTTTTCACTCCACAGTGGATAGAGCTCTGGATCGAGTTCATCGTCATCCAGATATGGTGGATCGAAGGATGGTGACTCGTATTATGGAGCAGGAACGCCAGGAAGCTATGCGTCGTGGGATGTCATCATAGATTATGATTAGTTATGTTATTATGAAATTTATGAGTTAATGTAGACACCCAAATTTTGCACTTCGTATACTAACCTTGACAAGAGGGCAAATTCGTCAAATGGACCGGCCTGCGAGAGCGAAAGATGGAAAAAGTACAGACGCTCGACGCCACCATGACAATGTGCAACCGAAATCGACGTGACAGCAAGGCCATCCGAATTTGGCATTCCCGGAAGGTGTGGCACGCCTCCCAATGATTCCCGGACTGTAAAATACGAACCTGTCAGCGAAAAACAGCGTCACGGCACGAAAATCGAGGCGTAGCACGAAAATTGAGAAAGTCAAGCCAGCCAGCCGCGGATTGATCTGCGGCCAAGTGGGTGCGCCAGCACGGAAACCAGGAAATCAGCACTATCAGCTGAGTGCGATGGGAGATGGGCCAGCCAGCCGCAGATGGATCTGCGGCCAGCCGCAGATCAATCTGCGGCTGGCTCTGGCCAGCCTATTTCAGCCCAGTTTCGTGCAGCATACAGGAGTTCAGCAGTTTTGGCGGAAGAAGAAGAAAAACAGCAGCAGTTTTAGCTCGAAAATAGAGAGAAATAGCAAAAATTCTTGTAACAATTGAGAGAAAAAAGAGAGGAATTTTCCCTTGTTGTTGGATTCTATCAATACGTCTCATACTTCACTCAATACACAAGTTTCTACACAATTTTGGTATCATTTGCAAGGTGAAAATCTCCTTATTTTTGCAACTTCTATCATGTCATTTGGTTAAATTAAATTGTAATTTTCAAGAATATTGTTGAACAATCATGGATTAGGGATTATTGGTGAGGGTTCCATTGGAACAAAATTCTTCCTAATAACCCGATGATATCCAATTGGTGAAATTTCTAGTTTGTTCATGGATATATATTAGGCGTAGTTTAATTAATTGTATTTCTAGGATGTGTTAGGCAATCCACGTTGTTATTATTGTAGTATTCCTTTCGTGAGCGCGTGGTAATCGTGGTTGTGAGCCTAGGAAAGCGACCCCGTGGTCCAAATCCGATGATGGACGTTTTTTTATGTAAATAGTAAGAATGATGTAGCTTCCGTAGTAAATCTGTAATCGTCGGGCCTTAAAACGACGCTAAGGCGAAAATCGGGTTTAAGGCCCCGTATTAGTGGAATATGTGATTGTTGGCGTTCGGGGTATTTTGATGGCTTACATGCCCATGAATAGCCCTTACGCGTTGTGATGTTTAAATTTGATTTGTAATATCAAACAAAAGATTTCAAAATCAAAACAATAAAGATTTTTCTAAAATCAATCAAAGTAGGATATTAGCATCACGAGGCTAAAAATTTGGAATGCTAATGAATGTCGATTCCTATTAAACGAGAAGGCCAAAGAAAATCATTTCAAACATCATCAAAAATGGCTTTTATGAATAAAAATGAAATATTTTAGTAAACCTTTGTGCAATAGGGTTAAAGACATCCTAGAAATTGCCCATCATTTTACGAAAGCAACGTATGGATCTCGATTCCTATTTTGACGAAGGTTTAAAATTCTTGTTTTTGCCAGAACGACACCTAATAAAAATCTCATAGTTTTGATAAGTAAAATCAAACCTTTTGCATGAAAAGATGGAGCTTTCTCGTATTAATAGAAACGACGTTCTGAAATATTCTCAAAGTAAAGCACAACTTTCCCTAAAAATCCAAATGATTCTTTCATACAAACTCACCACAACATTCACATAAGCACACACATATACACCTGCATATATACACATTTCATGAATTAAAGGATAGGACAGCATCAAGATTGCGGTAACCGTGTTTCACGGAAGTCGAGGGGTGCCTAACACCTTCCCCTCACTTAAGCAAGCCCCCGAACTCCATGAATCTCGATTCGCAGACCAATTAATTCGGAGTCACATATGAGCCAGCGATTTATAAAAAATGAAAACTCGGATGAGTTGGTACATCCATTTCAAATATACCAACTGGCGACTCTGATTAATTGGCTCATCATAAAAAGCGATCTTTCAAAACCCCGTCGACATTAATGCCGACCTTTTCCAAAAATCATTTAATCAAGAAAGCTAAAATTGGAAAAGACTAAAAGGACCCGCGAAGGGAAAAACCCGGCGTCGACAGTTAATAAGTTGATAATCCCAGTTTATATAATGGGATAGAATAATGATGTAATCCTGGAACTTTGTGATTTTCGGATAAATGATGTAAATAATCACAATGTTATCTTTATTATATTTTGAAGCAATTAATGAATAAAATATGAAAGTTTATCAGATGTGTTGTGTGTTTAAGTGTTGTTTATAAATGTTTAAGTTGAGACTTAAATGTTTAAGTAATTGAGCAATAGTCTAATAACGAGAATTCTTAACAGTAAAATGCCACCAAGAAGACAACCAACACGTCAACAGACCCCTGAGGGATCTACCAATAACGAAGAAGCCAACGCTAATCCGATGCAGCAGTTGGTGAATCTGCTAACGGGAGCCTTTGCAAATCAACCACAAGCTCAGGCTACGACCTTTAAAGACTTCAAGGCTGTCGGACCTCCGGAATATCACGGCTTTATGAATCTCATTGAAGCTCAAACGTGGATCATGGAGATGGAGAAAGTGTTTGATGTCGCTAGGGTCAGTGAGGACCAAAAGACGGCATTTGCAACCTTTATGCTGAAATCAGAAGCTAGTTACTGGTGGCAAGCAAACAAGACTCGAGGAGGTCAAGGGATTATTCCGTGGGAGCGATTTAAGGAGATATTTTTCGAAACCTATTTTCCGGCAAGTGCTCAGAACCAAATGGAAGTACAGTTTCTAGAGTTGAAGCAAGGTACTATGTCGGTATCTGAATATACAGCAAGATTCAACGAGTTGGTGAGGTTTGCGCCTTATCAGGTTAGCACGGATGAGCGGAAGGCCAGAAGGTTCGAGCAGGGACTGAAGCCCTGGTTGTATAGCCGAGTTTCAATGTTTCAACTGAACTCGTTTGCGGCGGTGCTGGAAAAGGCAATTATTGCTGAAGGAGGCAGTGATGCTCTGTCAAAGTACAATCAGGAGCAGAGGAAAAAGAAGAATGAGAGTGAAAACAAGGCAAGTGGTAGACATGGTGGCAGTAATCTGAAGAGAAAATGGAATGATAGTAACTCTGTGGGAAGTCAGCAGGGTAATCAGAAGAAGAAGATGGAGGTGTGCAGCAACTGTGGAAAGAGCCATATGGGTGCTTGTTTGAAGGGTAAGCGGGTGTGCTTCAACTGCGAGCAGGAGGGGCATATCGCGCCGAATTGCCCTAATCCGAAGAAAGGAGCATGTTTCATCTGCGGGTCGAAGGATCACTTTGCCTGAGACTGCCCAAAGAAAGCAACGACAGGTGGAGCCAGTTCAAGAAAGGGAAACAACGGTGGTGGAGGCAACCTTACTATCACAGGACCGGCACAGCCCAACCGACCTACAGCTCGAACATTCAATATAACGGTGCAGGATGCTGTGCAGTCAAAGGATGTAGTGTCAGGTATCATTCCAGTCAATAATGTTAATGCTTATGTATTGTTTGACTCGGGTGCTACTTGCTCATTCATATCCGATGATTTTGCTAAGAAATTAGAGTTACCCCAGGAAGAACTAGATTACCCTATGAATATAGAAATTGCGAATAGGGAGGTGATTCCAGTTAAGTTTATCTACAAGAACTGTCGGTAGATATTAAGGGTCATGTGATGACTGTCAACTTAATTCCAATTCATCTTGGAGAGTTTGATGTTATTTTGGGTATGGATTGGTTGTTTAACCATGGGGCAGTTATTGACTGTCAAAAGAAATGTGTAAACCTTATGACTCCGTCAAAGGTAGTGTTTTATGGCAGCAAGTCGCCTAGACAAACGAGTTGTCTGACGATGGTGCAGGCCAGAAAGATGTTGACACAAGGATGTGTAGGATATCTAGCCTACATAGTTGATACCCGAAAGGTGGGTGCAAAACTGGAGGAGATACCAGTAGTTAAGGATTTTGCGGACGTGTTTCCTGATGATTTGCCAGGATTACCGCCAGATAGGGAAATCGAGTTTGTAATTGATTTAGCACCAGGAATGGCCCCTATATCGAAAGCCCCGTATCGAATGGCTCCGGTAGAAATGAAGGAGTTAATGGTGCAATTACAGGAATTGTTGGATAAGAAGTATATCCAACCAAGCGTTTCACCGTGGGGAGCGCCAGTATTATTTGTTAAGAAGAAGGATGGGTCGATGCGTCTTTGCATTGATTATAGAGAGTTGAACAAGGTCACGATCAAAAACAAGTATCCGTTGCCAAGAATCGAGACCTGTTTGACCAATTGAAAGGAGCAAGATATTTTTCGAAGATAGATTTACGAAGTGGGTACCATCAGTTGAAGGTTAGAAAAGAGGACATACCAAAGACGGCGTTTCGAACCAGATATGGTCACTATGAGTTTTTGGTTATGTCATTTGGTTTAACGAATGCGCCTGTAGCATTCATGGACTTAATGAATAGAGTATTCAAACCATTCCTGGATAAGTTTGTGGTGGTATTTATAGACGACATTCTGGTCTACTCCAAAACTCAAGAAGAACACGTGGAACATTTGAGGGTGACATTGGAGGCGTTAAGAAAGGAGAAATTGTATGCGAAATTCTCGAAGTGCGAATTTTGGTTGGAGCGTGTTCAATTTCTTGGACATGTGATTGTTAAAGACGGGATTTCGGTGGATCCAGCTAAAGTGGAAGCTGTGATGAACTGGGATCAGCCGAAGACACCGTCAGAAGTGAGGAGTTTCCTAGGTTTGACAGGATACTACAGACGTTTTATTCAAGATTTTTCCAGGATCGCCACTCCGTTGACAAATTTAACAAGGAAGTCAGTGAAGTTTGTTTGGACGGAGAAGTGCGAAGAAAGTTTCCAAGAACTAAAGAAGAGACTAAGTTCGGCGCTTGTGTTGTCTTTACCAGGTGATACAGGAAATTTTGTGGTGTACAGTGACGCATCAAATAAAGGAGTAGGTTGTGTGTTGATGCAGAATGGTAAGGTTATTGCATATGCATCGCACCAACTAAAAGACTATGAAAAAGGGTATCCGACCCATGATTTGGAGTTAGCAGCCATGGTGTTTGCTTTGAAAATCTGGAGGCACTATCTTTATGGGGAGAAGTGTGAAATATACACAAATCATAAGAGTCTGAAGTATATTTTCACGCAGAAGGATTTGAATATGCGGCAGAGAAGATGGATAGAATTGATCAAAGATTATGATTGTGAAATTCTATACCATCCGGGAAAAGCTAATGTGGTTGCCGACGCTTTAAGTAGAAAAGGTCGGGAGAAACTGTTTATGTTAACTGCTCAGGAGAAACTTGTGGCGGAAATGGCTAAGTTGGAATTAGAGGTGAAGAATCTGGCAGAGCCTAATGAAAAGTTGTTTCAGATAGAAACTCAACCAACTTTGGTAGAAAAAGTCAAGGAAGCGCAACTTCACGATAAGGAATGTGATAAGATTCGGCAAAGAGTGCTTGAAGGTGAAGAGCTTAAATACAAAATCGATAACGAAAGGTTGCTGAGATTTGAAGGCAGAATCTGGGTACCGTCAGTATTGGCAATAAGAGATGAGATTTTGAACGAAGCTCATAATTCAAGATTTTCGATTCACCTAGGGAGTACAAAGATGTACCAGGATCTACGTCAACATTTTTGGTGGCCAAACATGAAAATAGAGGTTGCTGAGTGTGTTACGAAGTGTCTCACTTGTCAGAGAGTCAAAGCGGAGCATCAACGACCAAGTGGTTTGTTACAGCCCTTGGAAATACCAGAATGGAAGTGGGAGCATATCACGATGGACTTCGTGGTAGGGCTACCCACTACTCAGAAGGGATATGACGCAATATGGGTCATAGTAGATAGATTGACAAAATCAGCGCATTTCTTACCTATCAAAATCAAATTTACTTTGGATCAGCTAGCGAAATTATACGTCAAAGAGATTATCTCAAGGCACGGTGTTCCGGTGTCAATAGTATCAGATCGAGATCCACGGTTTACATCAAAGTTTTGGAGGAGTCTACAAGCTTGTTTGGGGACACAGTTGAGAATGAGTACAGCCTACCATCCTCAAACCGATGGCCAGAGTGAAAGAACAATTCAAACGTTGGAAGATATGCTCCGAGCGTGCGTTATGGATTTTAAAGGCAACTGGGATGATCATTTACCTCTGGTCGAATTTGCCTATAACAATAGTCATCACACGAGTATCGGCATGCCGCCCTACGAAGCATTGTATGGAAGGAAATGCAGAACTCCATTATGCTGGGATGAGGTTGGTGAACGACGACTATTGGGACCTGAGTTGGTACAACAAACTGCTGAAATTGTCAAGGTGATAAGAACTAGACTGATAGCCGCTCAAGACAGACAGAAGAAGTATGCTGATCAACACCGACAAAATCGCGAATTTGAAGTCGGCAGTTTTGTGTTTCTCAAAGTATCTCCCTAGAAGGGAAAAATCAGATTTGGTAAAAAGGGTAAACTCAGTCCGCGGTTTATTGGACCCTTTGAAGTGTTGAAACGGGTGGGTGAGGTAGCTTATGAGGTAGCTTTACCTCCTGAGTTAGGCCACATTCACAATGTCTTCCACATATCGGTGCTACGACCGTATAAGTCTGACTATAAACATGTAATAGAATATGAACCAATACAGTTTGAAAAAGATTTATCCTATGAAGAGATACCTGTTCAGATAGTGGACAGGAAGGAGCAAGTACTTAGAAATAAAGTGATACCTTCTGTTAAGGTAATCTGGAGGAACCACAGTGCTGAAGAAGCAACGTGGGAACTCGAAGAGATAATGATGCAAAATTTTCTTCAATTATTTGTTTAATTTTATATTGCGATTCTGGGGACAGAATCTTTGTAAGGAGGGGAGAATGTAACGGACGATTTAATTGCGTTGTGATTCTGGGGACAGAATCCTTTTAAGGAGGGAAAGATGTAACGAATGCAATTTTTGTGATTAAATAAAAATATTTGTTGAATTATATAAATATTTTTATTAATTTATTGAGCTTAATGTTTAATAATGTTAAATGTTAATTTGAGTGTGATTTGTTATGTTATTCTAATTTAATTTAATAATTAAATTAGATGATGAAAAGGTTTATTTGAGTAAGAGAATTTATTTGGTATTATTGTTATTTGTTAAATGAAATTATTATTTGAGTTGGTAAGGTTTAATTGAATTTATTTAATAATAAGTTCAATTAAATTAGAAGTGTGACATTTTAAAACTATATGTTGTAATGATTTGTTAAAATAAATGAGAAAGTGTTTAATTCAATTTTACCAAACAAGGCCCTATGATCTTTGTTTGGGAATAATGGGTTATTTTATTTGTGTTTTACCAAACAAGGCCTTAAGACCTTTAGTTAAAATAATGGATTAATTTATTTAGTATTTGCCAAACAAGCCTTAGAGGCTTTTGAAATTTTTAACTGATAGATATTATATCATACGTTATTATTATATTAAGTGTCAGTTTTTATTTCATCAGTTTTTATTTTTTTTAAAAGAACGTCAGTTAAGAAAGATAGAAAAACAAAGAAGAAGAAACACAGAGCTTGAGAGAAAGAAAAGAACTCTGTGAATTTGAGGGTTGAGAGAAAAGAGAGAAATTGTGTGAGAAGCTTGGTGATTGGAGTAAGAATTCAAGCAAGGAAGTTTAATCAAATTTTCTTACATCAATTGAAGGTATAATTCCTTTTTCCTCTTGGTTTTATTCTACTGTATATAGTTTTAGTTACTGTATGTGAATTCAATTGCTAGAATATATGAATTATTTGATTATAGTTGTTGTAATTGGTAGTAATCATGTGTTAGATGATTATATGATGATTAATAATCAATTTAGAGGTGTTAATTCATGAAAATATGATTTAGAGTGAAGTCCTTGTTTTTACAGAGTCTTATTTCATGTATGGTATATATATATTTGATAATTGATGTTCAATTAGATTATTAATTGTTAAATTGACTTTTGATTGTGCTAATACGATGAAAAATGAAAAGAATGTAATTTGAATGGATTAAAATGATTGAAAAATGAATTTACAGAGCTTAATTTCATGAAAATGGTTAAAACTTGAATATTTGGTTTTAATAGTGAATTTTTGGTTTTAAATTGGTTGATTATGTGTTTTATAATGCTTAGATTGATTAGAAATATGTTGGGTAATTATTTTATATCATATTTGATGTCTGGGTATGTTTAATTTGTATTTTGGATGGTAGAATTCGGAAAATTTTGGCCAAATTGGCCTAATTTTTCACTGGTTCGCGAGCTGGGGAAGACGATAGTCGAGTCTCTCGCCCCGGCGAGAGAAATGAACTGATTTCTTCGCTTCGGCGGCAGCGTCGCCCCGGCGACAAATTTCTTAAGTATAACTTCGCCCCGGCGAGCCTCTCGCCCCGGCGACGATTTTCTTAAGATTTTTCTCGCCCCGGCGAGAAACACTACTGTTAAAAAAAAATTATTTTGTTTTCTTTTCTTGGAAGTTATGATGCATAATTAAACTTATATTAATGTATTAAATGACTAAAAGATTTTCCAAGATAGTTGTTAAACTAGTACTAGTTGATTATGGTTTGCTAAATGAGATGTTATGATAAAAGAGCAAGCTTAGAATGCTTTTAATCTTATGACTAATTATATTACCATTTTACAATTAAATGTTTAGGTTGTTTAAGGATCGTGAATTACTTAAATTTGTAATCTACGCTTGAGGCAAGTTCCTTATCTCAATTTATTACTTTTATGTTGAGCAAGTTGTTCTTTCCTTTAACTTGTTAAAATATTCAATGCAAGTTTATTTATATTGAGCGAGCTTATCGACCTTAGCTTATTGATATTCAAGCAAGGTTACTATCAAGATTATATACTTAAGCTTTATTCCAATCATTGTTTGTTATTCAAACTTCGAGTATAGTTTCTATTGAACAAACTTTATTGATGAATTAGACTAGCAAACCCTTATTGATTCAGCTAGTCCTTAGTTGATGAGCGTTTCAAAGATTTAGAATGTTTTCTATACTTATTCCAAGCCAATTTCCTTTTTGGTATGGATTCAGACGATAAACTGAGATGAACAACCCTAATATAGGGGATTACTTACGCGACAGCGTTAAAATGTTTGTGCACAATACATTGTGCAAAGGGCTGATCCCCTTGAGTATGAGATGTTGGTCCATAGTCTATATGACTGTTAAAGGTTACAGTAGAAATACTTGTTAACCTAGGACATAGTTCGAGGTCTTGTGACCCTCAGATATAATTTCTAAATCTTGAATTCCATTTTCCTTGGAATCAAGCATTCTAATGAGCTTTTAGACTCCGATCATTTATTGAATGTGATTCAGAAAACTATTATTCTCAGTTGAAATCCATTTCATTTAAATTTTATTATTATCGTACTTGTGAGCAATTGTTTGCTCACTCTTGCACTAATCATTCACTTGATGATTATTTGTAACAAGACTTGTTTAAATTATGTTTTATTCCGCAATTGATGTATTGAGGTTAAGATAACCTGGGATTTGGATTGTTTAATAGTTTGGTGATGTAACCCATTTTGGGTAGATGTTTCTTTAAGTTTATTTAATTGTTCTTATTTATGGGTAGTTAAATGTGAATGAATGAGATAGTGAGCACCAAATCTGTGGGAATTAAGTACCTGGATTTGGGGGTGTCATACCATAACTTTTCTATACCCAATATAGTTCATCAAACTTACCACACTTTGGAAGTTCAGGAACTTACCACAATCATATGGGTTTAGGAACTTATCCTAGTCAGACCAAAATTGTTCATTCGCTGAGGGGTTCCACCATACAATTATGAGTCACGAACCTACCATAAGTATGAGTTTTAAGAACCGCACCTAATTTTAAATATTCTTTAACTATCAAATATAAATATGAGAAAAGAATCACCTTCTTGTCATATGTATTTCGATACTACGACACCAATATTTCAATGATTATCAATATAGGAAGCTAAGTGGTTGTCGAACCAACTCGACCACTAATCAATATAGGAAGTTGAACGGTTGTTAAACCATGGACAAATTCCCCGCCCATACAAGGAATTGTTCAACTCAACCACTACATCGATATAGGAAGCTAAGTTTTTCTCAAACTAAGCACAAATTCCCGTCCCATACCAGGATTCGTAACAACTCAGCCACTAACATGAGTCCTTAATTGAAATCCCACCTAATTTCATCTTGCTCTTAACTTAACTCTTTGCTTGATATGAATTTCTCGTATTTCATCATCCATAACTCCTCGTGAGTTTATCTCGTACTATTTCATAGTACCATCTCTTTATAGCGTCATGCTACAACTATTCAATCATTTAAGATTCTCTGACATTTTACAACTTTAGCAGATCACGTCGTGATCTTATTCTATCATCAACTCTTCTTACGATTCTTTCTTATCTTATGATCGTTTCATCCTACGATCTGCTTTATTCTTCTCTTTAATCACGTTATCTTATGATTAATCAACTCAGGTGTTCCCTGTTCTTTTAGCTCTTCAGGTTCTTCTTTGAACCTAAATATTTTATCATAATCTTATCTCACATGAATTCTTTAAACTCTATTTGAGTTCATCCTTATCATTATATCGTTCTCATCTTATAGATATCGTCTATTTATTAACACCATCTTTATTACTAGAGTTAGGTAACTCCTGATTCTCATCTTATATAACTCTTCAGGATTCTTCTTTGAATCTTCTTATTTATATATATATATATATATATATATATATATATCAATTCTTCTTTTAAGAATCTCTAACTGCATTCATATTATTTAATATTTTATTCGAGTTTACTTCGCATCATTCACATCTTCTTCTTGTAACGTTTATAGGACTTAACTCATCTCATACATATACCTATATGAAAAGAATCACGTCTTAATCATACGCATCCATAATTCTATACTCGGTACACGTCGAGTCTCTAACAGTGTTCAGTATAGCACCTGAGTGGTTTCCCACAAACAACCAACAAACTAGTTCCTATCTCGTCTACACTGTCTCTCACAACGAGTTAGATCGGTTGCTAGTTCGTATCAACCTCCGCTCTCTGAAGGAATTGTTTGGCCCAAATACCATACATCAACCATTAAAGAATACGATTGTACAATAATTATTCTTAACTTATTATTCTTTTAACTCTATCATCTTCACCTCTTTTCTCTAAGGTTATAGCCTAAGGTACTCTTACCTAAGGTTTCTAACCTATCAGCTCTGATACCAACTGTAACGACCCCAAATTTTGAACAATCCAACTCTCCACATCAGTCGTTAACAATACATTCTCATTCTGACTTTACAACATTATTCAATGTTAAACTTAATAAAATGCAGAACAATTTTAAACTTTTCAGTTTTCTTTCTTCACTTTCCCTGAATCATATCCTTTAATCATTTACATATTCTAGAATCATATTTGCTTAATGATTTGCTTCATCAGAGTTATAATAAAATAAAACTTACTTCTAGATTCAATACCCTTTATACATCAAATAAAATTAAATTATAAGTCAATATAAATTTTACAACTCAACCTCTGTTACATTTAATACCTCATCAAATACATCATCCAGAACCTTAATCATGGTTCAAAAATATAATTTAAGCTAAAACAATTAATCTTCATGCATAACATCTGAATCATCCCATTCAAGCAGCATATAACGTTACCTTGAATCTTTAACCTGCAAAAGTGGTTATTTGCAAGAATGAGCTCGACAGCTCAGCAAAATCTAACAGTTTGCATGCATCAGATAACACATAGATAACATGCTCATTATTTAAATCATAAACATTTGGCTAAATATGTTATACATAATGATCAACACGTAACAAATAGAGATTGAGTTCCATAACTCAATCATTCTCTATTCAACGAACGTAGTCATAAGTTGACCTTGTTGTTTCATGCATGCAACACATAGAATACATCATGCTTTTACGTTATAGATTTAAAACAATTAATTATTTAATTTATATAATAATTAGGAACTGAAAGACTTGCCTGGTTTGTAGATTACCAGCTACGATAAGCAGCTTATACTTATCTGCACTTCACGTATCCTACACGATATATATAATCATGTACATCATTTATTAGCCACATACCAACACTTAGTATTAATTCTACTTAACATTTCATAATCCTCTATTTTATTACGTTCCACTTTATTCGACATTTAACCTTTAGTTAAGTCTTAAACTTTGCTTTACATTAGATGTATAATGGTTATAAGTAAATCTTGTATAGGGTAACATATCATGACCAAAAAGAAAAGAATTAAAAACAAGAAAAATTTCTATTTTTTGCAATTCCCGCCAAGGCGAGAAAATTACAACACAAAACTCTCGCCGGGGCGAGGATTTACTATACAAAACTCTCGCCGGGGCGAGACTCCTGAATTCCAGATTCTACAGTTCGCGAATCAGTGCAATTTCAGACCAAAATTTTTTTAATTTCTTCATTTAATCAACAAATTAGACATACCCAAATATTATAATCTTTGTAGAATCAATACCCAACATGTATACAATGATTCTAACATTTTAAATAACGTAAACAACCAATCTAAAAGCTTAAAACTCCCAATTCACACTAGTTTTATAAACTTTTACAAATTTAGCGCAATCAATCGCTAAGGATTCGTTTTTCAACCAATTTGGTCTGTTCAACTTTCGTTGTTTTCGTTTTTTAATGCATAACAACAATCCATCATCAATTTACAGATTATTACTCAAATTGCTAGCCAATTTTAGTCTCAAAATAGACCAAAACATACATATTACAACAAAACTCAAATTTCTCTTCTAACACATGTTTACATGGATTTGATACTCCTAAAATCATTTATAAACAACGTATATTAAATTAAACAAACTCAATAACACATGAACCCAATTCTTCAACAATTTGACCCTATAAATTCAATTACAGAGAACTTAGAAAACAAACTAAGAACTAGAAACTTTTAAACTAAATTGCTTACCTTTAATTAGCTAGATGATTAGAGAAGCTGGATTAATCTTCTTCCTCTTCTTTGATTCTCAAAATTTTCTTCTCAATTACAGAGAACTCTCTCAATTCCTCTATTCCTCTCTTCTGTGTTCTTAGCCTTAGAAAAACAAGTTACGTATACTCTAATTTAGCTTCAACAGTTACTAAAACCAAAAGTCTCAACTGTTATGGAATTGAAGGGTCACTAGGCCATGTTTGGCTAGAACCCAAAAATTCCCTTTTAGCTTATTTTAATAATTTTTTATTATAAGATATATATTGTCACACTTTAATTTAATAAACTTATTATATTAATAAATCTAATTAAACTTATTACTAATTTCAATTAAAACCTCATTAACCAAATTATAATTCAATTTAGCCAAACTATAATTTTATTAAATCAATCATTTAATTCAATAAAACATTAATCCTCTAATTTAATTATTTAATTAAATTAGAATATTACCATTCTATTAGTATAACAAAAATACGCACCGACGATAAAATTGTTTATCATCAACTACTCAATATCATCATACCTAAATAATTTCATCAAATATTTATTCTATTAAAATAAATATATATTTACATTAATTCACCATTTTAATTAAGTGAATTATTCATATTATTATGAAATATAGTCCATAACAATTTCTTTGCTAACAAGGTATAATAATTAAAATATATTATTTCATAATATAATTTCAACTTAATAACATTCAATTAATATATTTTTCGTAACAATTTCATTTACTATCATCAATGGTTTAATTTATCATTAAACCTCTTTTTCTAAATACACGAATATAATTCTCTCTACATCAAATCATAAATTTCACAATATATATATATATATATATATATCACATATATACACATACTCAAAACTCAAAACGTCACATAATAAGAATTTTATTTGCTAAATTCTTATTTAATAATTCCTGAAAATCTGGGTTGTCACAGAGATAGAAGCAAAGGACAAGATTATAGTGTTATGTATGATAACCAAATTAGTTATTTGATGTAAGTTAATTGTGTAAACCTTTTGTGAATCTTAAGGTAATTATGTATTAAAATAAAGGTTATACACCTTGGGATATGTAGTAGAGATTATTGTATAAACAATTTATGTATATATCTTCAATAATAGTTGTAAATATGATGTATCGTGACGCACCAGGTCTGAGGTTCAAGGGACCCGGGTTTGGGGGCGTTACAGGTTGGTATCAGAGCTGTAAGTTATAAACCTTAGGTAGGGATACCTTAGGCTATAACCACAGGGATGAGGATAAGGAATTAACTCAAATAGAGTTTAAGTGCTAAAAGATGAATTTTAGAAATTCATTATTAAGTAAGGAAAAAGATAAATAAGATTTAAAGAAGAATCTTGAAAAGTTATAAAGATTAAAATCTGGAGTTACCTGACTCCAGTAGTAAATATGAAAAGCTTAAATAAAATCATATAACATGATTAAAGGGAAAGATAAGAAGATCGTAAAACAGAACGATCATGAGATAGAAAATAATCGTAACATAACACGATTATAAGAAAGATCACAACGTGATCTGATTAAGACATGAAATGATAGATGATCAATCGAATAATTGAAAACTTATAGCAGAATTGCTGTACGAAAGTTGTACTATGAAATTGTACTACGTAAACTCATTAAAAGACTGATTAATGTTGATATACGAATTAAATAAAATTCGTATTGAGTAAAGGGAAAGTTAGGATTAGGTGGGATTTCAATGGAGGACTCATGTTAGTGGCTGAGTTATACAATTCCTTGTATGGGCGGGGAATTTGTGCTTGGTTTGACAACTAATTAGCTTCCTATATTGATAATCATTGAAATATTGGTATCGCGCTATCGATATACGTATGACGAGAAGGTGATTCTTTTCTTATATTTATATTTTATAGTTAGAGAATATTAGGATTAGGTGCGAGTTCTTTAAACTCATACGTATGATAAGTTCGTGACTCATAATCGTATGGTGGAACCCCTCAACGAATGGACGATTTTAGTCTGACTAGGATAAGTTCTAAACCCATATGATTGTGGTAAGTTCCTGAACTCATAACGTGTGGTATGTTTGATGAACTATACTGGAATATAGAAAGGTTGTGGATGAAGAATTGAGGATTTTTAGTATAGTAAGCTTTAAGGATGATAGAAATAGATAGAATTATTAAGCAATGGATCATGGGAGAAATTGAAGTTGGCGGTGAAAGCATAGGTGTTCCAAATCTTCTAGCTATGCTAGACTTCGAAAATTTTGATATCAAGCCAAATTCGCACTAATGTGCCTTTAAAAATAAAAATGAAAATTTTGTTATCTTCAAAACAGAGTGACGAGTGTGTAGAAGTGGGCTTCGAACTACTAACACATCGTTACCTGTTGTGGCATGATAACACCAAAAATGATTTTTTTTTTCGATGGTTTTGAACTGTTTAAAGAAGAGTCTACGCTATTTGTTTCGGCTAGACAAAATTGATTTAAGGTATCAAAATGTATTTTTAAATTGTCATCAATGCATCATGGAACCTGGTGTAGAATGACAAATGATGGAGTCATCAATGCAGATTAACCTAGTGTTGCATGTGATCTAAGGATCGTCAACTTACTATGGAATGATGTAGTATAACAAAGTCACCAAAATGACGGAATCTTCAAACGGGCTGTATATACAGTGCAGTATCATGACGTCATAAAATGATTTTCAGAATTTTAAAGATAATGTATTGCCAATTGAATTTGGCCAGACACATGTTTTGATTGATATTCGAATTATTGGTATATGTCTAAGCTATTTGACTCGGCTAGACAAATGTTGTAATGATTTATTAAATCTGTAATGACCGTGAATTTTTAAACTCCATTATTAATTAAATATAAATTTAATTTTTAATGAGTTAGTTTCGTATGATTATTTAAAATCTTGTGTATTTGATTGGTTATGTGATTATATGATTTCGCGTAACTGCTAGGATTAATTAAAGGGAGTCACTAATGGTTTAATTAAATTAGTGAACTAACCCTACGATTTTAATGTTGAAAGAATTGATAAAGTGCCGATTAATTAAATATTCAATTTAATTGAATATAGTGTGGAATTAGATATTTAATTAATTTAAAGGGAGTCTCAATAATAGAATTATTAAATTAATGGACTACCATAGGTTATTTAATAACTAAAAATTTATGAATAATTAAGATTTTAATATTCAACTATTTTGGATATAGTAAATTAATTAATATTACCTATTAATTAATAAGGATAATACAATTAATAATATTTATAGTTCCGTTAGTAAATAAATAATAAGTGACTAGTTAAAATTATTTAATTAACTAAGTAACATTAATGTGGGACAATAATTATGGGACATATCCCATTTTATTTTCAACCGTGGTCTGCAATTTAGGAAGGGAAAGAATTTAAAATAAAATAAGTTGGGATGAACAGTATTAGCCGCATATGGATTTTGCTCGCGGGCTTTCTTACCGGATTTCGGTGGTTGAAGATATGGGTTATGCTTCAGCGGCGTTGCAATCATCTTCTTCTTGTTTCCGATGGTTAATAAATTTGGGCAAAAACTTAGCATGGTTAACAAATTGGCTATAAATTAGAACTCCCGACTTCTCCTTCAGTGGTGCTAAGGTCGTGAAATTCACTAAGAGAGAGAAAGGAAGGAAAATCGGAAGGAAGGGAGTGAGCACGCGAATGACCTCTGATTTCATTGGCTACTGCGGAAGGAAGAGAAGAACGACAACTAAGTCTAGGAGGTAACCATTTCCCCTATTACAATGCACCTCTGTTGAAAATTGTTGCCAATACTTTGCTTCATGCTTGGAATTAATTCCTTAAATTAGGTGTATAAAACTTATAATTAATAGTAGTATGTGGTTAATATGGGGTTATGCATGCTTGGAAATTAGTTTTAATAATTAAAATCGAAGAAAATCGCTGAAATGAAATGAAGAAGACGACCTCTGGTTCGTCACACGGCAACGCCAGCAGCTGACGTCGCAGCGATGTGATAAGGGGTTTTGGCGCCGCAGCAGTAGCATGACGCCGCAACGTCACTAATTAAGGTCCTGATGCCACAGCGTCGGCCTTACTATGGAGCCTCACGCCGCAGCGTGAAGGCTGTGTGCCAGTTGGGTTGGCTCGGGCCTGACGCCGCAGTGTCGGCCTTGCTTGTATGCTTGGCGTTGCAGCGCCAAGGCCGTGTTCTTGGCCGGGTCGGTCCGAATCATGGCGGTTTGGGTCGGGTCGTGCAATTTTAATATTAACAATTAGTTAATTATTATCTAATTAATATTATGTAATAATATGCAGTTAGATTAATTATTTATTATTCTGATTAATATTAAATAATAAGTGTGGATAACTAATTAGACATTGTTTAATTAATGTTAAATTAGGATAATTAGTTGATTAATTATTTGATTATTATTTGGTAATCACTAAGCAAATGAGGTTAATAGTGAAACTATTATTAGTTGAATAAGTAATAAACCCAATTAGTTATCCGTTAGTTAATCATATTTGGTTGAGCCTTAAATGCTTAATGGTGTATCAAGTAACAATCAAAATAGTGTTGTCTTAAGGCAAAAATTGATTAACCTGGTTACAACTTACGTTTGGTTTCCAAGGGGCGCTACCCCCTTAGACCCCTGCCAGCTCACCGGCGAGCTGGGCAGCCCCTCGCTCACCGGGGAGCGAGACCCCCGACTGGGTAGTCGTAGTGGCAATCAATGTGCTTTAATGATACTACGTCTATTTTGAATCTAGTCTATATGTAACTAATTGTTATACGAACATGTACCTAATTGTGCAGGATTTTAAGGAGCGTGTGTTGTATATTGTAGCAGACGCACCAGACAAGTTCCCTAATTCCATTCACCTTATATGTTGAACGCAAGTTTCCTAACGCTTGCCTAACCCTTGTGTTGGTCAAGTTTCCTATCTTAACTCAAATTAGTTATTAAGCAAGTTTTCCCTAACCTTACTTGAGTTAATTATTTTAAGCTGGAACTTTATTTCCATGCATGCTCTAAGTGGTTTAATTTCTTTACAATTATTCCACATCGATATTTTTATGATTTGCACTTGGTGCAATTGAGTTCGTACAGTCTTTGACTTATGCCTTAATTAAAGTTCTATATTGCATGAACTGTTCAGAGTTAAGTCTAAGCCATTGTTCGGCTAGACATAAGCATATTTAATAAAAACTTTCCAAGCCATTTGAAGGTGCGGATTCTTAGACTAATATGAACACCCCTAAAAATATAGGGGAGTACCCCACGTATCGGATATAAGATACAAAGAACATAAATTAAATGTTATGCATACACATAGTGTACTAGAGGCTGATCCCCTCGAGTACGTATTTATGAGCCAGTAACCAAAGGGTTAATTAGCTATTGATTCCATTAGAAGTGTATTGTTCATGGTCTACATTGACTATCGTTTATTTTAAAAGCAGTTATTATTCTTGCTTTCGTTATTCTCTTCGTTGAATCGTTTCCAGATATTCATTTCATTCATGATATATATCATTTCTTGTTGTTATTTAAACTTGCTGAGCAAACTAGTTGCTCAGCCTTGTTATATCATGAACCTTATTGCAGTTAAGCCCGAGACTTCAGGAAAAGACAAGGGCAAGGAAAAGATAAAGTAATAGACTTCAATCAGCTGACTTTATTATATGCTTAGTTAGATTTAATTTGTCATCAATGAAATTTGAACCCTGATTAAATATTTAGGGTATGTATTGATTCATGTATTAAGGTTATTGAATCTTGGGACTAGTAACACCTTTTGAATGAACGACACACGTTTATTGTATTCCACATTTAGTTCGGTATATTGTTTAGTGGTGAATGATTGTGTTGGATCGTGATGACCAAGTCCGGGTGTTTGAGACCTGAATTTGGGGGCGTCACAAAATCGATATAGTGGATGTCAGAATAAGAAAACAGACACTGGTGTTGTGTCATAGACACTGGTGATGTGTCATAAAAAGCCAGACACTGGTGATGTGTCATAATAAAATAGACACTGGTGTTGTGTCATAATAAAATAGACATTGGTGATATGCCATAAAAAGTCAGACAATGGTGATGTATCATAATAAAACAGACACTGGTATTGTGTCATAATAAAATAAACATTGGTGATATGTCATAAAAAGCCAGACACTGGTGATGTGTCAAAACAAAACAGACACTGGTGTTGTGTCATAATAAAATAGACACTGGTGTTGTGTCATAATTTAATAGACACTAGTATTGTGTCATAGAAAGATAGACACTGGTGATGTGTCATAATAGAACAGACACTGGTGTTGTGTCATAGACATTGGTGATATGTCATAAGAAGCCAAACACTGGTGATGTGTCATAATAAAACAAAACAGACACTGGTGATGTGTCATAAAATGAACATTGGTTATGTGTCATAAGAAGCTAGTCATGGGTGCAACTAGAGTAAAGTAAACAATGGCGATGTCAAGATAGGATAAACATAGATGATGTTAAAAATAAACACAGGCGGTGTTATGATAGTAAGAACATGCATAGGGGATATCGAAATTAAGATATAGGTGATATCAAAGATGGATAGATACAAATAGTAAAGAAATTAGGCTCCAGAGAGGGTCAAAAGCATAAAAAGATTGAGTCCGAAAATTTTAGAACCTTTTACAATAGTAGAAGATTTCGTATAAAATGGCAAAAGGCTATCAATTATTCGGAGATGCATGAGTATGTGTATATTATGATTTGCTAAGTAGTAATCAAGATTTAGTATGTATAATAAAATATTTTATAATAAAAAGAATGAGAAAATAACATATTTTTTTATATATATACAGAATAATACCGCCAAGAAAGAATCAGCGTAATCAAGAAGAGTCAGAAGGTGAGACTAGAGATCAGGTGGATCCTATGTAGCACTTTGTGAATCTTCTTATAGGAGCGATAAATAGAAACCCTGTTCGAGAAGAAGAAAATCCTCAAACATTGCAGGTGGCACGTTTCAAGGATTTTAAGAATGTGGGACCGCCAGAATTTAAAGGAACCACTGAGCCTATTGAGGCTCAAACATGGATTAAGGAAATAAAGAATGCATTTGATATTGCTAGGGTAGGTGAGGAGCAAAAGACTTCTTTTGCTACTTATATGCTTAAGGGTGCAACAAATTTTTGGTGGGAAGCAAATAAGAATAGAGCTGGGGAAGGAATAATTGGTTGGGAAAAGTTTAAAGAAATTTTCTTCGAGAACTATTTTCCTCCCAGTTCACAAAGCCGAATGAAGATAAAATTTCTGGAGCTAAAACAAGAAGATATGTCAGTGTCCCAGTATGCAGCCAAGTTCAATGAACTGGCAAGGTTTGCTCCACATCAAGTGGATACTGAAGAGAGGAAGACATGTAGGTTTGAGCAAGGTTTAAAACCTTCACTATACGGTAAGCTATTAGTGTTACAAATCAACTCATTTGGAGCACTTTTAGAAAAAGCTATAATAGTAGAGGGAGGAGATAAGACGTCAAGTCAATACAATCAGGAGAATTATAATAAGAAAAACAAGGGAAAAGATAAGATCGAAGAAAACAAGAAGCGAACAAGGAATGATCATTTTGAAGAGAAGCAAGGCGACTTAAAGAAAAAGTTTGGTGGTTGCCAGAATTGTGGAAAGTATCATATGGGGATATGTAGGAAAGCTAAGAGGATATGCTTTAATTGTGGGAAAGAAGGACACATCTCTCCTGATTGCCCTAATCCAAAACAAAACGGGTGTTATAGTTGCGGATCGATAGATCACCGGGCAAAGAGTTGTCCAAATAAAAGGATCGGTGGGAAAAACAGTGGCAAATCGACACTTGCCAAGTATGTAAATATGTAAGATTATACCTTTGGTGAAGGTATTAATGAAAAAAAAATATATATGTACTTTTGGTTTAATAGTGATTCCGGGGACGGAATCCTTATAAGGGAGGGTGAATGTAATAACCCAAGGATTTTGATATATTAAAATAAGAAATTTTATGTATAAATTTTTTTTATATAATAAAATTATTTTTGTTATATATTAAAGCAATTATGGGCAGAATGTGACAACCCGATAAATTATAAGATTTATTTATAAGATCTTAAATGATTAAATTAAAGGTTAAAGAATAAAACCTAGATGAGAATTTGTGGATTTATTTAAAAAAATTTCTGAGAAAAACCTATATGGTTTACTCTTTGAAAGAGAATAGAGAAAATATGGGTTATAAAATTTCAAAACCATAGAAATGAATTTATATGTACTTGAATGAATATTATGGATAAGGTATTACAATACCTATAAATTTGATGTGAACAAAAGGATTATTTTTATTTAGTGGTCTTAGTATTTTAATTATATATACTAGTGACCTAATCTAAGAGATTTATTTTATTATCTCAATGTATTAAATTAATTTGTATGAATATGTAAGTAAATGAATATGAATATTACGTGTTTGTTTATATTTGTTATTTATATAAACAAATAAAGGAAGGCCTTGTAACCTAATTATATATTAGGTATAAAAATTAAAGTAACCTAAGGGTTATAATACTGGAGAATTTTAGTATTTAAAATATATACTAATCTAAGTGATAAATTTTTATTATCTCAATGTAATATTTATTTTGAACCTAACAAATTTACCAAAAAAAAAAAAAGATTAAAAAGTGGTGGACCATGCTAATTTACATGGCCCAAATCATTGTTAGTTAGAGGAGGTCCCACTAATAGTTATTTAATTTAGTGGACTAACCTAAGAATTTTAATATCAAACAATTGATAAGATAATAAGATAACTAAATATTCAATTAAAGTGAATATAGTAAGTAAATAAATTTTGTACATTAATTAATATGTATATTAATTAATAAGAATTATGGGCTATATGGATAATTTAATTTAATAGTCCAATTAGTAAGAAAATACTAATGGACTAGCCTAATTAGTTTACTAACCAAGCCTGTGACACCCCAGAATACAATAATAATACAAAACGATTCCACGATTACATAACGGGATAGTACATATAACTATTCCTTAAGCTTTCTTTTGCCTTTATCCGCTTTGGAACTCCCCGGCTTAACTGCAGTAGGTTCATGATATAGCAAGGGTGAGCAACTACTTTGCTCACCAAGTTTAAAATGAATAAAGAGGATATATCATGAATGATTGAGAACAATAATCGCATAGTTCAACAATTTAAGAACATTGAAGAAATAGCTAATAATATAATCAAAGTTCAAATGAAATAATGAATATTGATTATTTACTGCTGAGTGGTCCAATAAACCATGAACTATTTGGCCAAAGGATCAGTTATTCAACTAACCCTTTTAAATGCATGGCCCATCAGTAGTAGTCGAGGGGATCAACCTCTCGTACCCTATGTATATGCATAACATTTAGCTCTGACTGCATCGGATAACCGACACATTAAAATCCCCTACATAAGGGTTGCTCTCTCAGTCCAAGAATCCGCATCAACAATCGGTTTGGATAACTTTTAAAATAATAACCTATACGTGTCTAGCCAAAACAAGTGGCACAGACTATTCCCTTAAACAGTTCATGAATGAAGAACTTAACGTTTCACAATCCAATAACAGATAATGAATTCAAATGCATAAGCTGCGAATATAAATAATTTATCCTTGATGTGGAATAATTAACAATAATTAATCCACTAATATACAACATTTGTATGAAATATACAACATTTGTATGAAATAGGAAACTTGCAATAACATAGAATGATTGCTTAATAAATAAACAACTCGCACAATAACAAACGTTGTACGGTTGAGGAAACTGGCTCAATAAATAAATTGAGTTAAGTTAAGAAACTTACAATTCATAAGAATAAACTCGCACAATAATAAAAGTTGTACGGGTTAGGAAACTTGCCCAACACAAGGGTTAGACAAGCGTTAAGAAACTTACACAATATTCAACATGTGTAAAGGATAGGAAACCTGCTCAATGTAATTCGAGTAAGGTTAGGGAAACTTGCCTGATGCGCTGCTATAATATTACAACACACGCTCCTTAATATCCTACACATGTAAATACATATTTGTATAACAATTAGTCACATAAAGATTAGGTTCAAAACAGACGTTGCATCATTAAAACACATTGATTGCTCTACGACAATACCAATTTGGTTGACATTTAGTGAATAATTAAGCAATTAAGGTTAAGGTTTAACAAGGTATAAATAACTAACTTGTTTAATCATTTAGGATAAAAATACAAGTGTTGGACCCGCTGAGAATAGTTCATTAGGTCCGATCCGACCCGATCCGGTCCGACCGACCCGACCCAGGCTGGACACGGCACTGGCACTGCAGTGCCAGGCCTTAGTGCTGGACCTCACGCTGCGGCGCGAGTCCCGCGTCATCTCCATGGCAGGGCTTCACGCTGTGGCGTGAGCCTTAGAGCTTGGATCTCACGCTGCAGCGTGAGTCCCGGTCTTTTTTTATCTTGCCCCTCGCTGTAGCGTGAGCTGCAGGGCTTATGAGTGGCGTTGTGGCGCCATTCTGCAGTAGCCGAATTCTAGGTTTGTTCCCAGTTCGCGACTCCGACCTCCGGCCACTCCAACCTCCATAACTCCTTCAATACACAAGCAAATTAGTTCATTCCGGACTCTATGGACTCCTAATTATGGGGCTACAACATATCAAAAATGCAGAGCTACCCATTAATTAACATGGCCAAATCTTAAGCCAAAGTGTAAAGTTCATACTATGTTCTTCGAGTTCTTGACAAGTTTTACAAAAACCATTACTACGAACTCGTTTTAATTCCTTTTTACTCCATTTCAACTGGGTTAGTTGCGTAACCCATGGAACTACAATACCATAACAACAATCAAAATTAACAAACACAAAATCATAGCTTTATAGTCCTCTAAAAAGTCCGAATGTCCAAGTTCATGTCCAAAGTCCATTGTTCTTGATCCATTAAGCCAAGGTAAGGATTTCTTTGCGTTTTTGGTTCTCCTTGCTTGGATTCTCTTCTTCTTCCACCAGTGCCTTCTTCTTCTTCCTCCTTCCTTTTCCCGGCGACCTTCTTCTCTTTTTCCGGCGACTTCCGTCGACTTCTTCCTCCCTTCTTTTCTGCAGCTCTCTCTCTCTCTCTCTATCTGCTGAGCTTGGCCAAGGAATGGAATGGGAGGGAATGAATTATTTGGGAGAAGTGGAGTAAATTTGGGAGAAAAATGGGAGTGGCTCAAGGTGGCCAAATATTCAAACTTGCCGGCAACCTCCCTTCTCTCTCCTCATTTTCTAGCAATTTGATTGGTTGTTGGGTTTTGGTTGGTTCCCCTTGGAGTAACAAGCCAAAATAAATACCCAAATACACAAAAATATATCCGAAAACTCGCACTTTTGTACCAAAACTGATAAATAACTATACCCAAAATTAAAACGGGTACTCCCATAAATTATTGGGATGCACAAAAATAATTATTATGGGATTTGTCCAAACATTCGGAACACCCATATAACACATTTCAGATACGGATAAAATCACGTATCAGCTCAAATAAAATTTCTGATACTTGGAAAAAGTATTCGTACGCATACACGTATTTATAAAATTTATTAAAATCGAAAAAGACACCAAAATATTATGGCGTGAATAATGCCTCGGGAAACGTGCCCCGTGAATAGTGATTTAGCGACGTTACGCGAAATCAATTTTTCACTTAATCAAAACTAAAACATGTAAAATTTCATGCATTCACATAATCTAGGCTGTCACATAACCTTTAAACACGTAACACAAATATAATATTAATAAAATATAATTTATTCATTAACATTCAAAAATTCGAATTATAAGGAAATTTCAGAATTCTCGGTCGTTTACATCCTCCCCCCTTATAAGAATTCTGTCCCCAGAATTATAGTCTAGGTACAGAAAACTTAGCATGGGTTCACTCAAAAAGATGCGGATAATTCTTCCTCATCTTCTCTTCTAGCTCCCACGTGGCTTCTTCAGCTGCGTAGTTCCTCCAAAGTACTTTGACCGAATGGATGACCTTATTTCTTAACTTCTGCTCCTTCCTATCTAATATCTGGACAAGAAT
This sequence comes from Aralia elata, assembly GCA_034770075.1. Classification (NCBI taxonomy): domain Eukaryota; kingdom Viridiplantae; phylum Streptophyta; class Magnoliopsida; order Apiales; family Araliaceae; genus Aralia; species Aralia elata. Next base: position 56,886,328 of record CM068384.1, on the reverse strand, counting down.
CTCTTCATATGACAAGTCTTTCTCAACTTGAATTGGTTCATAGGAAATCACATGCTTGTAGTCGGGTTTATATGGCCCCAAAATAGAAACGTGAAACACATTGTGAATGTACTCAAGTTCAGGAGGTAGAGCTACCTCGTACGCCACTTCACCTACCCTCCTTAAAACTTCAAAAGGTCCTACGAACCTGGGACTCAATTTCCCCTTCTTTCCAAATCTGATCTTCACTTTCCACGGAGATACCTTCAAAAACACAAAGCTGCCAACTTCAAAGTCTCGCTTTTGACGATGCAAATCAACATATTTCTTCTATCGATCCTGAGCCGCTACTAGTCGAGCTCTTATCACCTTAACGACATCCACAGTTTGCTGCACCAATTCAGGTCCTAACAGTCTCCGTTCACCAACTTCGTCCCGACACAAAGGTGTTCGACACTTCCTTCCGTATAATGCTTCATATGGCGGCATGCCAATACTTGCGTGATAACTGTTATTATAGGCAAACTCCACCAATGGTAGGTGATCATCTCAGCTGCCTTTAAGATCCATCACACATGCTCTAAGCATATCCTCCAGCGTCTGAATCATTCGTTCGCTCTGCCCATCTGTTTGAGGATGATATGTCGTACTCAACCTCAACTGAGTTCCTAACCTTTCTTGTAAGCTCTTCCAAAAATTCGACGTGAAATGCGGATCTCTGTCAGATACAATAGATACCGGCACTCCATGTCGCGACACAATTTCTTTCACATATAACTTTGCTAGCTGCTCCAGATTGTACCTTATCTTGATCGGTAGAAAATGTGCAGACTTAGTTAAACGATCCACGATCACCCAGATCGCGTCGTAACCCTTCTGAGTTGGTGGAAGCCCCGTCACAAAATCCATCGTGATATACTCCCACTTCCACTCTGGAATCTCCAGTGGTTGTAGCAGTCCGCCCGGTTTCTGATGTTCTACTTTTACCCTTTGACATGTCAAACATCGTCCAACACATTCCGCGACCTCCCTCTTCATGTTCAGCCACCAGAAGTGTTGGCGCAAATCCTGATACATCTTGGTACTACCAGGGTGTATCGAATACCTTGTAGAATGAGCTTCCTGCAGGATCTCTTCTCTCAACTCCGGAACCATCGGTATCCAGATCCTCCCTTCAAACCTTAACAATCCCGTGCTATCAATTTCGTACTTCAGTTCATCCTTATCTGAGATTCGCTTCTTTATGGCAACATATTCATTATCCTTTTCTTGAGCCTCCTTTATCCTGTCTAATAAAGTCGGACTCGCCTCCACTGCGAACAGTTTCTCATCTGCATTTGTCGGATACTTGACTTCCAATTCCAGTTTTTTCATATCCTTGATCAGTTCTTCTTGAGCTGTCAGCATCATCAACTTATCTCTGCCCTTCCTACTTAGAGCATAAGCTACTACATTGGCCTTACCGGGATGGTACAGAATCTCACAATCGTAGTCCTTGATTAACTCCAGCCATCGTCTCTGCCTCATGTTTAGTTCCTTTTGAGTGAAGATATACTTCAGACTTTTGTGGTCTGTGTATATCTCACACTTCTCCCCATACAGATAGTGCCTCCAATCTTTAGGGCAAACACCACTGCCGCTAGTTCCAGGTCATGAGTCGGATATCCCTTCTCATAATCCTTCAGCTGCCGTGACGCGTACACAATAACCTTCCCATGCTGTATCAATACGCACCCAAGGCCTTTGTGTGACGCATCACTATACACCACGAATCTCCCTGTATCATCTGGCAGTGACAACACAGGTGCTTCACTAAGTTTCTTCTTTAAATCCAAGAAACTCTCTTCACACTTATCCGTCCATACAAACTTCACCGTCTTCCTTGTCAAATTCGTCAACGGTGTTGCTATCTTTGAAAAGTTCTGAATAAATCTCCGATAGTAACCTGCTAATCCCAAGAAACTTCGGACTTCTGTTGGCATCTTCGGCTGTTCCCAGTTTATTACTGCTTTTACCTTCACAGGATCCACTAATACACCATCCTTATCAATCACGTGCCCCAAAAATTGCACCCTTTGTAGCCAAAATTCACACTTGGAAAACTTTGCATAAAGCTTCTCCCTTCTCAGTGTTTCCAGGGCTATTCTCAAATGCTCGACGTGTTCCTCCTCTGTCTTCGAGTAGACTAAAATGTCATCTATGAAAACGACAACAAATTTATCTAAATATTGCTTGAACACTCTGTTCATCATGTCCATAAATGCTGCTGGCACGTTCGTCAGCCCAAACGACATTACCAAAAACTCAAAGTGTCCATATCGAGTTCTGAATGCTGCCTTTGGAATATCCTCCTGCCTCACATTTAGCTGGTGATAACCCGTCCTTAAGTCAATCTTCAAAAAGTATTTTGCTCCCTTCAATTTATCGAACAAATCATCAAATTTTAGGCAGCGGATAGTTGTTCTTAATCGTGACTTTGTTCAACTCCCGATAGTCAATGCAAAGCCTAAGCGATCCGTCTTTCTTCTTTACAAATAGTACAGGCGCTCCCCATGGAGATAGACTCGGACGAATATACCCCCTTATCTAGCAGCTCCTGCAGTTGAACCATCAGTTCCTTCATCTCCATCGGTGCCATCCTGTAAGGTGCCTTCGATATCGGTGCTGTCCCCGGTACTAAATTGATTACGAACTCGACTTCTCTGTCAGGTGGTAAACCCGGTAACTCATCTGGGAAAACATCTGGGAATTCCCTTACTATAGGTATCTGACCCAACTCGCTCCCTACTCTTCGAGTATCAACCATGTGAGCCAGATAACCTATACAACCTTTCCTGAGCAATTTCCTTGCTTGCATCATCGTCAGACAACGAGATTGTCTAGGAGATTTACTACCATAGAATACAACCTTCGACTTATTCAGAGTCTTCAGGTGTATACACTTCTTCTTACAATCAATCACAGCCCCGTAACTAGATAACCAATCCATCCATAAATCACGTCAAATTCTCCTAGTCGTATTGGAATTAAATCTATGCTCAGATTATACCCGTTTATCTCAGCACAACAATTTCTATGAATATGTTCTACAGGAATAACTTCCTTATTAGCTACTTCCACATTCATTGGATTCTCTAACTTCTCACGAGGTAAATTTAACCGTTTAGCAAAATCTTCCGAAACAAATGAACAAGTAGCACCCGAATCAAATAATACACATGCACTGATATTGTTGATCAAAATAATACCTGACACCACGTCCTTTGACTCTACCGCATCCTGCATGGTCATGTTAAAAGTGCGTGCCATTGGTCTGTTGGTTTGACTAGCTGGCCTTCCAATGCTCAGCCTATTGTTGTTGTTGCTATTGTTGTTGTCCTTGTTGCCACTTGTTGCATCCCCCTTCCTTTTCGGGCAATCCTTGATTTGATGATCTGATGCTCCACATGAGAAGCATCCTGCTCTCTTTCCTTTTGGGCATTGAGGAGAAAAGTGCCCCTGTTGTCCACAGTTGAAACAAACTCCTTTTCCTTTCATGCACTCTCCAGAGTGATTCTTTCCACAATTATTGCACTTATTACCCTTCTTAATCTTCCTCCAGACTTGTTGCCACCAGAAGATTGGCTATCATTCCATTTCCTTTTATTCGGCCTACTTCCCCCGCTGCTTCCTCCCTTGCTTCCTTCGTGACCCTTCTTTTTGTCTTGATTGAACTTTGCTAGAGCCTCGTTGCCTCCTTCGGCAATGATTGCTCTTTCCAACAGCGTAGAAAATGTGTCAATCCTTAGAACTGCCACCTTACTATACACCCACGGTTTCAGGCCTAATTCAAATCTCCTTGCCTTTCTGGCTTCAGTGTCTACCTGGTGAGGTACAAATCTGGTTAATTCATTAAATTTAGCCGCGTACTCCGCGACTGACATATTCCCCTGCTTGAGCTCCAAAAACTTCACCTCCATGTTTTGCTGCATACTCGCCGGGAAATAGTTCTCGAAGAATAACTCCTTGAAACGTTCCCATGGTATCACACCATCTCCAACACGTCTTTTGTTGGCCTTCCACCAATAGTTCGCTTCACCTTCATCATAAACGTGGCGAACCCTGTCTTCTGTTCTTCGGTCACCCTTGCAACCTCGAACACTTTCTCTATCTCTTCGATCCAGGTTTGGGCTTCAATCGGGTCTAGTGTTCCCTTGAACTCGGGAGGTCCTACTAGCTTAAAATCCTTGAAGCTAGCCAAATGGGATGCCGCTCTGGCTGTTCTCCAACAGGTGGGGGTCTATTTCGCATGGCTTCTGCCAATAACTCAGCAAACGCTCTCATTGGGTCTGGATGACCCTGAGTGTTATTAACCGATTCCTCAACCCTTTGGTTACGCGGTCGTCCTCTTGGTGCCATGATCTGATAAAAGGAAACCATCGACTTTTACTTATAGATCTAGGTCTCATGCAAGAAGTCATTTAAGTCAACAATTAAAAGAAAAAACATCTATCAAACACATTTGATTTAATTAAAACAACTGTATTTATAACCATATGTCACTGTTTTAATACAACCAGACTCAACATGTGGCATACTTCTATAAACGCTAAATGGCATAGTCTGCCAACCATCAACTATCCCCTAAAGAACAAAATTGGGGAATAATAACCTTCCACCCCTCTATCAGAAACAAAATTGGGGTTCAATTACTATCCCAGGCACGCTACAAGAATAGGGATTTACAACATAAGTAAGCCCCTATTACAACAAAAGTGGGACCTACTGCAAACATAATGCTAAAAATAACACATCACTGCCTGCTGCAACGAATTGCAATCCTGAGCTCCCGTTGAGCCAGCCTGTCAACCACTCGACGCCTAATCACGCGCCTACTGCTCCCCTCATCCCTGGGGTACCTCCTTACCCTGTCCCTCAGCCTGCCAATAGAAGTGGTCAAGCCTAAACGGAGGGAATCAATCTCTGCTGTCAAGGCTGCCAACTGCTCTAAAGTCTCATCTCGCTCCATACGAGTAGTATCCAACAGATCCTCTACTCGCTCTATTTGTCCTACCAACACCACATTCCTCTCTAAGAGGTCATAAACCATCACACCAAGCTGAACAGAAGCCCCATGCTGACCGTGAATCTCTGCCTCTAGCTCGGCAATCCTTTGGTCCTTTTCCTGCATCTTCTGGGTTAACTCAGCCTTTTCCCCCAAAGTCTGATACGCTAATGACCGATACTGTTCCTTTCGGTCCTGGTGATCCTGGTTCTGCTCCTTTAAGTGGGTTACTCGATTCTCAAGCTCCTCATTCCTATTTGTCAGCTCTTCGATGATATCACTAACAGTAGTGCCCATACCATATGCATACTCAGGTGGCTCATCATCTTCCGTCATTGGATCCTCCTCGGGATCCTCATCCTCCTCCTCATCGCTCAACAACCTCAACACTCCTTCGGTAACTGGCTCCTCCTCAGAACTATACTCGGTCTCAGACTCATCCTTAGTGTCCATCATCTCTGGCTCACTTGGCTGCACCTCCACTAAATGCCCTGCGTCCACATGAATGTCTATGAACTCTACCTCTCTAGCAGGACTGTACTCTCCCATCTCAGACATCCTATAGCCACAAACAGGAACAAATAGACAGGAAGATGTCAGTGCCACAATAAAATATATTCATTGATAGAATGAAATGATATTTTATCATGCACAACTCGGCTCGATGGATTTCCACAATCCACCTCTAGATATGACCATAAAATTAATCTCCTCGATCCATCACCTATCATACTCAATACGAGTTTAATACTAAGGTTATAACCTAGGTTTTGCAAATCCTAAAGTTTATTACCTAAAGCTCTGATACCAACCAGTTACACCCCTAAATTCAGGTACCAATACCTCGAATGTGGTGCTCACGATAAAATACATCCATACACCTCTAAACAACATAATTCAACTAATGCGGAATAAATAAACATATGTTGTTCATTACAAAAGGTTTATTATGGTCCCAAAGTCTATAACCTTAAACAAATACATCGTAGAATACCATAATAATACAAAACAATTCCACGATTATATAACGGGATAATACATATAACTATTCCTTAAGCTTTCCTTTTCCTTTGTCCGCTTTGGAACTCCCCGGCTTAACTGCAATAGGTTCATGATATAGCAAGGGTGAGCAACTACTTTGCTCAACAAGTTTAAAATGAATAAAGAGGATATATCATGAATGAATGAGAACAATAATCGCATAGTTCAACAATTTAAGAACATTGAACAAATAGCTGATAATATAATCAAAGTTCAAATGAAATAATGAATATTGATTATTTACTGCTGAGTGGTCCAATAGACCATGAACTATTTGGCCAAAGGATTAGTTATTCAACTAACCCTTTTAAACGCCTGGCCCGTCAGTAGTACTCGAGGGGATCAACCTCTCGTACCCAATGTATATGCATAACATTTTAGCTTTGACTGCATCGGATAACCGATACATTAAAATCCCCTACATAAGGGTTGCTCTCTCAGTCCAAGAATCCGCACCAACAATCAGTTTGGGTAGCTTTTAAAATAATAATCTGTACGTGTCTAGCCGAAACAAGTGGCGTAGACTATTCCCTTAAACAGTTCATGAATGAAGAACTTAACGTTTCACAATCCAATAACAGATAATGAATTCAAATGCATAAGCTGCGAATATAAATAATTTATCCTTGATGCGGAATAATTAACAATAATTAATCCACAAATATAACTTGAAAGAAATAACTCGATTTGAGTCATGAAACTTGTAACAATATACAACATTTGTATGAAATAGGAAACTTGCAATAACATAGAATGATTGCTCAATAAATAAACAACTCGCATAATAACAAACGTTGTACAGTTGAGGAAACTGGCTCAATAAATAAATTGAGTTAAATTAAGAAACTTGCAATTCATAAGAATAAACTCGCACAATAATAAAAGTTGTACGGGTTAGGAAACTTGCCCAACACAAGGGTTAGACAAGCGTTAAGAAACTTGCACAATATTCAACATATGTAAAAGATAGGAAACCTGCTCAATGTAATTCGAGTAAGGTTAGGGAAACTTGCCTGATGCACTGCCACAATATTACAACACACGCTCCTTAATATCCTACACATGTAAATACATATTTGTATAACAATTAGTCATATAAAGACTAGGTTCAAAACAGACGGTGCATCATTAAAACACATTGATTGCCCTACGACTACCCAAATGTGAGTTGCATCCAGGTTACTCAATTTATGCCTTAAGACAATATCAATTTGGTTGACATTTAGTGAATAATTAAGCAATTAAGGTTAAGGTTTAACAAGGTATAAATAACTAACTTGTTTAATCATTTAGGATAAAAATACAAGTGTTGGACCCGTTGAGAATAGTTCATTAGGTCCGACCCGATCCGATCCAATCCGGTCTGACCGACCCGACCCAGGCTGGACACGGCACTGGCGCTGCAGCGCCAGGCCTTAGTGCTGGACCTCACGCTGCGGCGCGAGTCCCGCGTCTTCCCTATGGCAGGGCTTCACGCTGCGGCGTGAGCCTTAGAGCTTGGATCTCACGCTGCAGCATGAGTCCCGGTCTCTTCCTATCTTTCCCCTCGCTGCAGCGTGAGCTGCAGGGCTTATGAGTGGCGCTGCGGCGCCATTCTGCAGTAGCCGGATTCTGGGTTTGTTCCCAGTTCGTGACTCCGACCTCCGGCCACTCCAACCTCTATAACTCCTTCAATACACAAGCAAATTGGTTCATTCTGGACTCTATGGACTCCTAACTTATGGGGCTACAACATATCAAAAATGCAGAGCTACCCATTAATATTAACATGGCCAAATCTTAAGCTAAAATGTAAAGTTCATACTCTGTTCTTCGAGTTCTTAACAAGTTTTACAAAAACCATTACTACGAACTCGTTTTAATTCCTTTTTACTCCATTCCAACTGGGTTAGCTGCGTAAACCATGGAACTACAATACCATAACAACAAGCAAAATTAACAAACACGAAATCATAGCTTAATAGTCCTCTAAAAAGTTCGAATGTCCAAGTTCATGTCCAAAGTCCATTGTTCTTGCTCCATTAAGCCAAGGTAAGGATTTCTTGCGTTTTTATTCCACTTTGATGTTATAAATGGCTTACATAGTCTCTTAACAACATATATAAACATCTAGAACAAGCAAAAATATCCAGAATCGCTAGAAAATCGATCTACAAGCTTAAGAGCTCAAAAACTAAAAAAACTTGAAAACTTAACAAGAAATCGAATGTAATGGATTTGATTGATTGTTTACCTCTGTAAATCCTTCCTAGGTGATTAAAACGCTTGCTAGGCTTGATTTTGAGGGTTTTCCTTACTTGGATTTTCTTCTTCTTCCACCCGTGCCTTCTTCTTCTTCCTCCTTCCTTTTTCCGGCGACCTTCTTCTCTTTTTTCGGCGACTTTTGACGACTTCTTCCTCCCTTATTTTTTGCAGCTCTCTCTCTCTATCTGCTGAGCTTGGCCAAGGAATGAAATGGGAGGGAATGAATTATTTGGGAGAAGTGCAGTTAATTTGGGAGAAAAATGGGAGTGGCTCAAGGTGGCCAAATATTCAAACTTGCCGGCAACCTCCCTTCTCTCTCCTCATTTTCTAGTAATTTGATTGGTTGTTGGGTTTTGGTTGGTTCCCCCTTGGAGTAACAAGCCTAAATAAATACCTAAATACACAAAAATATATCCGAAAACTCCCACTTTTGTACCAAAACTGGTAAATAACTCTACCCAAAATTAAAACGGGTACTCCCATAAATTATTGGGATGCACAGAAATAATTATTATGGGATTTGTCCAAACATTCGGAACACCCATACAACACATTTCAGATACGGATAAAATCATGTATCAGCTCAAATAAAATTTCCAGCGCCTGGGCCACGCTGGCGCCCTAATCTGCCGCACGCCCAGCCCGCCAACTTGCGGCACGCCCAGCGCCCGCTGCCGAGGCCTCGCGCCCAGCGCTTGCCGAGGCCAGCGCGCGCATGCGCGCGCCGTACGACGCCCGCGCCCAGCGTCGAGGCTGCCGAGCGCCCAGCGCCCAACGCCCCGCACGCCTGTGCCTGCTACCGAGGCCCGCGCGCACCCGCACGCCGCCGCGCGCCTGCGCCTGCCTGGTACCCCCAGCTGCTGCACACCGTGCCTGCGGCTTGGCCGACGCCGAACGTCGTGCACGCCCAACTTTCAAATGTCATCAAATTCAACTCCGAGCATCGCCAAACACAACTTTTTACCGTATTATCATTCGGGCACGGATATCTAAGCACGGGCTTGCCCTCGTGGTATGGCCGACGCCGTACGCCGTGCACGCTTTCCGACGCCGTGCACGCCCAACTACCAAATGTTTTCAAATTAAGCACCGAGCGTCGCCAAGCACAAATTTCCATCATACTACCATTCGGGCACATACGTCCAAGCATGGACATTGAGTCAATACGAATAACGATCCGAGCGGTCATTATTTCCATTCCTACAAACATAATGAAAATGCATTAAAGCAACATAAAACATGTAAAAATAACTAAAAACTAAATTATGTAGAAATATGATAAAAATAAATAAAAACCATATAAAAGTTCCAAGAACTAACAAACTATCAAGGTCAAAGGTACCGAAATTGTGTGTATAAAACACCCTCATTAGCCTCTTGCTAATGATGATATAATCTATAGATATAACTTATATATCTATAGTTTTGTAAGTAATTAATCCTTTTGTAAAACAAAGTCTAGTTATTTGTTCATCTTCTTTTCCTAGCTTAGAGAGAAAATAAAGAGCAAACATAATAATATCTCAAGAAGAAATAGAAAGGAAGAGGGGGCTGTCGTGAGCAAGGAACGGAGAAGAGAGAGAATTTTGTAAAACTCCATAGCTATTTTGGGAAAAAGGAGAAAGAAAATAAAGATAAGGTATAAATTTTTAACCTTAATCTAGTTATTCCCTTTTGTTTTGGTTTGATTGTTGTTGATATAAAGTTTATGATTTTGGATCTTAGAACTCTTGATCTATGTGTCAATAAGTGTATTATGCATAGATCTTACAAGTTTGGGTGTTGGTTGGTTGAAAAGAAAAAGAAAAGAAAACTAGTTCGTTCTAGAAAGGGCTAGAAAACCCTACTTTTCTTTCACTTTAATTAGTTATCATATGAAATCTATTCACTCTTTTTGTGATCCGTCAAAGAAAGGAGTTAGTAAGTAAGTTAAGTGTTAAAGCCAAGTGGTAGAACTCAAAAATAATAAATTTCAAAGCCGTGGTGACTGTTTTGGTAAAAACAGTCCAGATGATTTAAAGGGGAAAAAGGGCTGCTACAGGTCAGTCCCATTCGGGGGTATTTTCGTCAACTTTTTTTGCTCTAAAAGTTCTAGAAATATTTAGAGTGATAATATGGGATGTTATGTGAGTCCTGTAAAACTTTGAGAATGTTTGGCCTTGTAGAATGAAAGTTATGGATTTTATGGTAAAGGACCCCAAATTGGGAAACGAGACCAAAACCCGTTGACCTCTAGTTTCCGTGCACTGTTTTGACCCCTTAGAAGATGCAATAAATTCAGGTCTTTTTACCACTGAAAATATAGGGAGCTAGGTAGCTCCTGTCCAAAAATCGCCACATTCCGATTTGTAACGAAGAATCTATGGCTAAAATAAAAACGTAGAGTTTTTCGACGAAAATGGCTAAAATTGGAGTTCTATAAATCCGATGACCACGAAATTTTAACTGAGAGTACTTGTTGATATGTATAAGATTCTATCAAAAATTTGGAGTCATCGGAGTTGTACAAGATAGTGATCATTTTTCTTAGTTTCGAAAGTTAAAACGGACGTTTGAAAAATGTTAAAGGAAATTGAAAACTTTCATAAGGAAAGTATTTGTGAGTATGGAATATATGTACATATGTGTGGCAAGATTTGAAGAAAAAATAAAAATTGATTATTAAAAGAGGTTAAGTCATTTTAAGAATGCAGCTTCCAATCTGGTTTGCTGTATTCATATTTCGGCTTGTTGAATTGATTGAATCTGGCTTGCTAAATTGGTGAATATAGTTTGCTAAATTAATGAATCTGATTTGCTGAATTAGTGAATCTACCTTGCTAAATTGTAGGATAGTTTGAATCCAGGTGGCTGGATTGGATGTTAGTTTGAATCCAGGTTGCTGGATTGGTATGTTTAGATAATCCAACTTGCTGGATTAGGTATTCAGGCTCAATGGATTATAAAGAAGAAATTATAAAATGAAAGACTTAGTGTTAAGTCATAAGGTTTATGATCAAGTAATAGTACAGTGAAGGTGGACATGAGAATTCCGGTGCATATGAAAGACTTAGTGTTAAGTCATAAGGTTTTGAATTTTCTTCTTGTGGCAATGAAGGTGGACATGAGAATTCCGGTGCATATGCAGGACTCGGAGCATAGTATTGATCTTCATAATTGTAGGTCCATGTAGAATCTGGGTGATACCCCCAATCTTGGTGATAAGCATCAGAACAGTCATAACTGTTGGAGTAATCACCGACGTTGCTACCATACCATGCCGACTCGAAATTAATGGTGCATAGATGACTCAGATGGTTTCCATCACAATAATCACAATTCACCGCAACACGTTGAGTACGTTGGGCCACTAGAGCGTTAACATTCCTTGACAACTCCTCTATCTGTGCCGCCACTGCATCAAATCCATCCATCCATGCCGCTCCTGATTGGGTCATTCCCGTGTGAGGCCATAGATAATTATAGTTGGCCATGGTGTACCTCGTATCGAAGAAAGCATTAAACAGAAAAATACAAAAAAAATGTTAACAATAACTAAAAATAACTTTATATACAAGTTTAAATTAAGACCAATTTGATAGTAATTAATATTGATATAATTATTAGAAACAATTCCCCGGCAACGGCGCCAAAAACTTGTTGGTCGATTTAGCAATCGATAAACACACACGTGCAAGTATACACGGCCCACAAGTAATATATGATAAGATAAAAGTCGAACCCACAGGGAATTGTGACAAATAATAACCAAGTATCAATTGTATATCAATTTGATCTAATTTAAACGATGAAGGTTTGATTGTTTGTTGATTGGTTGAGTTCACAAGTTAAGTAATGAATAAAATGCGGTAAAAATATCAAGATAGAAAGGTTTAAGATTACAATTTCCCCCAACACGTCATTTAAATCTCCTAACTCTCTCTTTTCAGTCAATTATAGCATACGAATTGACAACCGAGAAATCAAAACTACATAAGAGCCTCTGTCGATGGTCAATCACGAATCTTCCTAAGCGGTGCATAGGTATATGTCTATCCTATACACTATCAAGAGACTAATTTCAGGAATGATTTATAGACATGTGTCACCAAATCTAATTAATCCTCCCTTCCATTACCAACTTTCACCTCGGAAGTCATTAAGACTAGATTCTCAATAGGTTGCATGCGGTAATTAGGTATATATCTATCCTAACTACTATCAAGATACCTATTATTACAGATAATTAATAAGACACACGTCACTTAATCCAATTAATAACCCACAACAATCTATACTTTCGCATGTTATCATAACTAGGTCTTAACCTATAATCCGTTCGTCAAGTTCATATAGGTTCCCACGGTAATTACGGGCCAAGCAATTAATCTAGAAGCAAAGGTTATGACAATCAATTCACAAATGCATAACTAAAATCAATAGAGAGAGAATTCAATTCAAATTAAGTGTTGGGTTCCATTGCAATCTTAGAATAGAAGGTTAGTTCATGATAGCTACAATAAACATCATTTTCAATTGATACATTGTCAAATTCGAATTACAAAGGAGATGGAAAACTAGAAATGAAACCACTTTTGAAGCTATCCAGCTGGTGTTCCTTTGGTTGCTATAGATTTCTAGCTCTCCTTCTTGGCCTTGCAATTCTTCTTGACTGAGTTCCTTGGCTTTTGGCTTGATTCAGCTTGATTTGCAGCCTTGAGCACTGTTGGTTGATGTATTTTGTAGCCTCCCCCTCTCTAGATATCAGATATGAGGCTTATAAGAGATTATATATAGTCTTCATCAAGAAACCCTAGCCAAAATCGGACAAAATGCAGCTCAGATCGCACTGAAGGTGTGTCAGATCGCACTTAACACGGCGGCGTGCGCCCGCACGGCGCCTGGTGCGCGCGCGCCCAGGGCCCTGCCTGTCGCACGCTGGCTGCCGAGTGTCGCGCCGTGCGCCCGCACGCCCAGGCGTGCGCTCGCGCCCATGCGCCTGCATGCCGCTCCGCCTGCCGAGCCATGCGCCGAGTGCCGCCCGTGCGGCCGCACTCCAAGGCGTGCGCCCGCACGCCCGCGCCTGCATGCCGCCCCGCTGCTGAGGCCCCGCGCCCAAATTGCCGCACGCCGCGCCCAGCGCCTGACAAGTGCAGCCCGTGCGCCCGCACGCCTAGGCGTGCGCCCGCACGCCCACGCCTGCATGCCGCCCAGCTGCTGAGGCCCCGCGCCCAACTTGCCGCACGCCGCGCCCAGCGCCTGTCGAGTGCCAACGCCGAGTCCGCCCGCGCGCGCCCGCACGCCGGCGCCTACCGAGTGTCAGCGCCCAATGCCAACGCCGTACGACACGCCGCCCGACGCCGTGCACGCAATCCAACGCCGTGCACGCCCAACTTCCACATGTCATCAAAATCAATGTTGAGCATCGCCAAACACAACTTTTCACTGTATTATCATTCGGGCACGGATATCAAGGCATGAGCTTGCCCTCGTGGCTTGGCCGACGCCGCACGCCGTACACGCTTCCCGACGCCGTGCACGCCCAACTACCAAATGTTATCAAATTAAGCACCGAGCGTCACCAAGCATAAATTTCCATCATACTACCATTCGGGCATAGACGTCCAGGCACGGACATTGAGTCAATACAAACAACGATCCGAGCGGTATTTATTTCAATTTTTACAAACATAATGAAAATGCATCAAAGCAACATGAAACATGTAAAAATAACTAAAAACTAATTTATGTAAAAATAAGATAAAAATACATAAAAATCACATAAAATACCTAAAGACTTGCAAATTATCAAGGCCAAAAGTACGCAAATTGTGTGTATAAAACACACTCATCAGCGCGCCCGCACGCCGCCGCACGCCTGCGCCTGCCTGGTGCCCCCAGCTGCTGCACACCGTGCCTGCGGCTTGGCGGACGTCGAACGTCGTGCACGCCCAACTTTCAAATGTCATCAAATTCAACTCCGAGCATCGCCAAACATAACTTTTTACCGTATTATCATTCGGGCACGGATATCTAAGCACGGGCTTGCCCTCGTGGTATGGCCGACGCCGTACGCCGTGCACGCTTTCCGACGCCGTGCATGCCCAACTACCAAATGTTTTCAAATTAAGCACCGAGCGTCGCCAAGCACAAATTTCCATCATACTACCATTCGGGCACATACGTCCAAGCATGGACATTGAGTCAATACGAATAACGATCCGAAATGCGGGTCATTATTTCCATTCCTACAAACATAATGAAAATGCATTAAAGCAACATAAAACATGTAAAAATAACTAAAAACTAAATTATGTAGAAATATGATAAAAATAAATAAAAACCATATAAAAGTTCCAAGAACTAACAAACTATCAAGGTCAAAGGTACCGAAATTGTGTGTATAAAACACCCTCATCAGCCACTTGCTAATGATGATATAATCTATAGATATAACTTATATATCTATAGTTTTGTAAGTAATTAATCCTTTTGTAAAACAAAGTCTAGTTATTTGTTCATCTTCTTTTCCTAGCTTAGAGAGAAAATAAAGAGCAAACATAATAATATCTCAAGAAGAAATAGAAAGGAAGAGGGGGCTCTCGTGAGCAAGGAACGGAGAAGAGAGAGAATTTTGTAAAACTCCATAGCTATTTTGGGAAAAAGGAGAAAGAAAATAAAGATAAGGTATAAATTTTTAACCTTAATCTAGTTATTCCCTTTTGTTTTGGTTTGATTGTTGTTGATATAAAGTTTATGATTTTGGATCTTAGAACTCTTGATCTATGTGTCAATAAGTGTATTATGCATAGATCTTACAAGTTTGGGTGTTGGTTGGTTGAAAAGAAAAAGAAAAGAAAACTAGTTCGTTCTAGAAGAAAAGGGCTAGAAAACCCTACTTTTCTTTCACTTTAATTAGTTATCATATGAAATCTATTCACTCTTTTTGTGATCCGTCAAAGAAAGGAGTTAGTAAGTAAGTTAAGTGTTAAAGCCAAGTGGTAGAACTCAAAAATAATAAATTTCAAAGCCGTGGTGACTGTTTTGGTAAAAACAGTCCAGATGATTTAAAGGGGAAAAAGGGCTGCTACAGGTCAGTCCTATTCGGGGGTATTTTCGTCAACTTTTTTTGCTCTAAAAGTTCTAGAAATATTTAGAGTGATAATATGGGATGTTATGTGAGTCCTGTAAAACTTTGAGAATGTTTGGCCTTGTAGAATGAAAGTTATGGATTTTATGGTAAAGGACCCCAAATTAGGAAACGAGACCAAAACCCGCTGACCTCTAGTTTCCGTGCACTGTTTTGACCCCTTAGAAGATGCAATAAATTCAGGTCTTTTTACCACTGAAAATATAGGGAGCTAGGTAGCTCCTGTCCAAAAATCGCCGCATTCCGATTTGTAACGAAGAATCTATGGCTAAAATAAAAGCGTAGAGTTTTTCGACGAAAACGGCTAAAATTGGAGTTCTATAAATCCGATGACCACAAAATTTTAACTGGGAGTACTTGTTAATATGTATAAGATTCTATCAAAAATTTGGAGTCATCGGAGTTGTACAAGATAGTGATCATTTTTCTTAGTTTCGAAAGTTAAAACGGACGTTTGAAAAATGTTAAAGGAAAGTGAAAACTTTCATAAGAAAAGTATTTGTAAGTATGGAATATATGTACATATGTGTGACAAGATTTGAAGAAAATAAAAATCGATAATTAAAAGAGGTTAAGTCAGTTTAAGAATGCAGCTTCTAATCTGGTTTGCTGTATTCATATTTCGGCTAATTGATTGAATCTGGCTTGCTGAATTGGTGAATATAGTTTGCTGAATTAATGAATCTGGTTTGCTGAATTAGTGAATCTACCTTGCTAAATTGTAGGATAGTTTGAATCCAGGTGGCTGGATTGGATGTTAGTTTGAATCCAGGTTGCTGGATTGGTATGTTTAGATAATCCAACTTGCTGGATTAGGTATTCAGGCTCAATGGATTATAAAGAAGAAATTATAAAATGAAAGACTTAGTGTTAAGTCATAAGGTTTATGATCAAGTAGTAGTACAGTCATGTTCTTTAATAGTTGATGTATAGCAGTTGGGCTAAACGATTCCTTCAGGGAGCGGAGGTATATACGAACTAGCAACCGATCTAACTCACTGTAAAAACAGCGTAGAAGAGACGGAAACTAGTTTGTTGGTTGTTTGTGGGAAACCACTCAACATACTATATTGAACACTATTAAAGACTCGATGTGTGCTAGTTTAGAATTATGAATGCGTATGGTGCTAAGGTGTTAAACAATCAATCAAATTCATTCCATTCGATTTCTTGTTAAGTTTTCAAGTCTTCTTAGTTTTTGAGCTCTTGAGCTTGTGGATTGATTTTCTAGCGATTCTGGATGTTTTTGCTTGTTCTAGATGTTTATATATGTTGTTAAAAGACTATGTAAGCCATTAATATCATCAAAGTGGAACAAAAATGCAAGAAATCCTTACATTGGCTTAATGGAGCAAGAGCAATGGATAAAACATGGACTTTGGACATTCGGACCATTTTAGAGGACTATAAAGCTATGATTTCGTGTTTGTTAATTTTGTTTGTTGTTATGGTATTGTAGTTCCATGGGCTACGAAGCTAATCCAGTTGGAATGGAGTAAGAAGGAGTTAAAGCGAGTTCGTAGAAATGATTTTTGTAAAAGTTGTCAAGAACTCGAAGAACAGAGTATGAACTTTGTACTTTGGCCTAAAATTTGGCCATGTTAGTGTTTATAGGTAATTCTAAATTTTTGATATATTGTAGCCCCATAAGTTAGGAGTCTATATAGTCTGGAATGGACCAATTTGCTTGTGTATTGAAGGAGTTATGGAGGTTGGAGTGGCCGGAGGTCCGAGTCGCGAACTGGGAACGAACCCAGAATCTGGCTACTGCAGAATGGCGCCGCAGCACCACTCATAAGCCATGCAACTCACGCCGCAGTGCCATGTGGCAGGAGGATATTAAATTATTAGTATTAATGATACACTAATAAAAATAATTATTTATTATTTATTATTTAACATTAAATAATAACATTAGTATTAATTATTTATTATTTAACATTAAATAATAAATAAAGAAAATAAATATTTAATTATTATTTAATTAATATTAAATACTAATTAAGTATGAATAAAGTTGATAAAATAATTATTTATTATTTAACATTAAATAATAAATAAAGATAATAAATTATTATTTAATTAATATTAAATAATAATTAAGTATGAGTAAAGTTAATAAATTAATTAATTATTATTAAATAATAGATAAAGATAATAAATATTTAATTACTATTTAATAAATATTAAATAATAGTTAAGTATAAGAAAAGTTAATACATTAATCATTTAATTAATGTTAAATAAGGAATAAGGAGAAATAATTACTTAATTACTCTTAAAAGGGAATAGTAGCTAAGTGCAAATAAAATTAAATAACTTATTAATTATTAGTCACTATTAGTTAGTGATGCACTAATAACTTATTATTTATTTTTATAAATAATAAATAAGGATTTTTAACCCATACTCAGAGACAATAAGGGTAATAATTTGAGTATTCAAACAATAATTAATCATGATTAGCTATTGTTTATTATTAAATAATAACTAAAGGTCATTAATTAATTTTTGTTTAGCTAATGTTAAATAGTAATTAAATGTTAATAGAGTTAATAAAGTAATTAAAACAGTTACAAGTAATTGTTAGAAAGTGTTTATCACTTAAGAGAAACATTGTTAGTAAATAATTTCTCAGTCTACAGATCAATTAAGTATCTTATGGGATTGAGGATGGTCTGTTGACTTATATGCTATGTGAATTGTTTACCTGCTAAATAAATAGCATTAGAGGGTGTACCGATATATAACTCTGCAATATTAATTGATAGATCGACTTTATCAATGTTAGGTCCTTCAAGGCCAAATAATTAAAGCTAAAATTATTGGTAGCTGAGCAGACAGGCAAGTTTCCTTTAACCCTACTCAATTTACATTCGAGCAAGATGTGATGTATTATGCAAGTCCCCTTCTCCTGAAATTTTATCTTGCGAAATTTTCCTACTCAATTATGTTCGAGCAGGCTACAATTGTATTGTAGCATGAAATTTTATTTTCAAGAATGCATAAGTGGTTTAATCAATTTACAATTAATCCACATCTATATTTTTGACACTCGTACTCGGGGCAATTGAATTCGTACAGTCTTGGATTTGTGCATTTATTAAAGTTCCGTAATTCACGAACTATTTAAGAATGAGTCTGGACCCTTGTTTCGGTCAGGCAAACATGTGAGAAATTATAAAAGCTGTCCGGACCAATCAATGGTATGGATTCTTAGACTGAAATGAACATCCCTTATTATTATAGGGAAGTACCCCATGTATCGAATATAAGGTACAAACAGCAGAGTTAAATGTTAATGCATATACATAGCGTACGCGAGGCTGATCCCCTCAAGTACTTATTTTGTAGCTAGTAACCAAAGGGTCAACCAGCTATTGACTCCCTTGGAAGTTATTGTTCAAAGTCTACTTGACTAGCAATTATCCTAAAAGCAATTATTGTTCTTGCTTCCGATATTTATATTGTTGAATTCTCTCTCTATACTTCCTTCATCATGATATATCCTTTATTGTTGCGTTTAAACTTGCTGAGCAAACTAGTTGCTCATCCTTGCTATATCATGACTTTCATTGCAGCTAAACCCGAGACATCAGGGAAGGGCAAGGGTAAGGAAAAGATGAAGTGATAGACTTCACGCAGCTGGTTTTGCTTTATGTTAGTTAATTGCTGTTAATGAAATTTGAACCCTGATTACTGTTTAGGGCATGTTTCCGTGGTATGTATTAAGGTTATTGTATCTTGGGAGTAGTAACACCTTTTGAATGAACAACATATGTTTATTATATTCCGCATTTAGTTATTGTATGTTGTTGGAGGTGAATGTTTGTATTGGAACGTGATGACCGAATCCGGGTAGTTGGAGACCCGAATTTGGGGGCGTCACATGAAATCATGGAATCGTTTTATATTATTATTGTATTATGCGATGTATTTGTTTAAGGTTATAGACTTTGGGACCGTAGTAAACCTTTTGTAATGAACAATATATGTTTATTTATTCTGCATTAGTTGATTTATGTTGTTTAGAGGTGTATGGATGTATTTTATCATGAGCACCAGATTTGAGGTATTGGTACCTGAAATTGGGGTTATCACATGGGATATATAGTAGAGATTATTGTATAAACAATTTAAGTTTATATCTTCCTTAGTAGTTGTAAATATGATGTATCGTGATGCACTAGGTCCGAGATTCAAGGGACCCGGGTTTGGGAGCGTTACAGTGATATTGGTACTAACATTGCTAACACTACAATGGTGGAGAAACTAAGTTTGTAAACAGTTGCATCCTCAGCCTTACAAGTTACAAGGGATCGTCGATTGTGAGGAGGTGGAAGTGAGTAGACAGGTATCAGTTTCTTTTCGCAATTGCAGATATGAAGATGAAATATTATGCGATATAGTTCCAACACATACTTACTTGGGAAGCCATGGCGACACAACAGGCGCGCAAAGCATAACAACTATAAGAATGAGTATTCATTGGTACACAATCGAAGAAGAGTCACGCTTTATCCTATGACGCCCGAGCAAGTCCATGACGATCTAATGCACTTACAAAAAGATTGTGATAAAAAATAAGAGGGTGAACAAAATAAAGAGAGTGAAAAGATTGAAAGTGAAAAAAAAAAGAATTAGAGAGTGCTGAGAATAAAAACAAAAGAGAAATTGTGAAAAATGAGAATGAAAAAAATAGAGAAATTGAAAAGAATGAGAGAGAAAACAAACGAGAGATTGAGCAAACAAAAGAGAGAAATAAGTGATAATGAAAAAGTGAGTGAGTTAAAAGAGGAATTGTATTTTAAAAAGCCAATGATTGTACGTTCGTATAAGACGGCGCTTTTGAATACTAACCAGGTTAACTTTATTTTATCTAGTTCTATTGTTTCTCATATACAGGTGAGTGAATGCATACCTAGTGCTATTATTCCATATCTGTCAGCTTATGGTGTTCTTGAAGAGAGGAATGAGTCACCGAGGCAGGTTGGAGAGTTGATAGAGAGAGGTATCGTGGATGAAGACATGAGTTCATGTGCCATTGATGAGATTATAATACCTAAGGAGGATAGGACATCGAGCTTGTGCGTTGATTTTCGATTGGTAAATAAGTATCGTTGTTATTTTCTTTGCTTAGATAATATGCTTGATAAACTTCATAGTTCTTATGTTTTGTCTAAATTTGATGATGATCATGAGATGATAATGCATAATCAAATTATCTTGAGAGAATGTGATGGATGAAAAATTACCTTAACATGTGACGAGTATAGGTGGATAGTTATTTCGGTTAGATTAACTAATGCATCTAGTATTTTCATGAGTTTATTAAAACATGTTTTGCATGCTTCCATTGAAAAATTTGTTGTTAGCTATTTTGATGGTAGAATCGTCTTTATTATGAACTATAAAGGATATTTGATATTTGTTGAGTTAGTTTATGATCATGTTGTCTATTCTCATTTTCAATGTCTTTACTTACATGAAATTCATTCTAGGTTTTCTTATCCATATGTTGAGTTAGGTTTTCATGCTGATCAATCTTTACATAACTTGTCGTTAGTTGATCGTGGTAGTAGTCATGTCATTCCGTTGAAGCTATCTTCATTGCATAAGTTGCTATCATTGGGTAGTGGTTTGAAAAGTGTTTATCATCAGATTGGATTAAGATATGATTTATATGCTTGTTTAGTTAAGTCATTCGGATTAGCTAGCGCAATAAATATTTTCATATTAAATAATATTTTGCATACATTCATGGAAAAATTTGTTATTATCTGTTTTGATGATATTCTGACTTTTAACCACACTTGGAAAAATTCTTTAGCACTTGTTGAGTTTGATTATGATCATCGTAGTGTTAATTGTGCAATTGAGTTTTCATCTTGTAAAGTTAGAAGTGACCTTTTAGTTTCATTGATGCAATTACTTGATGTTGAATGTGTTAATGTCAATAGAGAAGGAAATGTTGATTTCGTTTTGCAGATTCGGGATGGGTTCATACTTATCGAGGAAAAGAGCATGGATAGTAGTGCGAATCATTTCGGACCTGGCATTGAAAGTCTACAGGGAAGAGTTTTGAATATTGTTCTAGTAGACTATACATGTGCTTTTAAATTTCATGAGTTCTTAGTGATTACACAAAAGGTACATATTGATTGGTTCTATTGTGTGTTTAATCTAGGAATTCAAGGGTGTTTACGTATGCAATGTGACAAGTTGCAGAATTTGATCTTTGACCCAGGTGCAATGACATGGGTGTATTTACGAATGGAAGAGATCATTACGTTGATTTTTGATCCGGAGATTCGTGAATGGGTGTATATGCTACATGAAGGGTTCTACATACTGATATTTGATCCAGGAGGAGATAGAACTTTTTATAGTGTTACTTGCAATTATTTTATTACATATGCATTTATTTTAATAGGTAGGAATTTTGAGTATTTTATTGCTATAGTTGCTAACTTGGTTTGTTTTGATGTAGGGTCAGATTTGTGGACAAAACCTTTTCGAGAGGAGTGGATGCCAGATTTGAGGACAAATCCTTTTGAAGAGGAGGGAAATGTGTTAGGTTTGTAATATCTATGAGCATACAATCAAATTGCATATAATGAGGGGAAGCATGGTAAATCAGAATTTTAAAATTTTACAAACCATAACCAGAATCTATCTTTATGCGCAATTGTCAAATAACAAGAAGAAGATAGAGAATAAAAATTATACCATCGTAGAACCGTACTTCCTCGGGTACAAGTTCAACTCCAAATCCTTTCGCGTTCTCCTTGAAATTCACCGTTTAGATTCCTTCTTTTGATCAAAGTTAGCCACCCAAGTGTTTGGCCTCTAGAGGTGATCCACCAAGGAATAATACGTATTCAAGAAGATGGGTATTGACAAAACCCTAGTTTCTATCTCTATAGAAATTGTAAGTATTCTCCTAGCCTCCCAGCCATTGGAAGTGTGTCTAACCCTAATCCATAATAAGATTTCTTTTATTTATAGATATAGGTAACCCTCCTAAACTATTTAAGAATATGGTTTTATTTTAATTAAACTCATAATCCAATTAGGAATTTATGAGAGTACTTTGATTAATTAATTCTCAAACCCTTTTAGGAATTAAATAGTAATAATAATAATAATAGTGATAATAATAATAAGATTCTCTTATTAATTTATATTTAATATTTCTAAAATATTAAATAATAAATATTAAGCTATTTAATTTATTCTATCACCATAGATTAAATTAAATATACTTAACTTATTATTACGATTATGTCATTTACTTCTTAAATAAATATTTTTCTTTTGTGGTGTGACCCTTTAAGTTCTCTATATTAAATCGGTTATGAATAAATCAATTAGAACAATTCTAATCTTATTTAAATAAATAAATTAAACTATTTAACTCATTTAAATAAATAATATTTATTCTATAAAAAGGGTAAGCCCCCTTAGCGATCAACGACTTTCCAAATAATATAGATTTCAACATTAATCACAAAAGAACCTTTCAGTGAATAGTTGCTGTACAATTCAATCCTTCTACCATAGAATGTCCCAATCAAATATAAGACATGGAATTACTGTCAAGTCTTATTTTATTTGATCATATGTATTTTTATTCTCAAATGCACAACTCTAATTAATGTAAATTAGAAACACCTTTCTAATTTCATTCTACTTTGGTCAAAGACTTCTGAGTTGTCATTTATTGAATCACATAAGACATTCTCTCCCTTTACAAGAAGTGGTAGATTCTTTGTTGACCATTCACCTATCTCCATGTATAACTTATTATACCCAATCATACCCTTTGATATACCCTAAGCGTCTTAAGGGACATGTCAAAGTATAACTCATCATACACAAGATACTATGATGATATCAAGTCTAAGGATCACTTGTACTACTATGAATTAAGGAATTCCTATTGACAAGCAAGTAAAACTCTATTAGGTATTCTTTTAGCGGGCCACATTCAGTGAACTTATTCTCTAATAAGTACCTACATACTTGCTTTAGTGTCTCCACACAAATGATTATGAGATCAATCATCATCTTCCTAAGAGCAAGCAAAGTATGTACTAATCTATCCGGATTCACTAATCCCCTTTTAGTAATCAAACGATTAGGAACGATTTTAGTTTTAAACTTTCTAAGAATTTAGATCTCAATTACATCATGTAGATAAAGTAAAATGCCTTGAATAAAGAAATTCTTTTATTAATAAACGAATATGATTACAAAGTATATGCTACATCATATCAAATATGATTGACTTACGTGCATACTACTTTCAGAGTGATGATAAACTAACCGGATCAGAATTTTTCGTCAATCTATCGACTCGAGTTCAAAGGGTTCAACAAATGATCTTGATGAATTGGGCTGAAATCTATTCAAGAATGTTCGAAATGAGGCTCAATTCAAGCGGACCACGAGAAGAAGATTAACTACATGATTTGGGATTGCTAGATACAATCTATTTAGTAAGACCAAATCAACATAAGCCAAGTCATCAAGTTCGTATTCATTTGTGTCATCTAATCCGTGACAAAGCCGCTCGCGACAAAGCCTCATTTCATTTTATGAAGGGATTGGATTCAAGGAACACATCAACGCTTTCGTTTGGGGATTTGATTCTAAGTTCAATGATTTAGTCCATGCAAAGGTTCATGTTTGGTGGCGGAAGCAAGAAAGGAGTAAAGAATAAAATTTGGGAATTAAAGGCATCTGTGATGCCCCCAAATCCATGTACTAGCTACAGTGGAGTGATGCTCACTATTCAACCTAAACTTCTTCTGAGTATATAAAGTTTAGACTCATACTATTGACAACCAGGCAGTTTCTAGGAAAGAGAGGGCCTTCCGCATAAACGGCGCGCAATCAAATAACCCCTTTCCTTGACAGAACATTCTAGACATTGTCAATAATGTTAAATCTAAATTAAGAATTCACACATTTAACTAAACATAACTTAGATAGTTTATTTCAAACATCTCCGTCTAGTCCCAAGGTTCTTATAACCTTTACAAATACACACATATATAAAATCCTTCAAATTCATTACAAATATTATAAATATTTAATTATTGCATAACATGCTTCCTATTCATCCATCTTTCCTTTCCCTTTATCTTTGCCCGATCCTTCGGCTTTTTCATGTTTAGCTGCAAATATTAGGTTTAAGCAAGAATGAGCACAAATTGCCCAACAAGTAATATGAAAGTTTAACATCGAACATCAAGAAAAGGGATCATCTACATTTGAGCTTCAACAATTAGAATAAACTTGAGAAGTATTTGAATAACAAGAAATAATGAGATTTCAAGTTGTTACCATCGTACTGAGCGGTAATAAATACCTTGAACAAATAAAACCATCAGGACGAATATCAACCACAAAGACCGACAAACATCCTCTGCAGGTACTTTAGGGGATCAACCTATCGTAACATATATTGTGCACATATATAAATTTTTAACGCCTAAGCGTAAATGGGACTATATGCTCGACATCTGTTATCCCTTTTTTTAGGGTTGTTCATCTCAGTTTTATACCACGAGTCCGCACCAAAGCAATTTGGATTGATTTGATTTTAAGTAACATCTATGATTTGAACGAATTCAACAATATATCATCGCACATTAATATTGTCTAGTCGGAACAATTGGCCTCGACGCATCTATTCAACAGTTCATGAATATTAAGAACTTTAATAACATAAGAAATTCGATAACGAAATAATTCTTTTAATGTACATAAGTACGAATACTAGCATCTATCATCAATTGAATAATTTGTAATTCAACAATAAAGGAGACTTGCACAATATGTAAACTTGTGTAAGTTATAACATCATCATCATAAGAACTTGTACGGAATAATAATTGCACAAGTTAGGAAACTTACATTCAATATAAAAATCGAATGAAGTTATGATACTTGCCTGATATGTCGTCTAAATATAACGTTATTAATTTGTCCTTCAAAAGACCTATACATATCATTAAGGCCATCACACCAATTAGTCACATATGTCATATGCCGTCATATTTTAGCCGATGAAACTTTACTTGAATTAATTGTTTTACCTTTACATAAATCAATTTTCTTTATTAAACCTAGTTACCCATTTTATTATTTTTCTTCCTCCTGGCCACACATACTTAGAAATATTCCCCATGTAAAAATAATTTTATTATAATTTTTTAAACTTTATTAAGTATTTTTAAAATGTGTCATTTTGGTTCAAAACTTAGCAATTTTTCTATAGCGAACTTAATTCCAAAAATTCCCAAATTTGGTCAGTATCTTGATCATATTAAAGTATACTTTCAGTTAAAATTTCATAACCATCTGAGTTATAGAACTAGAGTTATAGCAGTTTTCGTCGAGAAAACCTTAATATTAAATTGGTCATATCTCACTCATCCGAAGTCAGATTACGTTCATCTTTGGATAGGAGATTTATTATACCATATAGTTTCATTACCCAAAAGGGCTTAATTTGTCTCACGAGTTAAGTGGACAAAATTGTCCACGAAAAAAAAATGGGCAGCAAGCTTTTACCGATTTTCTAGTTTTACCTGTTTTAGTAGAAATTCCATCATAAATAAATTACAATGTATTTTTTGGAAATTCCAGTTAAAGGGGTTAGGGAACTCATATATCTATCACCACAAGTTGACCACACTCAAAAATTCGAAATATAATGAGAGTTATGATTGTTCAAATTTCAGTTTCTGTATTTAGGAAAAACAGATTTTATCTTCTTTATTGCAACTTTGGTTCTTCAACTATTTTTCATCGTCTAAGTTATTTAACATCAATATCTAACATATTTACATATATATGAGTATGATACATGTTTATTTACATATATCCAAGACCTTTGTAAGAAAATTGAATATAGGAAGGTTTTAGGTATTACCTTCACTTAGTTGGTAGAACTTCCTCCTCTTGCTCCTAAGCTTCCCCCAAGCTCTTAAACTCTCTCTTTCTCTTATCTCTAACTTAGTTTTCTGAAAATGAAGTAATGTAATGCAAGTATTCTTGGTGTTGACTATTTATAGACCTAAATGAAAGAATTGCAAGTAGCTCCTCCTTTCTTGGTTTTCATTTATGGTCCACTCCCTCATCTTTTCATCTTCTCTCATTTGTCCTAACTATTTACCCTAGTCATCCAATCAATTAAGCTAGGATTTAGGGTAGTCAAACTATGAAACCATGATCCCATTTCCCTCCTTGTTTTCTTCCATGTTTCCCTCCTTGTTTCCCACTATGTCTCCCACCATCTCTTTTTCTTTTCTCTTTTTTTTAACTCATTTATTACATCATTAATGCATCACCACTTCTAGAAGTTGGATCAAGGACTTGGGCTTGACTTTTTGGGCTCCTTGCAATATTTATTAGGGCTTGTATTGGACTCATGCTTGGGCTATTTTAATTCTTTCTTGGACTCTCCCAATTAACATTTAACTTGGGCTTGTCAACTAGGTTTAATTCCTTAACTATTTTGCCCCATTAGTAACTTACTTGCATAATTAATTTGGGCTTTCTTACATTGCCATACAAGGCTAGTAACCAAGCTTTGTTAGTTAATAACCTAAGCTTTAATTCTCTTAACACTTATTCAACTTGATTAAATTATTTCTTTTTTTTATTCCTTAGTTAGTTCAAACTAATTAAATTAATTAGTCTTGTCTAACTATTAACTTACATCTCTCATCACTTAAATAAATATATTACACATATATTTATTCAATTAACATTTGCATAAAAATTTGAACAAACTTCATTTCATTAATAACTATACATAACCTTATTTACAATGCTACATAATTTTCTCGGTTATAACATTCTTCCTCCCTTATAAGGATTCCGTCCCCGGAATCACTATTATAAGATTAAATAAAAAGATGAGGATAAATTTTTTTTCATCTTTTCTTCGAGCTCCCACATAGCCTCTTCGGCATTATGGTTTCTCCAAACTACCTTTACCGAAGATATTATCTTATTTCTTAAAACTTGCTCTTTTCTATCAATTATCTGAGTGGGAATTTCTTCATATGTTAAGTCTTTTTCAACTTGAATAGGCTCATACTCTATCACATGCTTGTAGTCTTGCTTATATAGTCGTAAGACTGACACATGAAACACATTATGAATATGTCCCAGCTCAGGAGGTAAAGCTACTTCATAAGCCACCTCACCTACTCTCTTTAGCACTTCGAATGGTCCCATAAATCTCGGACTCAACTTACCTCTCTTTCCAAACCTTATCTTCCCTTTCCAGGGAGATACCTTTAGAAACACATAACTTCCGACATCAAACTCTCGTTGTTGCCTATGCTGATTTGCATACTTCTCCTGTCGATGTTGAACCGACATTAACCTTATTCTTATCTTCTTGACAACCTCTGCAGTCTGCTGAACCAGTTTCGGTCCAAGTAGTCGACGTTCCCCTACCTCATCCCAACACAGTGGTGTCCTGCATTGTCTCCCATACAGTGTTTCATAAGGTGGCATGCCGATACTCGCATGATAACTGTTGTTATATGCAAATTCTACTAACGGTAGGTGGTCGTCCCAATTTCCTTTGACACATGCTTGTAGTCTTGCTTATATAGTCGTAAGACTGACACATGAAACACATTATGAATATGTCCTAGCTCAGGAGGTAAAGCTACTTCATAAGCCACCTCACCTACTCTCTTTAGCACTTCGAATGGTCCCATAAATCTCGGACTCAACTTACCTCTCTTTCCAAACCTTATCGTCCCTTTCCAGGGAGATACCTTTAGAAACACATAACTTCCGACATCAAACTCTCGTTGTTGCCTATGCTGATTTGCATACTTCTCCTGTCGATCTTGAACCGACATTAACCTTATTCTTATCTTCTTGACAACCTCTACAGTCTGCTGAACCAGTTCCGGTCCAAGTAGTCGATGTTCCCCTACCGCATCCCAACACAGTGGTGTCCTGCATTGTCTCCCATACAGTGCTTCATAAGGTGGCATGCCGATACTCGCATGATAACTGTTGTTATATGCAAATTCTACTAACGGTAGGTGGTCGTCCCAATTTCCTTTGAAATCCATAACTCATGCTCTTAACATGTCTTCTAGTGTTTGAATCGTTCTTTCACTTTGTCTGTCTGTCTGAGGATGAAACGCCGTGCTCAACCTCAACTGTGTTCCCATGTGTTCTTGGAAACTTCTCCAAACATTTGCTGTGAATCGCGGATCACGATCTGACATAATCGATACTGGCACTCCATGTCTAGAAACTATTTCCTTGACATAAAGTTTGGCTAACTGGTCTAGCTTGAACCTTACCTTAATTGGCAAGAAATGTGCTGATTTAGTTAAACGATCCACGATCACCCATATTGCATCATATCCCTTCTGAGTAGTTGGAAGCCCTACCACGAAGTCCATCGTGATATGCTCCCACTTTCATTCTGGAATTTCTAAGGGTTGAAGTAAACCACTTGGTCTCTGATGTTCAGCCTTAACTTTTTGACACGTTAAGCATCTACTGACGCATTTTGCAACTTCCCTCTTCATATTTGGCCACCAAAAATGTTGATGAAGGTCTTGGTACATGATAAGTAGGTTTCATACCTACTTATTGGATGTTTTTTTGGTTTCACTTGTTGCTTACCCAATAGCTACTTAGTGCATTTCTATGCATTTTTTCCCTCTCTTTCGGTTTTGATTCACTAGTCTCATTATACGGCTTTTGCATGGTTTTTGGTAAATTTGGCTTGGGGTTTATTGCATTTGTGGATGGGGGCTATTTGATTGTTTGTTGCTTGTGCAGGACACGAGAGTCGAGAAACATTGTTATAGCAGCAGTGCAGCAAACTGGCAGCCGGCGCAGCTGCGCCCTACTTGGCCTTGAGGCCGGCGCAACTGCGCCCCTCCTGTTCATCCCCTGACCCCGGCGCAGCTGCGCCCCTTTTACAAAGGGCACCGGCGCAGCTGCGCCTGCCGCCAGCCAGCCATGCAGCACGTTCCATCCAGCGAAGCAGCATTATCAGGAAATGGAGTGGTGCCAGATTTTGAGGATTCAGTGGGTTTGAACTTTACTAGTGGGAATTAAAATAAGTCAAAATAAGACAAATCATGCATGCATTATTAGCCAACTTTGGAATTTAATTTGGGAGCTCTCCTCCTACATGAAAATTAGAATAGTTTACTGCATTCTAGCTTCAAACTTGGAAAACAATCAACTGAGCATAATTGGCATTTGGGAACTGAAGAATGGAACTATATGGATGCTGAATTGGAGATTGGGAGCAAGAAATCAACTATCTACACAACTTGAAAAATCATTAGAAGTTGCAGAACGGAAACAAGGAGCTTGAATATTTTCTGTTTTTGATTAATTTTCCTATTCTGTAATTATGATGATGAACCAATTGTGCATGATGAATTCTAGTATTGTTATTATGAACTAAACTTAATTCTTGGGATTATAATGCATCTTTTGCATTACTAAGAATTGAAATGCTTCCTTATTTTTGCTAGTTGGTTATGAAATGAATGTCTAGCATAATCTATACTTCATGTTTAATTGCTTGATCACCAATTACTGTGATAATTTATATGGAATTGAGAAAGGAAATATAAATTGAGATCTAATTATGCGAGCATATGTTCATAATCTTTACATTCCTCGTAAAATTATGATTCGTGCTTAGGATAGAGATATACCGAAGCACCATGTGTGGCAATTGAAAACTTGCTCTTAAACCCTTTTGATTGTAATTCACATAGAAATATAGTGCGTTAGTCATCTAGGGTGTTCACATTCATTCTATCAATTGTGGATTTAGTGTGATATGAATATGGTGCATCGAGAGATGGTCATATTTTACTTTCGTGTTTTCGACCAACATTTTATAGTAATCAATTAGCAACAATGGGAAGCATGAAAATTTAAGTGTGTATTAAGTGATATTATAATCCCAAGCTCATAAATTCTGAATTTATACAACCACAATTTGTTCTATTAGTTTCTTTTGCAATTATTAGATAATTTTCAACCTTGTAATCAATTGTTTAAAGAGACCGAATTAATTATAAAATCGGTGGTTGATATTGTAAATGCAATTCTATTCCTCGTGGGATCGATACTTTACTTACTTTATATTACTTGTGGATCGCGTGCACTTGCGTGTATGAGTTATATTTGTTATACATACAAATATCCCAACAGTACATCTTTGTACTCTCCGAGTGAATCGAATAGTTTGAGCTATGAGCCCCTTGTAAAATTTCTTCCCGTAATTCAGGTACTAATGGCACCCAAATTCTATCTTCAAATCTCAACAATCCTTCATTATCCACCCTAAATTTAAGCTCTTCTCCTTCTGAAATTCTCCTCTTTATCTTACCACATTCTTCATCATTGCTTTGTGTTTCTTTTACTCTATCCAATAAAATTGGGCGAGCCTCCATTGCAAACAATTTCTTTTCCAACTCATTCGAAAATTTGATTTTTATTTTCATCCTGGCCATCTCTTTGATTAGCTCTTCTCGAGCTGTTAACATTAACAATTTCTCTTTATTCTTTCTACTTAAGGCATCAGCAACCACATTAGCATTCCCTGGGTGATATAAGATTTCACAATCATAATCTTTTATCAATTCCAACCATCTCCTCTGCCTCATGTTAAGCACCTTCTGTGTGAAGATATACTTTAGACTCTTGTGGTCCGTATATATCTCACATTTCTCACCATATAAATAGTGCCTCCATATTTTTAAGGCAAATACTACCGCTGCCAATTCTAGGTCATGGGTAGGATATCCCTTCTCATAATCCTTCAACTGTCGTGACGCATACGCAATAACTTTACTATGTTGCATAAGCACACAATTAAGTCCTTTATGCGACGCATCACTATACACAACAAATCCTCCCGTATTATTTGGTAAAGATAACACCAGAGCCTCGCTCAATCTTTTCTTCAACTCTAGAAAGCTTTTCTCGCACTTTTCCGTCCATTCAAATTTCACTGACTTCTTTGTTAAATTAGTTAGAGTTCCTGCTATTTTTGAAAAATCTTGAATGAACGTCCTGTAATAACCTGCAAATCCCAAGAAACTCCGCACTTGTGTTGGTGTCTTTGGCTGTTCCCAGTTAATCACTGCTTCCACTTTTGCCGGGTCTACTAAGATTCCGTTATTATCAATCACGTGTCCCAAAAATTGAACTCTTTCCAACCAAAACTCACACTTGAAAAATTTTGCGTACACTTTTTCCCTTCTTAGTGTTTATAACACCAATCTCAAATGTTCAGCATGATCCTCCTGCGTCTTAGAGTAGACCAAGATGTCATCTATGAACACAACTACGAATTTATCCAAGTACTGCTTGAATACATGGTTCATCAAATCTATAAATGCTGCTGGAGCATTCCTCAACCCAAAAGACATCACCAAGAACTCATAGTGGCCATAACGAGTCTTGAATGCTGTCTTCGGTACATCCTCCTTCTTCACTTTCAACTAGTGATATCCAGATCTCAAATCTATTTTAGAGAAATATTTTGTTCCCTTCAACTGATCGAACAAATTATCGATTCTAGGCAATGGGTACTTGTTCTTGATCGTCACCTTGTTCAGCTCCCAGTAGTCGATACAAAGTCTTAACGATCCGTCTCTCTTCTTGACAAATAAAACTGGTGCTCCCTAGGGAGACACACTCGGTTGAATATATTTTTTATCCAACAACTTTTGTAATTGAACCATCAATTCTTTCATCTCTACCAGTGCCATTCTATATGGAGCTTTCGAAACAGGCATTGTTCCTAGTAATACATCGATAACAAACTCAATTTCCCTATTAGGCGGAAGACCTGGCAGATCCGCCGGAAATACATCTATAAACTCTCTCACCACAGGTATCTGTCCTATCTCTACTCCCATCCTCTGGGTATCAACAACGTGAGCCAGATAACCTGCACATCCTTTTCTTAACAGCTTCCTAGCTTGCATCATCATCAAACAACAAGAGTGTCTAGGTAATGTATTACCATAGAACACTACTTTAGTTTGACCTGGAGTCTGAAAGTTCACTATCTTCTTATAGCAATCTATCATTGCCCCATGGTTATACAACCAATCCATTCCTAAGATTACATTAAACTCGCCAAGTTGAATTGGAATTAAATCCACATACAAGTCATGCCCTCCTATAGATATGCAACAATTCCTGTGAATATGCCTAACAGAAATTACTTCCTTATTTGCAACTTCTATGTTCAGAGGATACTCTAATTCTTCTTGGGGTAATTTTAATCGTTGCGCAAAATCACATGATACAAATGAACAGGTAGCACCCGAATCAAATAATACATATGCATTTATATCATTGATCGGAATGATACCTAACACCACATCCCTGGACGCCACTGCTGTTAGGTTTGTATATAACGCAAGCATGCAATCAAATTACACAAATAGGGCGGAAGCGTGATAAAACGGATTTTAAAATTTTCATACAAACCATCTCATGATCTATCCTTATGTTCAATTATCAATTAAACGAAAGAGAAAAAGAATAAGAACTATACCCTCGTAGAACAAAGCTTCCTCGGGTACAAGTTCAACTCCTAGTCCTTCGTGTTCTCCTTGAATTCCACCAATTAAATTCTTTCCTTTGATCAACGTTAGCCACCCAAGTGTTTGGCTTCTAGAGGTGATCCACCAAGGAAGAATAGGTATTCAAGAAGTCGGGTATTGGCAAAACCCTAGTTTCTATCTTTATAGAAATTGCTAGTACTCTCCACAATCTAATGCAAGAGTGTGTAACCCTAATCTATGATAAAACTTCTCTTATTTATAGATGTAGGAATAACCATTCCCTAAACTATTTAGGATTAGGGTTTTATTATAATTAAACTCCTTTAATTAATTATGCTCCTAATCCAATTAGGAATTCATGGGAGAGTACTTCTATTAATTAATTCTCAATTCCTATTAGGAATTAAATAATAGTAATAGTAATAATAATAATAAGACTCCTCTTATTAATTTATATTTAATATTTCCAAAATATTAAATAATAAATATTAAGCTATTTAATTTATTCTATCTCCATAGAGTAAATTAAATACACTTAACTTATTATTACAATTATACCATTTACTTTTTAAATAAATATTTTTCTTTTGCGGTGTGACCCTTTAGGTTCTCCATATTAAACCGGTTATGAATAAATCAATTAGAACAATTCTAATCATATTTAAATAAATAAATTAAACTATTTAATTCATTTAAATAAATAATATTTATTCTACAATAAGGGTAAGCCCCCTTAGCAATCAACGACTTTCCAGATAATATAGATTTCAACATTAATCACAAAAGAACCTTTTAGTGCATAGTTACCGTACAATTCAATCCTTCTACCATACAATGTCCCAATTAAATATAAGACATAGATTTACTGTCAAGTCTTATTTTATTTAATTATATGTATTTCGATTCCAAAATGCACTACTCTAAATAATGCAAATTAGAAACTCCTTTCTAATTTCATTCTGCCTTGGCCAAGGACTACTGAGTTGTCATTTATCGAATTACATAGGACATATCACATTTTTTACTAGACGTGGTAGATTCTTTGTTGATCATTCATTTATTTCCATGTACAACTTATTATACCCAATCATACCCTTTGATATACCCCAAAGGTCTTAAGGGACATGTCAAAGTATAACTCATCATACACAAGATACTATGATGATCTCAAGTCCAAGGATCACTTGTACTACTATCACTAGAGGAATTTCTATTGACAGTCGAGTAAAACTCCATTAGGTATTCCTTAGCGAGTCACGTTTAGTGAACTTATTCTCCAATAAGCACCTACATACTTGCTTTAGTGTCTCCACACAAATGATTATGAGATCAATCATTCTCTTCCTAAGAGCAAACAACGTATGTACTAATCTATCCGGATTCACTAATCCCCTTTTTAGTAATCCAACGATTAGGAACGATTTTAGTTTGTGAACTATCTTGAATTTAGATCTCATTAGCATGATCACCATCATGATTCTAAAAGCATTGCTCAAAACCATGGGTTTATCATATTTAATATAACAACACTATATAGATAATATAAAATGCCTTTTAAGAAAATTAATTCTTTTATTAATAAATGAATAAGATTACAAAGTATAAGCTACATCATATCAAAGATGATTGGCTTGTGTGCATGCTACTTTCAATCTCCTACTTGCACTAAAGCCAATCACCATGGTATCTAATACCCATCTTCTCTAAGTGACGATCAAACTGCTGTTGTGTTAAAGCTTTAGTAAATGGATCTGCAATGTTGTCTTGAGAGTCCACACGCTCCAGGGTGACATCTCCTCTCTCAATGATCTCTCTAATCAAATGAAACCGCCGCAACACGTGTTTGGATTTTTGATGAGACCTGGGTTCCTTAGCCTCCGCAACAGCTCCGTTGTTGTCACAGAATAAAGGTACTGCTCCTCTAATGCTAGGAACCACTCCAAGTTCAGTTATGAACTTCTTCATCAAAACAACTTCCTTTGCAACTTTACTTGCAACTATGTACTCTGCCTCTGTCACTGAATCATCAATTGTTTGTTGCTTGGAACTTTTCCAACACACTGCGCCACCGTTTAAGGTAAACACGTACCCTGAAACGGATTTACTGTCATCTTGGTCCGTTTGAAAACTTGAGTCTGTATAGCCCTCTAGTTTCAATTCAGACCCACCGTAGACAAGAAATACATCCTTAGTTCTTCTCAAGTACTTTAGGATGTTTTTCACTGCTTTCCAGTGCTCTTCTTCTAGATTTGACTGATATCTGCTCGTTACACTAAGTGCATGAGCGACATCTGGTCTAGTACATATCATACCGTACATGATAGATCCTATTACGGAAGCATAAGGAATCTTACTCATACGATCTCTCTCCTCAGGTGTCTTTGGGGCCTGTTTCTTGGAGAGATGTATTCCATGGCTCATCGGCATGAGACCTCTCTTGGAATCTTCCATGCTAAACCTCTTTAGCATCGAGTCAATGTACTTTCCTTGGGTCAAGCCAAGCATCCTTTTAGATCTATCTATATAGATCTTTATCCCCAAAATATAGGATGCCTCACCCAAGTCCTTCATGGAGAAGTGTTTAGATAACCAAATTTTGATCGACTGTAGCATAGGAACATCATTCCCTATCAGTAATATATCATCAACATATAATACAAGGAATGATACAGCGCTCCCACTAACCTTCTTGTACACACGTGGTTCATCCTCGTTCTTGATAAAATCAAACCTTCTGATTATCTCATCAAAACGGATGTTCCACCTTCGAGAAACTTGCTTCAACCCATAAATGGATCGTTGTAGCTTACAGACTTGGTTTGTTCCAACCGTTAAAACAAAGCCCTTTGGCTATATCATATATACATTTTCCTCAAGCTCTTCATTGAGGAAGGCCGTTTTCACGTCCATTTGCTAGATCTCGTAGTCATAATAAGCTGCAATTGCAACCAAAATTCGAATGGACTTGAGCATAGCTACTAGTGAGAAGGTTTCATTATAGTCAACTCCTTGTCTTTGTTTGAAACCTTTTGCAACTAGTCGGGCCTTATAGGTCTCTACCTTGCCATCTGCTCCAGTCTTTCTCTTAAAGACCCATTTACACCCAATAGGCTTAATGCCCTCAGGTGGTGAAACCAAAGTCCATACTTGGTTTTCATACATGGAGTCCATCTCAGATTTCATGACTTCTAGCCATTTCTCTGAGTCTTCACTACTCATAGCCTCTTTGTAAGTCAATGGATCATCATCATCATCTATGATGCGTACCTCATCATCATCCTCTATGATGAATCCATACCTCTCAGGTATCTTCGGTACTCTTCCAGATTTACGAATATGTAGTGGTACAGTAGGCTCTTCTACTTGGTGAGGTACTTGACTTTGATCCGTAGTATTTTGTGGTTCTTGAACTTTTTCAACATATATCTTACTCCCACTGTACCCTTCAAGGATAAACTCCTTTTCCAAGAAGGTAGTGTGTTTTGCTACGAACACCTTTTGATCAGTAGGATAATAGAAATAATACCCTGATGTTTCTTTAGGGTATCTCACGAATCTTCATTTGTCGGGTCTAGTCTTCAGCTTATCATGCTCAAACCTTTTGACATAAGTTGGACAACCCCAAGTCTTAACATGCTTAAGATTTGGTTTCCTCCCTGTCCATATCTCATATGGAATCTTTGGGACGGATTTGGTAGGTACCTTGTTAAGTAGGTATGCAGCCAATTCTAGGGCATAACCCCAGAAGGATACTGGAACGTTGGTTAAACTCATCATGGAACGAACCATGTCCAACAATGTTCGATTTCTCGTTTCAGATACACCATTCAATTGTGGCGTCCCTGGTGGAGTCCATTGTGAGATTATACCATTTTCTTTGAGACAATTGAGAAACTCATTGGTCAAGTATTCCCCTCCTCGATCCGATTGAAGAATCTTAATACTCTTACCAGTTTGCTTCTCTACTTCACTTCTGAATTCTTTGAACTTTTCAAACGATTCAGATTTGTATTTCATTAAATACACATATCCAAATCTAGAATGATCATCAGTGAAAGTAATAAAATAAGAATACCCTCCTCGTGCATTCGTTGTCATAGGTCCACATACGTCTGTGTGTACCAACGCTAACAACTCTGTAACTCTTTCTCCTTTTCCACTAAAAGGAGATTTAGTCATTTTACCCATGAGACAAGATTCACAAGTTGGATATAATTTGTAATCAGATAGCTCTAAAAGCCTATCTTTATGCAACTTGGATAATCTTGTTTCATTGATATGACCGAGTCTATAGTGCCACATAAAGGTATAATTAACATCATCTCTTTTTCTTTTCTTAGTTTGTTCAATTTAAAGTATATTTTCATGCAAGTCAAGTATGTAAAGTCCATTTAGTAGATTACCAACACCATATAAAACATTTTTATTATAAATAGAACAACTGTTGTTCTTTATTATAATATCAAAACCATCCATATCCAATACAGAAATTGAAATAATGTTTCTAATGAGTGTTGGAACATAATAACAATTATTTAAACTAATGAACTTGCCCGAAGGCAGTGCTAAACAATAAGTCCTTGCAGCTAATGCAGCAACCTTTGCTCCATTTCCCACTCGTAGGACGACTTCATTCTTGTTCAGCTTTCTACTTCTGCTTAGTCCCTGCACATTATTACATATGTGAGAACTACAACCGGTATTCAATACCCAAGTAGAATTTTGACTTTCAGAAAAACTAATTTCAATCATGAACAAACCTAGATTGGAAGTTGAAGCTTCTCCAAGCTTCTTTTGGTCCGCAAGATACTGCTTGTAGTTCCTCTTCCAGTGTCCCGACTTATTGCAATTGTAGCAAATTCCTTTGCTATCTGGATCAGGATTCTTTTTATCCTTTCTCTTCACCTTGCCCTTAGCCTTCTTGTTTTTCTGCTTTTCAGAAGATACATTGGGCCTCTTCCTTTTCTTGGAAGAATCATCCACTAGTAAGACTTGGTTCTTGTTGGATGAGAAATGACCTTCAGTAGTTTTCAACATGTTAAGTAACTCAGGCAAGCTGACGTCCAACTTATTCATGTGAAAATTCACAACAAATTGTGAGAAGGTGTCCGGGAGTGACTACAAGATCAAATCTTGGCTTAACTCCCCATCCATCACGAACCCAAGCTATCCAAGTTGCTCAATCAGATTGATCATCTTAAGGACATGAGTCTCAATAGCAGTGCCCTCGATCATACGAGATCGGAGAGCTCCTTAGATATCTGATATCTAGCAGTCCTACTTTGCTCACCATACAACTCTTTGAGGTGCAACAATATAGTATGAGCATCCATAGTTTCATGCTAACGCTGAAGCTCGTTACTCATGGATGCGAGCATGATGCATTGAGCCATGATTACATCATCTTGCCACTTTCTAAAAGTAGCAATCTCTTCCTCAAAGGCTGTTTCTGCAACATTTACAGGGACTGGCGAATTTAGGACATAAAAAATCTTTCTGCAGTGAGAACAATTCTCAGATTCCTTAACCAGTCCGTGTAATTCGGTCCGGTCAATTTGTTAGCATCAAGTATGCTACGCAGTGATAGTGAGTTTAACATTTTTAAATTCTGCATGTGAAAATAGACAACATTTTAGCATTTATTCATTTAATTAATTACCAAAATAAATTAGGTCTT
Organism: Aralia elata; assembly: GCA_034770075.1. Classification (NCBI taxonomy): domain Eukaryota; kingdom Viridiplantae; phylum Streptophyta; class Magnoliopsida; order Apiales; family Araliaceae; genus Aralia; species Aralia elata. The sequence continues at coordinate 56,847,599 of CM068384.1, read as the reverse complement.
TATTTAAATTGGTATCTCCCACTATTTTCATTAAACTATATTACCCTCATTATATAGTTCGGGAATTCTAATTAAAGATTTGCTAGTGAGACTAAGGATCCCATTTCAAATGTATATAGCCTTGTGGTGACATAACAAATGATATATAAATAAATAGGTAGACAACTATTGTCAATTACATCATTATGTAACTCCTTGTATTTTGCCTCTTAGATTATTTTGATCAAGTGGTGACACATCCGAATCAAAATTATCCAAGTTAAGTCCATCCTAGCATTTCCATATATGTGAAGAGAAAACTACCGTCCTTGTGGTGACACAACAAAACAGTAATGTTCAATTCCTTAATAAGCATCTAATGTGATAAAGCAACATCTTAAATATTTAATACTTGCCTTGTGGTGACACAAACTCATATTAAACATTTAATACTCTATTGCTTTATCATGCTAGAAGGCGATGTTCGATATTCCAAATATCTTTGAACGCCTATGACTTAATATGATTTCTTTGAGGGGTTTATTATTATTAGTCTCATCTTGTTTAGCGCGCATGCACACACACACACACACACACACACACATATATATATATATATATATAAAATACGCGTCATATTATTTTACATGCGAAGCATGTTGGATAATATATAATATATATATAGTAAGCATGCACATATAGAATACTATATTCTACCCGGATTGATTATGGACTTTTATTCTAGTTTGGTTCACTAGAGCCACCAAGTGAACCAAAAGGTCAAACCTAGGGTACAAGAATTAAATTTAAATATAACTATTACATTTAAACCCCGGGCTCCAATACAAACGGGTCTTCAAGCGCTCCTTTGTCTCCAATTCTTCAAAAATTAATTCTAACTAGTTCTATTACATAAACTATTTACAATAAATAGAAACTTTGATCAGCAGTCAAGGGGAAGTACATAGGACGGAGATAGAATTTACATTAAGAAAAATTAGAAAAAGACGAGGTACGCAGACCCCATTTGTAAAAAACTCATTCATTCAAGCATCCACTAAAATAAATCCAATCACACATTGGTCAATAGTCATACATATTTCTATATGTATCAATAAATAACATTCATCTCATGAATAATAAAAGCATTCCATATATGCATTGATATCAATTAATGGGCAAAAGTTTTGCTAATATTTAGTTTTGAAACAAAATAAACTCTTTTATTTTAATCAAAAACCAAATTCAAATTAAACTCCTTTAATTTTAGCAATCTGAAATCCTATTCCAGATAAAATAAACATCTTTATTTTAAATTTTTATCAATTAAATAAACCATTTATGTTAATTGAGAAAAAACAAAAAAAAAATTTCAAAGTCTGCACACCGGCGCGACCGCGCTCCAATTTGAACTAGGAGCGGCACGGCCGCGCTACACCCCCAGAAACATTTTCTGGGTTAGGACGCGGCCGCGCTCCAGAATGAACTGGATGCGGCGCGGCCGCGCCGCGACGCAGATTCAGAAAAAAATTTCTCAGCCCAAAAATCCGATCGTATCGCATATCAATTCAGACATTGAATAATCAAAATCAATAATTAACACAAGGATTAGGCTCTGATACCACTGTTAGGTTTGTATATAACGCAAGCATGCAATAAAATTACACAAATAGGTCAGAAGAGTGATAAAACGGATTTTAAAATTTTCATACAAACCATCACCATGATCTATCCTTGTGTTCAATTATCAATTAAACGAAAGAGAAAAAGAATAAGAACTATACCCTCGTAGAACAAAGTTTCCTCGGGTACAAGTTCAACTCCTAGTCCTTCGTGTTCTCCTTGAATTCCACCGATTAAATTCTTTCCTTTGATCAACGTTAGCCACCCAAGTGTTTGGCCTCTAGAGGTGATCCACCAAGGAAGAATAGGTATTCAAGAAGTTGGGTATTAGCAAAACCCTAGTTTCTATCTCTATAGAAATTGCTAGTACTCTCCACAATCTAATGCAAGAGTGTGTAACCCTAATCTATGATAAGACTTCTCTTTTTTATAGATGTAGGAATAACCCTTCCCTAAACTATTTAGGATTAGGGTTTTTATTATAATTAAACTCCTTTAATTAATTATGCTCATAATCCAATTAGGAATTCATGGGAGAGTACTTCTATTAATTAATTCTCAATCCCTATTAGGAATTAAATAATAGTAATATTAATAATAATAAGACTCCTCTTAGTAATTTATATTTAATATTTCTAAAATATTAAATAATAAATATTAAGTTATTTAATTTATTCTATCTCCATAGAGTAAATTAAATACGCTTAACTTATTATTACAATTATGCCATTCACTTCTTAAATAAATATTTTCCTTTGGCGGTGTGACTCTTTAGGTTCTCCATATTAAACCGGTTGTGAATAAATCAATTAGAACAATTCTAATCTTATTTAAATAAATAAATTAAACTATTTAATTCATTTAAATAAATAATATTTATTCTACAATAAGGGTAAGCCCCCTTAGCGATCAACGACTTTCCAGATAATATAGATTTCAACATTAATCACAAAACAACCTTTCAGTGCATAGTTAACGTACAATTCAATCCTTCTACCATACAATGTCCCAATTAAATATAAGACATGGATTTACTATCAAGTCTTATTTTATTTAATTATATGTATTTCGATTCCAAAATGCACAACTCTAAATAATGCAAATTAGAAACTCCTTTCTAATTTCATTCTGCCTTGGCCAAGGACTACTGAGTTGTCATTTATCGAATCACATAAGACACATCACATCTTTTATTAGACGTGATAGATTCTTTGTTGATCATTCACTTATCTCTATGTACAACTTATTATACCCAATCATACCCTTTGATATACCCCAAAGGTCTTAAGGGACATGTCAAAGTATAACTCATCATACACAAGATACTATGATGATCTCATGTACAAGGATCACTTGTATTACTATCACTAGAGGAATTTCTATTGACAGTCGAGTAAAACGCCATTAGGTATTCCTTAGCGAGTCACGTTCAGTGAACTTATTATCCAATAAGCACCTACATACTTGCTTTAGTGTCTCCACGCAAATGATTATGAGATCAATCATCCTCTTCCTAAGAGCAAGCAACGTATGTACTAATCTATCTGGATTCACTAATCCCCTTTTTAGTAATCCAACGATTAGGAACGATTTTAGTTTGTGAACTATCTTGAATTTAGATCTCATTAGCATGATCACCATCATGATTCTAAAAGCATTGCTCAAAACTATGGGTTTATCACATTTAATATAACAGCACTATGTAGATAATATAAAATGCCTTTTAAGAAAATCAATTCTTTTATTAATAAATGAATAATATTACAAAGTATATACTACATTATATCAAATATGATTGGCTTGTGTGCATACTACTTTCAACTACATCTTGCACGGTCATGTTGAAAGTCCTTGCGGTTGGTCGATTAAGTGGGGCTGGACCAGTCATTGTCTGTTTGCCATTGTTGCTCCCCTTGTTCCCATTTCCTCCACTCGTCCCCTTTCTCGGACAGTTCCTCGCCTGATGGTCTAATGCTCCACAAGTAAAACACCCATTCTTTTTTGGGACGGGACAATTAGGAGAAATGTGTCCCTCTTGCCCGCAATTGAAACACACATTCTTACCCTTCAGACATGCGCCCGAATGGTTCTTCCCGCACTCCTTACAAGTGTCTATCTTCTTCTTTGAATCTCCCGGTTTATTTTTAGAATTTCCTGGCTTATTGTTATTCCATTTCCTTTTGTTAGTACCTCCACTACTTCCTTCACCTCTGTGCACTCCTTCATTCTTGTGCTTCTTCTGTTCTTTGTTGAACTTCATCAAAGCCTCGCTTCCTCCCTCAGTAATTATGGCTTTTTCCAAAAGGGTGGCGAAACTGTTTGTCTGCAACACTGATAGCCTATTATATAACCACGGTTTAAGACCTTACTCAAACCTCATAGTTTTCCTTTCTTCTGTATCAACCTGATGAGGTGCAAACCTCGCCAGTTCGTTAAATTTTGCAGCGTATTGAGGTACAGTCAAATCCCCTTGTTTTAGTTCCAGAAATCATATTTCCATGCGACTCTGCATGCTTGTAGGAAAGTAATTCTCAAAGAATACTTCCTTGAATCTCTCCCATGGTATTATTCCTGCTCCAACCCTGTTTAGGTTCGCCTCCCACCAAAAGTTAGCTTCGCCTTTCATCATGTATGTAGCAAAAGTCGTCTTCTGCTCTTCCGCTACTCGAGCGATTGTAAATGCTTTCTCGATCTCTTTGATCCATACCTGAGCCTCAATCGGCCCTGTGGTTCCTTTAAATTCTGGAGGTCCCATACTCTTGAAATCCTTAAAACTAGTCACTTGAGCCATCGTAGGGTTTTCATTTGTGTTATTCGTAGCTCTACCCTGGAGTGCCCCGACTAACAAATCTATAAATTTTTGCATGGGATTTGGTTGATTCCCAGCGCCGCTAACAGGCTCTTGTTGTCCTCTTTGTCTTCGAGGTCTTCCTCTTGGCATATTTCTGTAACATATATATTACTATATATTATCACCCCATCATTTATTCTCACATCATTATAAGTTGAAAAAAAAAATTAAACCATCACATTGCATTTCTTAATAAACATATTTATATTAATATGCATATCGTAGTACATAGTACTTTACATCTGCTAGCATTCTGCTATTTACATACATATCCTCTATTTTACATAAGAGTTGGGATTTATATAATATTTACATACACACTCATATATATATATATATATATCCACTTATTATTTATGGAAGCATTCCACGCTCAACTGCTTCATCGTATTCCTGATCCATTATACGAATCATTATCTCTCGATCCATGGTGAATCGAGGCTGACCGAACTGCTTTGGGTAATTATAAACTCGGTCTTAGGTTCTCTCAAATTTTATCCAAAAGGCATATCCCATATCATCTATCTTTCCCTTTTTAGATCGGACTTCTCTCTCTATAATATCAACACATCGTGCAGCTCTAACCCATGCATCTTCCATCCTTACTCGTTCAGCTGATTCCTCTTTCAACTGGCCTTTGATATTTTCTTTCTCTAATTCTAACTCTACTATTCTATATTCCGCCTGAGCTAGTTTTTGTTCAAGCTCTGCATATCGGGTAGCAAAATCTTGAACTACTATGTCTCTTTGTTCAACAATAGTCTGCCACTCTTCATCCTGCTCCTCTAACTCTCGGATTCTATCCTCTAGTCTAATATTCTTATCCATTAACTCAGCTAACATGTTATCCTCAATTGAGGTACCATCCTGGTGTATTCCATTTGAGTCCTCCACGGGCTCTTCTTCCTCAGGGTCCTCTTCTGGTTCACTCTCAGCTGATACCTTTGTGACTGGCTCGGGCGCAACTATCAATTCTTCACATACCACATGAATATCTCTAATTCCTTCTTCGCCTGACATCCTACAATCAAGTTTAATAACTTAATTAGTATCTCTCAATAATTAACTTTGTTTTAGCAAAAATATTATACTCATCACTTAAAACTCTACATGAGTTTATCTCCTCACTACCTCCACTAATTTTCTCTACGGTTATATCCTAAGGTACTCCCACCTAAGGTTTATAACCTATAGTTCTGATACCAACCTCTGACGCCCCCAAATCCATGTACTAGCTACAGTGGACTGGTGCTTGCTATTCAACCTAAACTTCTTCTGAGTATACAAAGTTTAGACTCACACTATTGACAACCAGGCAGTTCCCAGGAAAGAGGGGGCCTTCCGCATAAACGGCGCGCAATCAAATAACCACTTTCCTTGACAGAACATTCTAGACATTGTCAATAATGTTAAATCTAAATTAAGAATTCACACATTTAACTAAACATAACTTAAATAGTTTATTTCAAACATCTCCGTCTAGTCCCAAGGTTCTTATAACCTTTACAAATACACACATATATAAAATCCTTCAAATTCATTACAAATATTATAAATATTTAATTATTGCATAACATGTTTCCTATTCATCCATCTTTCCTTTCCCTTTATCCTTGCCCAATCCTTCGGCTTTTTCGTGTTTAGCTACAAATATTAGGTTTAAGCAAGAATGAGCACAAATTGCCCAGCAAGTAATATGAGAGTTTAACATCGAACATCAAGAAAAGGGATCATCTACATTTGAGCTTCAACAATTAGAATAAACTTGAGAAGTATTTGAATAACAAGAAATAATGAGATTTCAAGTTGTTACCATCGTACTGAGCGGTAATAAATACCTTGAACAAATAAAACCATCAGGACGAATATCAACCACAAAGAGCGACAAACATCCTCCGCAGGTACTTTAGGGGATCAACCTATCGTACCATATATTATGCACATATATAAATTTTTAACGCCTAAGCATAAATGGGACTATATGCCCGACATCTGTTATCCCTTTTTTTAGGGTTGTTCATCTCAGTTTTATACCACGAGTCAGCACCAAAGCAATTTGGATTGGTTTGATTTTAAGTAACATCTATGATTTGAACAAATTCAACAATATATCATCGCATATTAATATTGTCTAGCCAGAACAATTGGCCTTGATGCATCTATTCAACAGTTCATGAATATTAAGAACTTTAATAACATAAGAAATTCGATAACAAAATAATTCTTTTAATGTACATAAGTACGAATACTAGCATCTATCATCAATTGAATAATTTATAATTCAACAATAAAGGAGACTTGCATAATATGTAAACTTGTGTAAGTTATAACATCATCATCATAAGAACTTGTACGGAATAATAATTGCACAAGTTAGGAAACTTACATTCAATATAGAAATCGAATGAAGTTAGGATACTTGCCTGATATGTCGTCTAAATATAACGTTATTAATTTGTCCTTCAAAAGACCTATACATATCATTAAGGCCATCACACCAATTAGTCACATATGTCATATGCCGTCATATTTTAGCTAATGAAACTTTACTCGAATTAATTATTTTACCTTTACATAAATCAATTTTCTTTATTAAACCTAGTTACCCATTTTATTATTTTTCTTCCTCCTGGCCACACATACTTAAAAATATTCCCCATGTAAAAATAATTTTATTATAATTTTTTTAACTTTATTAAGTATTTTTAAAATGTGTCATTTCGGTTCAAAACTTAGCAATTTTGCTATAACGAACTTAATTCCAAAATTTTCCAAATTTGGTCAGTATCTTAATCATATTAAAGTATACTTTCAGTTAAAATTTCATAATCATCTGAGTTATAGAACTAGAGTTATAGCAGTTTTCGTCGAGAAAACCCTAATATTAAATTGGTCATATCTCACTCATCTGAAGTTGGATTACGTTCATCTTTGGATAGGAGATTTGTTATACCATATAGTTTCATTACTCAAAAGGGATTAATGTTTCTCACGAGTTAAGTGGACAAAACTGTCCACGAAAACAAATCGACAGCAAGCTTTTACCGATTTTCTAGTATTGCCTGTTTTAGTAGAAATTCCATCATAAATAACTTACAAGGTATTTTATGGAAATTCCAGTTGGAGGGGTTAGGGAACTCATATATCTATCACCACAAGTTGACCACACTCAAAAATTCGAAATATAATGAGAGTTATGATTGTTCAAATTTCAGTTTCTGTTTTTAGGAAAAACAGATTTTATCTTCTTTATTGCAACTTTGGTTCTTCAACTATTTTTCATCGTCTAAGTTATTTAACATCAATATCTAATATATATATATATATATATATATATATATATATATATATATATATATATATATATACGAGTATGATACATGTTTATATACATATATCCAAGTCCTTTACAAGAAAATTGAATATAGGAAGGTTTTAGGTATTACTTTCACTTAGTTGGTAGAACTTCCTCCTCTTGCTCCTAAGCTTTTCCCCAAGCTCTTAAACTCTCTCTTTCTCTTATCTTTAACTTAGTTTTCTGAAAATGAAGTAATGTAATGCAAGTATTCTTGGTGTTGGCTATTTATAGACCCAAATGAAAGAATTGCAAGTAGCTCCTCTTTTCTTGGTTTTTATTTATGGTCCACTCCCTCATCTTTTCATCTTCTCTCATTTGTCCTAACTATTTACCCTAGTCATCCAATCAATTAAGCTAGGATTTAGGGTAGTCAAACTAGGGAACCATGATCCCATTTCCCTCCTTATTTTCTTCCATGTTTTTCTCCTTGTTTCGGTCTTTGTTCCCCACTATGTCTCCCACCATCTCTTTTTCTTTTCTCTTTTTTAACTCATTTATTACATCATTTATGCATCAACACTTCTAGAAGTTGGATCAAGGACTTGGGCTTGACTTTTTGGGCTCCTTGCAAGATTTATTAGGGCTTGTATTGGACTCATGCTTGGGCTATTTTAATTCTTTCTTGGACTCTCCTAATTAACATTTAACTTGGGCTTGTCAACTAGGTTTAATTCCTTAACTATTTTGCCCCATTAGTAACTTACTTGCATAATTAATTTGGGCTCTCTTACATTGCCATACAAGGCTAGTAACCAAGCTTTGTTAGTTAATAACCTAAGCTTTAATTCTCTTAACACTTAATCAACTTGATTAAATTATTTTTTTTATTCCTTAGTTAGTTCAAACTAATTAAATTAATTAGTCTTGTCTAACTATTAACTTACATCTCTCATCACTTAAATAAATATATTACACATATATTTATTCATTTATAACATTTGCATAAAAATTTAAACAAACTTTATTTCATTAATAACTACACATAACCTTATTTACAATGCTACATGATTTTCTCGGTTATAACAACATCAATTTAGTGAGGCAACACGGACGGGACAAAACATTCTAAGCCGCGACGCTCCCTTCATTGGGCCGCGATGCTACAATCCGAGCCGCGACGCTTTAGCGCGTTTCAGCATTTTTTCCAAGCGCGTTCCAGAATGTTCTAGAGCCAAGTTGCTAGTATTTTAATTAGGATTTCCAATTTTAACGTATTTAGGATACTTATTAGTTAGGGATTTGTATCTAAATTAATTTATACTTCCTTATGAGTTTAGGGTTTCTCTTTTTTAGTATAAATAAGAGATTAGTTAATGTAGATAATATTACAATTCAGATTAATAAAATTTCTCTTGTGAGATTATTCTCCTTTTGGTTTTTTGAGAACTCATGAACTGTTCATAGTTTTTTCTGTGAGGTTCAAACTTTGACTTATCATACAACAATTCATAGTTGTGGCATCTTCTACCGCATCAATCGTCGATTGTACCAAGATTACCGCTTACATATAAGCGAGGGGTCAAGGTGTCGTTGGTGTCCATTCAACGCAGATTTCCTAACGCGAGCAATTGTACCAAGATTACCGTCTACATATAGGTGAGGGGTTAACGTGTTGCGAGCAATTCACCCTACAACTTTGCTAGAAACGATCCGAGCGACAACCACCTCACGCAAGCATGTCGTGAAGTCTATCAGCAACCAAATATATTGCCAAGAATAAAGCAATGTTTAAAGTCCATGAACTTATGAAGGATAGTCAAGAACTATTCATAAGAAATTCATCAACTGCAAAAGTGATGGGCAAAGGCAAGGTGGTTCTCAAGTTATCATCTGGGAAGATGTTTGTCGATTTAGTAATCAATAAATACGTGCAAGTGTACACGATCAACAAGTGATAAAGTGATAAGAGAGTGTCGAACCCACAGAGAATTATTTAATAATAATTACCAAATACTAACTCATAATCAAATTAATTTTATTTAAACAATTCGATAAAAGATTTTGAATTTTGAAAATAAAATACTACACTAACTAATTACTAACTACCAAGAATTGAATTCAGATAAAAAGGCTTAAGATTACAATTTCCCTTAATGTTTCACTTGAATTAATACACTTCCTGTTAAATTATATTAATTATTCCGGATTATTAATCAAGAACTCATCAATATTTATAACCATCTCTCGATGTATCATAAACGAATCAACTTAAATCCACAAAAGATAGAATTAAGATGAACACCCTAGTTAACTAATTCACTATATCTCTATGTGAATTACAATTAAAAAGGATTTAAAGCACAGATTCTCTTTCAGATTACATGCGGCGTATAGGTATATCTCTATCTTAAACACATATCATGAATTCCATCGACAGCAGAATACACAATCACATGCTACTATGATTAGGTCTAAATCTATAATTTATCTCTCAAGTTCATATAGATTACCACGGTAATTGTTGATCAAACAATTAAGCAATTAATCACAAATCATAATAGACAATCCGATAATAATCAACAATAATTAACAAGGAAGCATATCAAAAAAAGCTACGCAATAAGTTCCATTGTAATCTTAAAAAGAAATTAGTTCATGATTGAATTAAAATCCTTAATCCACAATTGATAAAGCATTCAAGAATACAAAATAAAAGATCAGGGAAGAGAATAGAATCTGTAATTGCAATCCTTGAGTCTCTCCTTCAGCTCTTGTGATGAATCCTTCTTGCTTGCTCAATTGCTTCAAGCCTCCATCTCTTTCTCCCAAACTAGGGTTAGCAAAAAGTAGCAAGATCTCCTCTATTCTATGCCTCACATCATGTATTTATAGGTTCTAGTTAAAGTCCTAAACCAATTAGAAGTTACAATCCTTGTTCCATTCAATTTAGGTAAAAAATAAGCTTTTTAAAAACCCGACCCAGCGCGGTCGCGCCCATATTTGGCCTAGGAAGCAGCGCGGCCGCGCCCAAGTGCCAGAAATCATGTTTTCCACTCTGCAGACCAGCGCGGCCGCGCCCGACTATTTTCTACTCGGACATCTGTTGGTAAAATGGTCATAACATTTGATCCGGGAGGATTTACGGGGCCTGCCACCTATCAAATCGAAGCTCTCGACGAGATCTACAACTTTCATTCTTTGAGAATGGAGAGATTCAGATTGGATCAAAGTCAAAATTGGGGTTGAAGTGAGTGCTATGCAAATGACAACTCCAAACTTTGAGGTTCAACGTCCGTTGGTAAAACGATCATTACTTTTTCATCCGTACTCCGATTGTGACGATTCAAGATGTTCCGGAAAGCTAAGGAGTAGCTCTACAATACAATCCAAGTTCCAAACCAAGAAAATACATCCAACCTAGTGTTAAAAGCCCTGCAATCTTCCCTTCTTGCGTTTGCTTGCTTATTGTACTCCAAAAGATGTTCGGATCGCGTTTCCTAGCTTCTTCATACAAAATAACATAAAAACACTATAAATACCTAATACTAACTTAAAATACTTAAAAAATCACAAATTATCAAGCCAAACGTACTCAATTCGTAGGTATAAAACCCACTCATCAGAAGACAATCACTCTTAATGATGTTCTTCATGTTCCAGAAATTAGGAAAAACTTTGTATCTGTTAGTCTTTTAAACAAACATGGCATAAAAGTCTTGTTTGAGGCTAATTGTATTGTATTGTCCAAGAGTGGCATGTATGTCGAAAAATGATATGAATCTGATGGCATGTACAAACTAAATGTTATTAATGAAAATTCATCTTTTGCTTATATGGTTTCTACTTTTGATGTTTGAAATGTTAGATTAGGACATGTAAATTATAAAAGTATCCGTAACATGAGTAATCTTAGTTTAATTCGTAAGATTAATTTTTTTGATTTAGAAAAATGTGTTATATATGTTAAATCTAAAATTATCAAAAAGTCTTTTAAAAAAGTAGAAAGAAATTCACAATTATTAGAATTAATTCATTCTGATATTTGTGAATTTGAGGGCATATTAACTAGGGAGGTAAAAGATATTTTATAACATTTATAGATGATTGCTCTAGATACACTCAAGTTTATTTGTTAAGGACTAAAGATAAGACTTTAGAAAAATTTAAAATCTACAAGGCTGAAGTTGAAAATCAATTAGATCGGAGAATTAAAATTCTTAGATCAGATAGAGGAGGTGAATACTTCTCTTATAATGATTTTTGTGAGAATTATGGTATAATTGTAATATTCCGAACCCTAATAAGATTTGTATATGTAAATTATGTGTTTATTAAATGAAATTTCATGTTCCGACTTTGTGTGAAGTGATTGTACATTTTATTTAAGAATTAGGTCAAATAAAAAAATTTCGCCAAGCAGTTGTGTCGTGCTTACACGGATAAAATGTTTTGTCGTACTTTCGATGATTTCACCGAGAAGCGTCTCGGCAAATTATTTTTGTAAGCTGTTGTGTCGTGCTTAGAAATGACAAAGTGATTTGTCGTGCTTCGGAGTTAATATAATATTATATTAACTGATAAAAATCTAAAATAAGTTAAATAGAGTTTAAAATATTAAACTGAATTAGAAACCCTAATTAAGAAACCCTAATTGGTAAAAGTTATCCGAATTGGCTAACCTAAACCCTAATTATTACACAAGAATCTTAATTGATATAATTAGGTTTTAAGTAATGAATCATAATATTGATTATGAATCATTGAGCTTATATTAAAACCCTAATTCAAGATCTAAACCCTAATTATAGGATTAAAAACCCTAAACCCTAATTTAGAAACCCTAAAATCCTAATTTGATTCAATAACACTAAATTATGAAATGATAAACCTTAATTATGATATACTACCTTAATTAAGGTATTATTAAACCTAATTAAACATCTTAAACATGATTAGTAAACATCTAGGTTTAATTAGTAATTAAATAAATCAAAAATAAAATCTAAACCGATAGAAATTGAGCTAGGAGTGTGCTAGCTTGTGCTCAACACACTCCAGCACAAGTATGTTAACAAGATCAGATTGCAAGTAACACAAGTAACAAGGCTAGATATTTGTGGAGGCCAAATTTGGAAAAAAGAACCCTAAAAACCCTAAATTGCAAATCCTATAAATAGAACATCATGCTGGTCAGTTAAGCCACGAATTTTACAAAGCCTAAACACTTACAATCATACCATAACAAGCCTCTGCAAGCATAAGATCAGAATCAAAAGCCAGAGATCAAAAATCTAAGAAAAAGGTGCAAAACCCTAATTTTTATGCTAGATCTTCAAGCCTATAAAAATTTTATGTTTTAGATGTTTAGGATTATGTGTAAGCATGTTATTTGATGATCTGGGTTGGTTAATCAAGTATCCATAACGTTTAAAGGGTCGAATTTGATGAAAAACCCAAACTGTTCTTGGCAGTCAAGAACAGTCTGACAGGCTACTTTGTCAGAGCTTTTGATCGACTTAAATTATTTGTTTGATGTGTTTTAAAGCATGAATTAGTAGTATGCCATGTTATCTATAAGATCCAACTGGTAGAAAGCTCAAAATATATCACAGTAGGAAGTTATTAATGGTCAAAACCCATTGACCGACCATGAGCGTTCTGTTTCTGGGCAACCCATAAAAGCCAAGAACCGCTCTGACAATGTCTGACAAGCTTTTGACCAACCTAGATCTTAATCATGTGAGATAATTTTTGAGGTTTTAATGTTTGAAGTTATTCTATGCCATGTAATTTACAAGAATAAATCATCAAAACACATTAAGCTAAACGAGAATCAAAGTTATTAAAGGTTAAAATGCGTTGACTGACCAATACTGACTGAGTTTCTGGGTTACCCAGAAACTCAAGAACAGTTGGTCCGGCTAGTTTGACCATGATTTTTCTAGCATCAATTGATGTTGTTTGAGTTAAAATTTAACATGTCATTGTATACAGCCATGTTGGCTACAACAACAAATAAAAATCAAACACAAACAATAACCCAGCTGGAATTAATTTGAGGTCAAAAGTCACTGCTCGACATTGACCAACTGTTCTTCATGAAGAACACCTTTAGCGACGAAATTCATAACCAAACCCAGAAAACTAAAAATCCTATGAAGACTGTCGCTAAAGCCTTTTGCGATGGTTTTAAATAAAAATTAATAAAAATAATTAAATAAATTATATAAAATAATAAATAAATATTAATAATTCATAATAATTAATATTAAATATTAAAAATTTATTTTTATTATAATTAATAATTTTTAATATTTTGATAATTTTTTTTATATAATTATTTAATTTAATTAAATATTAAATTGAATAATAATTATAATAAATAAATGATTTAAAAATGATATTAATGTATTTAAAAATATTTTAAATGATAATTAATACATTTAAAAATATTACCAACTTTCCAAAAATTATTTTAAAATAATAAATAAATTATTTAAAAATAAAATATTAAATATTTAATAATATTATAAATGATAATTAAGTCATTTAAATATTAAACTAAGTTTTAAAAATTATTATAAATAATAATTACATCATTTAAATGATAAAATAAATTCTAAAAATATTATTAATGATAAAATAAATCATTTAAATAATATTCTATCTTTCTAAAAATATTATAAATGATAAATAAATCATTTAAATAATATTTTAGGTATCTAAAAATATTCTAAGTGACAAATAAATTATTTAAATAACATATTTATGTTTTAGAAATATTATAAATGATAATTAAATCATTTAAAAATATTCCTAAGCTTGTAAAATTATTTCCAAACTTATAAAAATTATTTAACAATAATATTAAGCTTCTAAAAATATTATAAATGATAACTTAATTATCCAAGCTAATATTTAAACTTCCAAATGAAGTTTTATCGAACAACCTATGTGTTTAGCTATTTAAAGTCGCGACCGAGATACCAAATCAACGTCGGACCTTAACGAAACTTGTCTAGACTAGCGTAATACATGTTAATATAAGTTCTAACGCTTATATTTGACAACGTAGACTACGTACGCTGACACCTTGTGTGAAATTGTGTTAAACGAACTACGCTAAGGTAAGTATTCTAACCTTACTCAACTTATATTTATGCAAGTATTATACATCTTGCGATCAATTATTGCTAAGTTATTGCTTCTTGTTCAGCATAACTTAAGAAATAAATCATTATTCATATATTACTTGATGAAGCTTAAATTGTTGTGTCAAACCAAATTGTTTTGATACGACATCTTATACTGAGAAATGGAACACCTTGATGTAAGGTGAACTGGAAAACCTTAAGATAAGGTGGTGACCGTTGATTATATATCGACATAAATTGTAGGATGATATACATACTCCTAGGATATTGGTTAGGCTGATCCCCTACCAGATATCCGAAATCAAGCGGTTCTAAGTCATTGAAGACTGATAGAACTAATTGAAATATATGGTTCATGTACAGAACCCTCAGTTATACATCATTGACATCTTTCAAATCAAACACATTGTGTTTACATTTTTCAAATGAACTTGCTAAGCATTTGTAGCTCATTCTTGCGTATATCTTCTTTGTAGTTTTAAATGATAATCCCGACACTTCTGGGACAGACAAAGGAAAAGGACATGTTTACTAGTTTTATTTACTGTTTTTGAATAATTCAAGTCTTTTATAAGGCTTTGTTGTAATAACTTAGTACTGAGAATGATGTAACCGAACTTAATGATATATAATATATTATCATCCTTTATTACATCGAATGTGTTGGTCGATTTCACAACCGAAAAATACGCGCAAGTATACACGGTCAACAAGTAATATAATGATAAGAGAGTTGTCAATCCCACAAGGAATTAACTCTAATGTATCCCCAAGTACTAACTCAATATCGACTCGATCTAAATCAAACTCTTTGATTCAAGAGATAGATGGAAGTTATATCTAAATTGCATGTCATATAAATAATAAAAATAGATAGAAAAAGATCTAAGATTGTAATTTCTCCCATTCAAGCATTTTGTCAAACACTTGGTGTGCAATGCTTTGTTCAAATATCTTAACTCCCCTTTTAGATCAAATAACCACATAGAATTGACATCCGAGAAATCACAATTACGTAAGAGCCTCTATCGATGGTCAATTACGAATCTTCCTAATACGGCATGTAGGTATATGTCTATCCTACATACTATCAAGAGACCAATTTCAAGAATAATTAACAAGACACATGTCACTAAATCTCATTAACCACCCTTTCAATTACCAACTTTCACATAGGAAGTCATTAAGATTAGATTCTCAATTGGTTGCACATGGTATCTAGGTATATGTCTATCCTAAATACTATCAAGTTACCTATCATTGAGGATAATCAACAAGACACACGTCACTAAATCTCAATTAATCACCCACAATAATCTTTAACTTTCACATGATATCATAACTAGGTCTCAACAATATAATCCGTTTGTCAAGTTCATATAGGTTTCCAGGGTAATTACGAGCCAAACAATTAATCTATAAGCATAGGTTATGATAACCAATTCATAAGAGTAATAATAATCAAAGGAAGAGAAATCAATTCAAATAAGCAATGGGTTCAATTACAATTTCAAACCAAAAACTGAAATCAAAATAAATAAACAAAGCAATAAGCCTAACTAACATCCTTGGAGTACAAAGCTAGATGAAAAGATTAGAGATGAACTCCCTTTTCATCTTCTCCTTTCCTTGTATTGCAGCCCTTGTTGGTGGAGCAAGCCTTCCATTGTTGTTGGTTGCTCAAGCTTCCCCATTGGGGAGCTTGAGCTACCTTTTCTCCTTCTTGCTCTAGGTTAGCTTCCACCCTCCAAGAATGCTGATTTTAGAAGTTTTGGATCCCATAAAATGGAGGCTACATGTTGTATTTATAGTGCCTTATGCAAAACCCTAGTTTAGCCCACCAAAAATGACCAAAAGGGGGCTGAAATTGCTAAAAAACCGACCCAAGCACGCTGCCCAGCAGCCATTGGCGCGTCCGCACGCACCTGGGCGCGCCCGCGCCCGCGCGCTGGCCCTTCCCGCGCTGGTTTCTGCTGCCCGACTCTGGTTTGACATCTGTTGGTAAAATGACCACAACTTCTTCGTCCGAACTCGGATTAAGGTGATTAAGTAGGCTATAGAAAGCTACGAAGTAGCTCTACAACTTTCAAAACTGGAGCTTGACGAGATAATAGCCCGAGGAAGGCTCAAATTGAGCCCCAAGCAACTGCTGTGTAAACTTCATGCCAAATGCGATGGTAAAATGGTCATAACTCTCTCATACGAACTTCAAATTGGATGATTCAAGATGTTCTGGAAAGCTAAGACAAATATCGACAATTTTTGTGCTTTGAGTTTTGAGAGATTCGGATTGGATCATGGGTGAAATTGGGAAACAAGCAGCTACTGCGTCAATCGGAAGCTCAAAAATTACAAATAAGGCAACCAATCGTTGATGTTCACATAACACTTGCTCCATTTCCTACAAAACTAAGTAAAAACAAATAAAAGTAATACAAAACACATAAAAGTAATACAAAACACATAAAACCAATAGAAAACCACAATATCTAAAAATATGATAAAAATACAATAAAACCACATAAAATATCCAAAGACTTACAAATTATTAAGGCCAAAAGTACCCAAATTGTGTGTATAAAACACACTCATCAAATATCCCCAAACTTAAATCTTTGCTTGTCCTCAAGCAAAATAAACCTAAACTACACAATTGAAATGCTTCTAATACAACCTAACTTGAGCAATGAATTAATAAGCCGACAATAGTCTCAAAGGCATTAACACATGGAACTCAAGAAAATAAACAAAACGTTGCAAGTCTAAAATATCAATTAGCTAGTCATATCTTACTTTAGGTCCCTTCCGTGTGTGTGTGAGTAACCAATAACACTAAACCAACCAAGCTCGGATGAACTTATGTAACCACATTACCTTATGAAATAATCAACATAAACTCCAAAACAACATGCTTAACACATCACTCAATACAAAGGTATGCAAATCACAATTCCAAAAAATTTGAGACTCAAGGGCTCTAGGTGAGTGCATTTTATGCTCCATCTCAACCTTAAGCACACTCATATGGGCGAGTGCGTTTTACGCTCTATCTCAACCCCATGCAAGATTTGCAATACAACATTTTCTTTCTTTTGTCACAAAAATAAGAGAGTGCGTTTTACGCTCTATCTGCCCCAAGCATGTGTCCATGAGTGAGTGTGTTTTACGCTCCATCTCAACTCACCACATGACCAATAAATCAAACACAACAAATTTGGATACCTTACTTCAAGTGATGTTTAAACGAGTACTAGAGTTTATAGATATTTTTCACAAGCATTCGGTTATAAAAGCCATCTCTAAGTATACGACTAGCTCAATACTCATAGGTAAGTGCATAAAAGTGAAAGGATGCATGAGCAAAACAATAACCAACAACAAAATTAAGTACAACGACTAAGCAACATATGTCCATTTCCCATGAGTTAGAATCAATTAAAACAAGTTGCTATCATTGACCATGGATAAATCAAATTAAATCAATGCTCAAGGGACACTTCCTAAAAATAAACAAATTTTTTTTTGAATACGAAAAACACACTTAAAACACACAAGTACTAAATTAAAAACACACAAACACTAAGTACTATCCCCAAACTTAAAATTGACATTGTCCTCAATGTCTAAGATAGGAAAAAGTAAAACAAAGAACTTCCGTGAGAACGTGCCAAACGTCATTGATATCATCTTTCAATTCCTCAAAGTTAGGGGCGCAATCCAAATTGCTTAGTACTCGGTACCTAAAAATAATTAAAGAAATTAAAATGCAATTAAAGAACCTAAAATGCAATCCAACAAAAAAAAGCAAAACAATAAGCTTGGGTTGCCTCCCAAGAAGCGCTTTGTTCATAGTCCTCGGCCTAACTTTATTTAAAATAGAAAGACAAGTTCAAATTAAGATCAAGTCAATTGAAATTAATATTGGAAAAATATTAGAAGAATAATTCCCCGGCAACGGCGGCAAAAACTTGTTGGTCGATTTCGTAACCGAAAAATACGCGCAAGTATACGTGGTCAACAAGTAATAAAGTGATAAGAGAGTTGTCGAACCCATAGGGAAATTGCAATCTTAGACTTGTTAATATTAGATTTCAATATTTTAACGCTTTCCATAGTTCTTACCATAGGTTATGATAACCAATTCATAAGAGTAATAATAATCAAAGGAAGAGAAATCAATTCAAATAAGCAATGGGTTCAATTACAATTTCAAACCAAAAACTGAAATCAAAATAAATAAACAAAGCAATAAGCCTAACTAACATCCTTGGAGTACAAAGCTAGATGAAAAGATTAGAGATGTACTCCCTTTTGATCTTCTCATTTCCTTGTATTGCAGCCCTTGTTGGTGGAGCAAGCGTTCCATTGTTGTTGGTTGCTCAAGCTTCCCCATTGGGGAGCTTGAGCTACCTTTTCTCCTTCTTGCTCTAGGTTAGCTTCCACCCTCCAAGAATGCTGATTTTAGAAGTTTTGGATCCCATAAAATGGAGGCTACATGTTGTATTTATAGTGCCTTATGCAAAACCCTAGCTTAGCACACCAAAAATGACCAAAAGGGGGCTGAAATTGCTAAAAAACTGACCAAGCACGCTGCCCAGCAGCCATTGGCGCGTCCGCACGCACCTGGGCGCGCCCGCGCCCGCGCGCTGGCCCCTCCCGCGCTGGTTTCTGCTGCCCGACTCTGGTTTGACATCTGTTGGTAAAATGGCCATAACTTCTTCATCCGAACTCAGATTAAGGTGATTAAGTAGGCTATAGAAAGCTAAAAAGTAGCTCTACAACTTTAATAACTAGAGCTTGACGAGATAATAGCCGGAGGAAGGCTCAAATTGAGCCTGAAGCAACTGCTGTGTAAACTTCATGCCAAATTCGATGGTAAAATGGTCATAACTCTCTCATACGAACTTCAAATTGGATGATTCAACATGTTCGAGAAAGCTAAGACAAATATCTACAATTTTTGTTCTTTGAGTTTTGAGAGATTCAGATTGGATCATGGGTGAAATTGGGAAACAAGCAGCTACTGCGTCAATCGGAAGCTCAAAAATTATAAATAAGGTAACCAATCATATATGTTCACATAACACTTGCTCCATTTCCTACAAAACTAAGTAAAAACACATAAAAGTAATACAAAACACATAAAACCAATAGAAAACCACAATATCTAAAAATATGATAAAAATACAATAAAACCACATAAAGTATCCAAAGACTTACAAATTATTATGGCCAAAAGTACCCAAATTGTGTGTATAAAACACACTCATCAGAATGCGTTATACTCTGATCTTTATTTTATTTAGAATAGTTGTACTAAGTTAAATACAGTATTTATACGAACTATACATCTAAATGAGGGTATTTCAATGATATTGAGAATCTTATAAGCTCTGAGGTTACACTTAATGAGCTCCGGTAGGGTGCCATCTTTACCGGAATGCGCCCCTTAGTTCTATAGACAATCTTATCATTAATACTGTGAATGTTAGATAGATAGGAAATATCGATATGAAAGAAGTATTCATTAGATATGAATCTATACATCCAAGTGAGGGTATCCAAACACAGATCACGTTCTGGCAAGAATTATCATCTGTTATGGGATACTGTGAACTTTGGATAGATAGAAGTCATATTTTATTGAAGATTTATAGTTGTATAGTTTCACATGAGCACCAGATCTGCTACAGGGAAGTGTAGAGAATTTGGGGGTGTCACAATAATTCATCAAACTACAACCCCTTATAGTCCTCAACAAAATGGAGTGGCAGAACGGAAAAATAGGACATTTGAAGAAAAGATTAATACGTTACTTCTTACTTTTAGTTTGTCTAAAAATTTATGGAGAGAAGCATTAATGACTGCTTGTTATATACTTAATCATATACCCTATAAGAAAACTCATATTACACCTTATGAATTGTGAAAAAAGAGAAAACCTTCTCTTGACCATTTAAGGGTGTGGGGATGTAGGACATTAGTAAGGTTAACTGATCCTAAAAGGCCTAAGCTTTGGGGTAAAACAATCGAGTGTGCTTTTATAGGCTATGCACAAAATAGCAAAGCCTATATATTGTTGACCATAGAATCAACAGATTTTGTTAGCCAAAATATAATTTTGAAGCCTAGAGATATTGAGTTATTTGAGAATTTATTCTTTAGGAAAAGGTCAAGAGAAGACAATAATAAAGAGAATCAAGGAACAATTCATCATGAAACTAATGATGAAATGAAATTTACTATATCTACTAAAGAAATAGAACCAAGAAGAAGTAAAAGAGCAAGGATAGAAAAATCGTATGGCCTTGATTTCTACATGTACTTAGTAGAAGGAAATATGAATAATATTGTTTCTTTTAGTGTTTTTGTGACTGAGTCTTTTAGAGAAGCTATGTTATCTCATGATTCAGGTTTTTGGCAAAAAGTCATTAATGATAAAATGAATTCTATCATGGGTAACAAGACTTGAGTTTTGGTGGATTTATATCCTGGTTGTAAACCCATTGGCTGTAAATGGGTCTTTAAAAGGAAAAAAAAAACTCAGATGGATCCATAGATAAGTATAAAGCTAGACTGGTAGCTAGAGGTTTTAAGCAAAAGGAAGATAAGTTTATAAACTTGTTAAATCTTTATATGACCTAAAACAAGCACCTAAGCAATGACATGAAAAATTTGACCAAATGATTTTAGTTTTAAGCTATCTTGAATTTAGATCTCATTAGCATGATCACCATTATGATTCTAAAAGTATTGCTTAAACCTATGGGTTTATCACATTTTAATATAACAACATCATGTAGATAATAAAAATGTCTTTAATAATCGAATAAGATTATAAAGTATATGCTACATCATATCAAATATGATTGGCTTGTGTGCATACTACTTTTAATCTCCCACTTGCACTAAAGTCAATCGCCATGGTATCTAATACCCTTCTTTTCTAAGTGACGATCATCCTGCTGTTGGATAAAGCTTCAGTAAATGGATATGCAATGTTGTTCTTGAGAGTCCACTATCTCTATAGTGACTTCTTTTTCAATGATTACTTTAATCAAATGAAAATGCTGCAACACATGTTTGAATCCAAGATGAGACTTAGGAACGATTCCTAGTTCTGTAATGAACTTTTCATCCAAACAATCAACTTGCAGCTTCATTTACAGCTATATACTTTGTCTTTGTCACTAAACTAACAACTCTTTGCTGTTTGGAACCTTTCTAATTCACTGCACCACCATTCAAGGTAACGATTTACCCTAAAGTGGATTTGTTATCGTCTTGTTTAGTCTGAAAAAACTTGAGTCTGTTTAACCCTCTAGTTTTAATTCAGACCCACCATGAATCATGATCACATCCTCAATACCAGTTAAGTACTTAAAGATGTTTTTCACTATCTTACAGTGATCTTCTCTAGAATATGATTGATCATCATCAGGCCTTGTATATTCATTTCATACATGATAGTAACTCATGCGATCTCTCTTTCAATTGGGGACAATTTAAAGAGATTCACTCCATGGCTCATCATCATGAGACCTCTCTTGGAGTTTGCCATGCTAAATGCCTTTAGTATCAAATGAATATACGTTCATTGGGTCAAGCCGAGCATCCTTTTAAATCTATCTATATAGATTTATATCCGCAATTTATAGGATACTCCTCCCAAGTTATTCATGAAAAAATGTTTAGACAATTTTATCTTTACTGATTGTAGCATTGGTATGTTATTCCTTATCAGTAGTATATCAACATTTAATACTAGAAATGTCAAACGCTCCCATTGACCCTTTTGTACACACTAGGTTCATTCTCATCTTTGATAAAATCAAACTCTTTTGATTGTGTCATCAAAATGAATGTTCCATCTTTGAGAAGCTTGCTTCAATCCATAAATGGATAGTTGTAGCTTACTTATATGATTTGCTTCAACGTATGAAACAAATTCCTCTGGCTATATCATACATACATTCTCCTCAAGTCTTCATTGAGGAAGGATGTCTCCACATCCATTTGCCAGATTTAGTAATAATAATCACAAGCAAAATCCAAATGGACTTGAGCATTACCCGGTAATAAGGTTTTATCACAGTCAACTCCTTGACTTTATTTGCAACCTTTTAACTTGGTCTGGTCTTATAGGTCTCCACCTTGCCATCTGCTATAGTCTTTCTCTTAAAGACCCAATTTCACTCTATAGGCACTATGCCTTTCAGTGGAGTAACCAGAGTCCATACTTGGTTCTCATACATGGAGTCCATTTTGGATTTCATGGCCATCTGTCATTTCTCTGAGTGTCTACTACTCATAGCCTCATCATATATAACTGGATCATCATCCTCTATGATGCGTACCTCATCATCATCCTCTATGATGAATCCATACCTTCTAAGTATCTTCAGTACTCTTCCAGATTTACGATTCGGTTGTGGTACAACAAGTTCCTCGATCTGACTTAAAGTGCTTTGTGGTTCTTGAACTCCTTCAAGATCTATTATCCTCCCACTAGCTCCTTCAATGATAAATACCTTTATCCAAGAAGGCAACATGTTTGGCAACAAACACCTTTTGCTTAGTAGGATTATAGAACTCTTATCTTAAACTTTCTTTAGGATATCCCACAAATCTACACATGTCAGATTTTGTCCCAAACTTATCTTTTGAAACCTTTTTACATAAGTTGGACAACCCCTAATCTTAACATGCTTAAGACTAGGTTTCCTTCCTTTCCATAACTTTTATGGAGTCTTGGGCCAGATTTTTGAGGTTACCTTATTTTGTAGATATGCAGTCGTTTCTAGGGCATAACCCTAGATGGATACTGGAATGTCGGTAAAAATCATTATGGACTGCACCATGTCCGACAAGGTATGATTTCTCCTTTTAGATACACCAATCAATTATTGCGTATCTAGAGGTGTCTATTATGAGAAAATACCATTTTGAGATGATCTAGAAACTCATTGCACAAGTATTCATTCCTCGATCTGATCAAAGAATCTTAATACTTTGTCAATTTCTTTCATTTCTGAATTCTTTGAACCTTTCAAATGATTCAGACTTGTATTTCATCAAATACACATATTCAACTCTTTGAATGATCATCTCCTTTTCTTTTACTAGTTCGTTCAATTTGTAAAATTATTTTTTATGTAAGTCAAGTTTACAAAGTCCATCAAGTAATCTTCCAGTTTTAAGCAAAACATTATCATTATAAATAGAACAACAATAGTCCATAAATATAATACCAGAACCTTCCTTGTTATACAACGAAAGTAATAATGTTTCTAAAGAGAACTATAACATAATAACAACTTATTAACTTAATAGACTTGCCCGTAGGCAACGCTAAACTATAAGTTCCTACGGTTAATGCAGCAACCATTGCTCCATTATCCACACGTAAAATTACTTACTTTGTTTAGCTTTCTACTTTTGCTTAGTCTCTGTATTGGATTGCATACATGATAACTACAGTCGGTATCCAATACCAAAGTAGAACCTTGACTTACAGAAAGATTTATTTCAATCATAAACAAACCTGTATCTGTAACCGAAGCTTTACTAAGCTTCTTCTGGTTAGCCTCTGCAAGATGCTCCTTACAGTTTCATTCCAGTGTCCAGGCTTGTTACATTGGAAGTAAACTCCTTTGCTATCCGCATCAGTTTTTTTTGTTTCTTATTGTCCTTTGTTTTTGCCTTTTCTTATACCTTCTTTGAATTGTTCTTTTTTCAGAAGATCCTTTGGCCCTCTTCCATTTCCTGGAAGAATCTCCTACAAGTAAGACTTGGTCTTTCTTGGTTGGAAAGTGACTCTTTACTGTTTTCAACATGTTTAAGCAACTCATGCATGCTGACATATAGCTTGTTCATGTGGAAATTCACAAATAATTGTGAGAAAGAGTCTAAACGTGTTTGCAAGATCAAATCTTGGATCAACTCTCCATCCATGATAAAACCTTATTATCTTAATTGTTTAATTGAATTGATCATTTTAATGATGTGTCTGTAGTGTAGTGCCATTGGTCATTGTAGATCGGAAGAGCTCCTTAAATATCTTATATCTAGTAGTCCTACTTTTCTTACCATTCAACTCCTTGAAGGTGCAGGATTATAGTAGGAGCATCCATAGTTTCATGCTAACGCTGAAGCTCGATACTCATGGATGCGAGCATGATGCATTGAGTTAACTATGCATCATCTTGCCATTTTTCAAAATTAGTAATCTCTTCCTCAGAAGCATTGTCTGCAACCATTGCAGGGATAGACATATTAAGGACATAAGATAGCTTTTTACCTTGAGAACTATTTTTAAATTCTTTAACTAGTCTGTGTTATTTGGTCCAGTTAATTAGCATATAATATGCTCCGCAGTGATAGTAAATTAGACATTGTAAAATTCTGTAAATGAATTGACAATATTTTAGCATACATTCATTTTATTAATTACCAAAATAAATTAGGTCTTTATTTAAATTGGTATCTCCCACTATTTTTATCAAACTATATTACCCTCAATATATAGTTCGAAAAATCTAATTAAAGATTTGCTAGTGAGAATAATGATCCCATTTCAAATGTATATAGCCTTGTGTGTGCACAACAAACTATATATAAATAAATAGGTAGACAATTTTTGTCAATTACATCACTATGTAACTCCTTGTATTTTGCCTCTTAGATTATAATGGTCAAGTCTGTGCACATCCGAACTAAAATAATCTAACTTAAGTCCAACCTAGCACTTCCATATATGTGAAGAGAAAAAGACCGCCCTTGTGTGTACACAACAAAGCAGTAATGTTCAATTCCTTAATATGCATCAAATGTGATGAAACATCTTAAACATTTAATACTCGCCTTGTGTGTGCACAACAAACTCATATTAAATATTTAATACTCTATCGCTTTATCATGCTAGAAGGCGATGTTCGATATTCCAAATATCTTTGAATGCTTAGGACTTAATGTGATTTCTTTGAGGAGTTTGTTATTATTATCTCATCTTGATTAGCGCGCATACACACACACACACACACACACACATATATATATATATATATATATATATATAGAATACGCGTCATATTATTTAAAATGCGAAACATGTTGGATAATATATAATATATACATAGTTAGCGTGCACATATAGAATACTATATTCTACCCGGATTGATTATGGACTTTTATTCTAGTTTGGTTCACTAGAGCCACCAAGTGAACCAAAAGGTCAAACCTAGGGTGCAAGAACTGAATTTAAATATAATTATTACATTTCTATCCCAGGCTCTATTACAAATAGGTCTTCAAGCGCTCCTTGCTCCTTTGTCTCCAATTCTTCAAAATAATTTTAACTAATCCTATTACATACACTATTTACAATAAATAGAAATCTTGATCAGCAATCAAGGGGAAGTACATAGGAGGGAGATATAATTTACATTAAGAAAAACTAGAGAATACGAGGTACGCAGACCCCATTTATAAAAACTCATTCATTCAAGCATCCTCATAAAATAAATCCAATCACACATTGGTCAATAGTCCATAATCAATCCCCATTTATTATCATACACATCTCCATATGCATCAATAAATAATATTCATCTCATGAATAATAAAATCATTCTGTATATGCATTGATATCATTTAATGGGCAATTAAAAATTTACTAGAGATCCAATTTTTGAAACAAAAATAAATTCCTTTATTTTAATCAAAATTTAAATAATAATAAACTTATTTATTTTATTTTATCCAATTTTGAATAAAAATAAACTCTTTTATTTTTAATCAAATTCCAAATTAAAATAAACTCCTTTATTTTAATTAACATAGAATCCAATTTCAAGTTCAAAATAAACTCCTTTATTTTAACTTAAAATTACTGAAAAAATAAAATATGTTGAATCTTATTCCTTATCAAAATAAACATATTTATTTTTAAGGAAACATGGAATCCTATTCCATATGTGAATAAACCCCTTTATTCTAGGAAATATGGAATCCTATTCCAAAACAGATTAACTCCTTTATTCTAGTTAACGTAGAATCCAATTCCTAGTTAAAATAAAACTTTTAATTTTAATTATATTCCAATTCAAAATAAACCTTTTATCTTAATTAAAAATAAATAAAATCAAAATAAAATTTTTTAAAATCTGCAAACCGACGCGACCGCGCTCCAAAATGAACTAGGAGCAGCGCGGCCGTGCTGCACCCCTAGAAACGATTTTTGGGTTCAGGCACGGCCGCGCTCTAGAATGAACTGGAACCGGCGCGGCCGCACCGCGTAGCAGACTTCGAAATTTTTTTCGTTGCCCAGAAAATCGATCCAATCGCATACCCACACATACATGGAATCATAATAATCGATAATTAGCATAAGGTTAGTCTCTGATACCACTGTTAGGTTTGTATATAGTGCGAACATGCAATCAAATTACATAAATAGTGCGGAAGCGCGATAAAAACGGATTTTAAAATTTTCTTACAAACCATCACCATGATCATCCTCGTGGTCAATTATCAATTAAACGAAAGAGATAAAGAATGAGAATCATACCCTTGTAGAACCGTGCTTCCACAGGTACGAGTTCACCTCCAAATCCTTCGCGTTCTCCTTGAAGTTCACCGATTAGATTCCTTCCTTTGATCAACGTTAGACACCTAAGTGTTTGGCATCTAGAGGTGATCCACCAAGGAATAATACGTATTCAAGAAGATGGGTATTTTTCAAAACTCTAGTTTCTATCTCTATAGAAATTATAAATCTCTCTCTCTCCAATTCTTATGGAAGATTGTGTAACTGTCTAACCCCAAATCATGATAAGACTCCTCTTATTTATAGATATAGGGAACCCTCCTAAACTATTTAGGATTAAGGTTTTTATTCTAATGAAACTCCTTTAATTAATTAAACTCCTAATCCAATTAGAAATTTATGAGAGTACTTTTATTAATTAATTCTCAAACCCCTTTAGGAATTAAATAATAATTTTAGTAATAATAATAATAAGACTCCTCTTATTAATTCATATTTAATATTTTAAAAATATTAAATAATAAATATTAAGCTATTTAATTTATTCTATCTCCATAGACTAAATTAAATACACTTAACTTATTATTACGATTATGTCATTTACTTCTTAAATAAAGATTTTTCTTTTGCGGTGTGGCCCTTTAGGTTCTCCATGTTAAACCGGTTGTGAATAAATCAATTAGAACAACTCTAATCTTATTTAAATAAATAAATTAAACTACTTAATTAATTTAAATAAATAATAATTATTCTACAATAAGGGTAAGCCCCCTTAGCGATCAACGACTTTCCAGATAATATAGATTTTAACATTAATCACAAAAGAACCTTTTAGTGAATAGTTACTGTACAATTCAATCCTTCTACCATACAATGTGCCAATTAAATATAAGTCATGGAATTACTGTCAAGTCATATTTTATTCAATTATATGTATTTCGATTCTCAAATGCACAACTCTGATGAATGCAAATTAGAAACTCCTTTCTAATTTCATTCTGCTTTGGCCAAAGACTTCTGGGATGTCATATATCGAATCACATAAGACATTCACTCCTTTTACTAGAAGTGGTAGATTCTTTGTTGACCATTCACCTATCTCCATGTACAACTTATTATACCCAATCATACCCTTTGATATACCCTAAGGGTCTTAAGGGACATGTCAAAGTATAATTCATCATACACAAGATACTATGATGATCTCAAGTCCAAGGATCACTTGTACTACTATCACTAGAGGAATTTCTATTGACAGGCGAGTAAAACTCCATTAGGTATTCCTTCAGCGAGTCACGTTTAGTGAACTTATTCTCTAATAAGTCCTTACATACTTGCTTTAGTGTCTCCACACAAATGATTATGAGATCAATTATCCTCTTCATAAGAGCACGTAACGTATGTACTAATCTATCCAGATTCACTAATCCCCTTTTTAGTAATCCAATGATTAGGAACGATTTTAGTTTTAAGCTGTCTTGAATTTAGATCTCATTAGCATGATCACCATCATGATTCTAAAAGCATTGCTCAAAACTATGGGTTTATCACATTTTAATATAACAACATCATGTATATACTGAAAATGCCTTTAATAATCGAATAATATTACAAAGTATATGCTACATCATATCAATTATGATTGACTTGTGTGCA
Organism: Aralia elata; assembly: GCA_034770075.1. Classification (NCBI taxonomy): domain Eukaryota; kingdom Viridiplantae; phylum Streptophyta; class Magnoliopsida; order Apiales; family Araliaceae; genus Aralia; species Aralia elata. The sequence continues at coordinate 56,818,491 of CM068384.1, read as the reverse complement.
TACTACTTGCAACATGGATGCAAATTGGATAACTGATGCAGATGAAATAAAGTCTACAAGTGGATGGATATTCACTTTAGGAGGAGGTGCAATTTCTTGGGGTTCAATGAAACAAATCTTGATAACACATTCAATTATGGAATCCGAGTTTGTTGCTGAAAGTCCAATAATAATCTAGAAGGGGGGTTAAATAGATTATTACTGATTAAAAAATTATCTTAGTCCTTTTTGAATTTTTAGTTAATTAATTTGCAATGTTAAAAATTAATATGCAAGATAGTAAAAATTCAATTACACAATGCACAGAGATTTGTCTGGTTCACAACATACATCCCAGGTATGTTACTACGTCCAGTCTCAAGCTCCTCTCCAGGACTTAAGATCCTTTACTCCCAGTAATAAATATTCGTTCAACATGCAGAGAAGCATTTACAAAGTTTTAAAGACAAACTTTCAACTATACATAACTAACTATCTTGGACAGCAAGCTCTCAGCTTCCTCCTCAAGCTTAGTTGCACCTTTCATTTGAGTTCAGTTCTACTTTATGATCTGATCTTGAAACGACAACCTCTTTCTCACCTCATAAGTACACTAGAAATAATATAAACAAATTAATTCAATAACTTATCTCAAATACTTTGACCAATTGACCACTTAGAACTTCAAACATCGTTCGAATGATATTCTTATTTAAGGAATACCTCCAAATCTCGGTATCTAAAACTGGCCAACTTTAAAGTTTCACAATTAATATTTATATAAATATTTTTGATAGACCACTTAGAACTTTAAACACCGTTCTAATGATATTCTTGTTCAAGGAATACCTCCAAATCTCGGTATCTAAAACTGATCTACTTTACAATATTTATATAAATAAATTATATCAGTAAAAGACCACTTAGTATTTTAAAGACCGTTCGAATGATACTTGTTTAAGGAATATCTCTAAATCTCGGTATCTAAAACTGATCTACTTTACAATATTTATATAAATAAATTATATCAGTAAAAGACCACTTAGTATTTTAAAGACCGTTCGAATGATACTTGTTTAAGGAATATCTCCAAATCTCGGTATCTAAGTGTTAACTTTTATTTAATATGAATGGATGAAATATATATATATATATATATACATGTATATATATATATATATATATATAAATGTTTACAACAATTTATATTTATATATCTATAATATAAACAAGTATGAAATAATAAAAACAAATTAATTCAATAACTTATCTCAAATACTTTTACCAATTTTCTCTTCTTCAAAAGATTAGAACTTTAAGTAGAAGAGAGAGAGAGAGCTTCTTTTTAGAGAGAGAGAGTATGTAGGCAAGGAGAGAGTAAACTTTTCTTTTCTTGAAAATTGGCAAGTTAGAAATGAAGAAAAACTTTCCTATTTATAGAAAGTTTTGAGCTAAGGGTATACTTGTAATTTGGAAATTCATTTTGAAACCAACTGCTCGGATTACTTTGATTTGAAAAGGAAGGTCCAGATGAAATAGAAATAAAAATCCACATAGATTGCCCAACAGAAACATTCATACTGACATTTGGCCCATGAAAAAATGTTACCAATATTTTCTTTAGCATGTGTCTGTTTGAATTTTCAACATTTTTAAAGCTCCATCACATGTTTTCCAAGATTCTAAGTACATAGCTAATTCCAATCTCAGCACATTCATTTTCAATTTTGCAAGCCAACGGTTAAACAAGGCTTTAAGCCTTTGTAAGCTCATTTCTCCAATTAATTAATGGACCCCACACACACACACACACACACACACACACACACACACACACACACATATATATATATATATATATATATATATATTTATATATATATCAATCACATTCCCTAAGCTTCCAATTCCAGACTCCTCTTTTTCGGATAAACAAAGAAGACTACGGCCTTTTGTTTATTTTTGGTTTTTATACAAAAATAGCATATATATCATATATTGTTTTGAAAACCTTTAGTGAAGAAAATTTATTTTTGGAATAATGGGAATTCTCCTTGACTTAGAAAATGTTACTATGTGAATTAATGTTTCTAACACTTGATATTAAATTATCAATGTCAAAAAAAATTATTAATTCAATTAGGATGAGCAAACATTTTTGGTCAAAATAAATAGGATAATTAAAAACAATTATATATAAATTCTATGGAAATGATTCTACCCTTTTAATTAACCTATTTAATAATATTGTTATCATCAAAATATTTCTTAAAAGTTGCAGACCTATCAATCTTCCCCTTTTTGATGATGACAATAAATAAAAATATTTCCTATTGAAGCTCCCCCTCAGTTTATGCACAGTTTTCAAAAAAATATAATTTTTGAAAAAGCCATGTTTGCCTAAATCTATACTAGCAAAATACGCAAGTATACGCAGTCCACAAGTAATAAAGTGATAAGAGAGTGTCGAATCCACATAAAATTATTTAATAATAATTACCAAATACTAACTCATAATCAAATTAATTTTATTTAAACAGTTCGACAAAGTTGAATTTTTGAAATTAAAGTACTAAACTAACTAATCACTAACTACCAAGAATTGAATTCAGATAAAAAGGCTTAAGATTACAATTTCACTTATTGTTTCACTTTGATCAATACACTTTCAGTTAAGTTATGCTAACTATTCCGGATTGTTAATCGAGAACTCATCAATATTTATGACCATCTCCCGATATATCATAAACAAATCAACTTAAATCCACAGATGATAGAATTAAGGTGAACACCCTAGTTAACTAATTCACTATATCCCTATGGGAATTATAATTAAAAAGGATTAAAAGCACATGTTCCCTATCTGATTACATGCGGCGTAAAGGTATATCCCTATCCTAAACACAAATCATGAATTCCATCACCATGTAGAAAACACACGTTCTCTATATCCCTATGTGAATTATAATTAAAAAGGGTTTAAAACACATGTTCCCTATCAAATTACATGCGGCGTAAAGGTATATCCTTATCCTAAACACAAATCATGAATTCCATCACCATGTAGAAAACACAATCACATGTTTTCATGCTGCAATTATCCATATAAATGCAATTTTGATCTGTTGTGGCTTGGGTTAATTGAAAAACATGCTTGGCTATGCATGGGACGCCCATTTTATAGACGAAACTCTGCCGATTTTTTTTTTTCATATAGTAAACGTGCATCATGCTGCATTAATTCTATGATGATGATAGGAAATTAGAATGTTTGTGACATAATTCAAATAGAATTTACCTTCCTCTTCGCCTGTTCTATTCCAGCTATGGATCCTGACACTCCTAGTAGCTCCACCGCGTCTCGGACCTTGGGCGTTCGCCGCCGTAGGGTTGCACCCGTTCTTGCCTTACCCCGGACCCGCCAGGCTCGCCGACTGACGGAGGCTGTCATCCGGCCCGATCACCCCGATATTGAGGAGGCTGCTCTTCCGGACGTTGCGGTAGAGGGGCCATCCTCCAGCACACCAGCTCCATCTCCTCATCGTGCCCTATCTGGCGCCTCTGTGCAAATACCCGATCTATTGGGTCGGGATCTCAACTGTCACCCCTCAGCATCTCTCGTTGCTAATGAGGTATATTCAATTCTACTCTGAATTTATTCTCAATTTCTCAATTTCCGTTCGTATCTGGACTGACCCATTGGTGATTGCCACAGGTGCCCGAGTTTACTCAGCCGACGGGTAAATGGTTTAACATTTACTCCCTCTACACCGCTTTACACAGTGATTACCGAGCGGTGGTGGATTCCTGGGGCTTTCGTCATTTTTTCACTATCATTCCCCGTTAGTGCCCCTGGGGTTATATGAGGGCTTTATCCGAGCGATGGTTCCATCAGACCCAGTCCCTTCACCTTTTGGACTGTGAGGTTATGCTGACTCCCTGGGACTGGAGGTACATTACGGGCATCGAGTTCACCGGATCTCGTGTCCCTCTAGATATTGACATTACTCCAGCGGAGGTCCGAGCTTTGTTGGGTTTCGCTGCCGACGACCGGGTCTTCAAGGCCCGTAATATTCGGTCCGGCGCTTTGGCTGTTGACGCTGTCGGGGGCATATATGCGACGCCCTTCCCTGCAGATCGGGCTACTCAGGATAGTCTGCTCCGGCGCCTGTTTTTGACCATTATGAGGGGTTGTTTCTCAGGGAACAACTCCTCTACCATTCATTTCAGCGTCGTCGGAGCTGTCAGAGATGTAGACCGGATCGACGACTATGATTGGGGGTCCTTCACCTTTGCCTACTTCCTCCACGGTCTTCGTCTACGCTCGGAGGGACAGACAGATGCTTGGCTCGGATTCTACCACTTTCTGCTGGTGAGCCTTCTCTTCCTCTTTTCTTACTGTACTTCCCATCATTTCATTTCTCTTTTCTGCTTTGGTTGGTTACTCATGCCTTGCCTTGTTCTTGTTCACAGTTCTGGGCCTACGAGCGTCTTCCCTGTCTGAGGCCTATCACTACCCTCGGTCTGGATACCTATTGTCGACGCCGGGTTTTCTCGTTCTCTTGGTCTTTTCCAATTTTAGCCTTTTGTTTTAATGATTTTTGGAAAAGGTCGGCATTGATGTCGACGGGGTTTTGAAAGATCGTGTTTTGTGATGAGCCAATTAACCAGAGTCGCCAGTTGGTATATTTGAAATGGATGTACCAACTCATCCGAGTTTTCATTTTTTATAAATCGCTGGCTCATATGTGACTCCGAATTAATTGGTCTGCGAATCGAGATTCATAGAGTTCGGGGGCTTGTTTAAGTGAGGGGAAGGTGTTAGGCACCCCTCGACTTCCGTGAAACACGGTTACCGCAATCTTAATGCTTTCCTATCCCTTTTTTAATTCATGAATGTGTGTGTGTAGGTGCGCGTGTGTGTGTGTGTATGTGTGCCCATGTGAATGTTGTGGTGAGTTTGTATGAAAGAGTCATTTGGATTTTAGGGAAAATCGTGCTTTAATTTGAGAACGCTTCGGAATGTCTTTTCGGTATACACGAGAAAGCTTTATTCTTTACGAGAAAGGTTTGATTTTAATTGTCCAAAACTATGAGATTTTCATTAAGTGTTGTTTTGGCAAAACAAGAGTTTTAAACCTCCGTCTAAATAGGAATCGAGATCTATACGTTGCTTTCATAAAATGATGGGCAATTTCTAGAATCTCTTTCACCCTATGCACAAAGATTTAATAAAACATTACTTATTTCTAAAATCAAATTTTGTGATGTTTTGGAAAACGATTTTTTTTTAGCTTTCTCGTTAGATAGGAATCGACATTCATTAACATTTCTCAAATTTTAACCTCGTGATTCTAATATCCTACTTTGGTTGATTTTATGAAAATCTTATCATTTAGCTTTGAAATCAATTTCGTGTCATAATTCAAATCGAGCATAAACACGCGTCGGGGCTATTCATGGGCATGTAAGCCATCAAAATATCCCCGAACGCCAACAATCACAAATTTCACTATCTCGGGGCCTTAAGCACGATTCTCGCCTTAGCGTCGTTTTAAGGCCCAACGATTACATATTTACAATGAAAACTACGTCATTATTTCTACTTCTTACATCAAGATACAAGAAAATAAACCAACCCGGATAATCTAACAATACCAAGACATCCTAAAATGACGATTTAAAGGAATTGATACCAAATATAACACCTTAAAACAAACAAAGAAATTAATGAACGAATATCATCGGGTTATTAGGAAGAGTTTTATTCCGATGGAAACTTCACTCATAATCCCTAATTCATTGTTCAATCAATAAATTACATGAAAAATTGCATCTAATTTGATCAAATGATATGATAGAAATTGATATCACAAAAGAGATTTCACCTTGCAATTGATACCCAAATGGATGTGAACTTGATGTATTTGAATAGAAGGAAAGAATCTATTTGATACAATCAAATCAAAAGAAAATTATTCCTCTCTTTTTTCTCTCTTTTCTTCCTATTTGATTGCAAAATTTATGCTATTTCTTCCTCAATTTCCGAGTTTTGCTGCTGTTTTCCGCTGGAATTCTTCCTCTTTCAAATTTTTTGCTGAACCTCCTGTATGCTGCCTGAAGCTGGCTTAAATAGGCTGGCCAAAGCCAGCCGCAGATCTATCTGCGGCTGGCCGCAGATGGATCTGCGGCTGGCCAGCTGGCACGCCTCCCATCGCACTCAGCTGGTAGTGCCTGGTTTCCTGGTTTCCGTGCTGGCGCACCCACTTGGCCGCAGATCTATCCGCGGCTGGCGGGCCTGACTTTCTCGATTTTCGTGCCACGCCTCGATTTTCGTGCCGCAACGTCGGTTTTCGCTGACAGGCTCGGGTTCTGCAGTCCGGGAATTTCCGGGAGACGTGCCACCTCATTCGGAAGTATATGCCTCGGACGGCTTTATTGTCACGTAAACTTGGGTTGCCCAAAACATTGCGGCGATGCCGGGCGCTCGCCCTTGTGCCCGCTCCTTTGCTCCCGCAAGCTGGTTCAATTGACGATTTCGCCCTCCTGTCATGGTTAGTAGAAGGAAACGCAAAATTTGGGTGTCTACAGCTGCCCCTCTTTATCATGTTTATGAAATGATAAATGAAATGAACAGGATAAAGAATAGACACTCGATGCATGAATGACAGTGCATAAGAATGACAGTACATACATGATGCCACACATATAGCTTATGATGCAACACAAGATGTAATGCATGCAAGACACTCGTAAGAGTGTCAATGTATTAACCCCTTGACCGTGTTTGTTAGTCCTTGGGTTCACTCTTTCAATCTATCGTCTCGTTCGGGGCCGGGTATCGTCGCCGGTCACCCATCGCGTAACCCCCGGTTATCGTCGCCGGTTGGTTATCTGTCGGAGCCGGTTATCGTCGCCGGACATCCATCTCGTGATCGCCGGTTATCGTCGCCGGTCGATCGTCATGTCGGGGCCGGGTATCGTCGCCGGTCACCCATCTCGTAACCCCCGGTTATCGTCGCCGGTCGGTTATCTGTCGGAGCCGGTTATCGTCGCCGGTCATCCATCTCGTGATCGCCGGTTATCGTCGCCGGTCAATCGTCTCGTCGGGGCCGGGTATCGTCGCCGGTCACCCATCTCGTAACCCCCGGTTATCGTCGCCGGTTGGTTATCTGTTGGAGCCGGTTATCGTCGCCGGACATCCATCTCGTGATCGCCGGTTATCGTCGCCGGTCGCTCGTCTCGTCGGGGCCGGGTATCGTCGCCGGTCACCCATCTCGTAACCCCCGGTTATCGTCGCCGGTTGGTTATCTGTTGGAGCCGGTTATCGTCGCCGGGACATCCATCTCGTGATCGCCGGTTATCGTCGCCGGTCGATCGTCTCGTCGGGGCCGGGTATCGTCGCCGGTCACCCATCTCGTAACCCCCGGTTATCGTCGCCGGTTGGTTATCTGTTGGAGCCGGTTATCGTCGCCGGACATCCATCTCGTGATCGCCGGTTATCGTCGCCGGTCGATCGTCTCGTCGGGGCCGGGTATCGTCGCCGGTCACCCATCTCGTAACCCCCGGTTATCGTCGCCGGTTGGTTATCTGTTGGAGCCGGTTATCGTCGCCGGACATCCATCTCGTGATCGCCGGTTATCGTCGCCGGTCGATCGTCTCGTCGGGGCCGGGTATCGTCGCCGGTCACCCATCTCGTAACCCCCGGTTATCGTCGCCGGGTGGTTATCTGTTGGAGCCGGTTATCGTCGCCGGACATCCATCTCGTGATCGCCGGTTATCGTCGCCGGTCGATCGTCTCGTCGGGGCCGGGTATCGTCGCCGGTCACCCATCTCATGATCGCCGGTTATCGTCGCCGGTCGATCGTCATGTCGGGGCCGGGTATCGTCGCCGGTCACCCCTCGCGTAAACTTTTCACTTCAACACGTCAAATGGCTTCAAGGGAGCAAGGTGGGGCTCACCAAGGCCAGCCGCAGATGGATCTGCGGCCAGCCGCAGATACATCTGCGGCCAAGATCGGGCTTATATGCCGCGTCCCGCTTCCAGATCTGTCACTTTCAACTTCCAACTCACACGTATTCTTTGCGATTTTTGCTTGTTCGCAAGGGCTTTTCGTCGATTTTTCAACTTTCCTGCAAAAACTGTTCCGGTAGGATTGATCTACACGCTACAGGTAACACTTTGACCGGTCACTTTTCAATTTCGTCAATGTTTTGCTATACATTTGACTATTGGCATGTTTAGAGATAAAATGTATGCTTTACAATGCTATGTAATGTACCATCCTATATACATGCTATGTATCAACTATGTGAGTCCCATTTTATGTTCATGAGGCGGTCCCACATATTGTTATTCCTTTTCTGCAATAAAATCATGCATTACATGCTGTAATTACATATATGAATGCAATTTAGATCTGTTTGAGACTTTGATTGATGGAAAACATGTTTGGCTTAGGCCTGGGACGTCCATTTTACAAACGGAACTCTGCCGATTTTTTTTTATTTTTTTTTTTATTTATTTTTTTTTTTTTTTATTTTTTTTTATTTTTTTTTTGACATGCATCATGTTGCATTAATCATATGATGAGGCTAGAAATTTAGAATGCTCATTACATAATTTTAAAAGGGAACTTACCTTCTTTCTCGCCCGTTCTATTCCAGCTATGGATCGTGATACGCCCAGTAGCTCCTCCGCCTCTCGGACTTCGGGTGTTCGCCGTCGTAGGGCTGCACCCGCCCCTATTCCCCCTCGTACCCGTCAGGCTCGTCGCTTGGCGGAGTCTGTCATCCGTCCTGATCACCCGGACGTTGAGGAGGTTGCTCCTCCGGAGGTTGCGGTGGAGGAGCCGTCTTCCAGCACATCAGCTCCCCCCACTCATCGCACCCTATCTGGCGCTTCTGTCCAGATACCCGATCTATTGGGTCGGGATCTCAGTCGTCATCCCTCGGCATCTCTTGTGGCTAATGAGGTATCCTCGATTCGGCTTTTCATTTGTTCTTGATTTCTCAATTTCCGGTTTTATCTGGATTGACCCATTGGTGATTTTCACAGGTGCCTGAGTTTACCCAGCCGAGGGGTAACTGGTTCAACATCTATTCCCTTTACGCGGCCCTGCACAGTGATTATCGGGCGATGGTGGACTCTTGGGGCTTCCGACATTTCTTCACTATCATCCCCCGCCAGTGCCCCTGGGGATACATGAGGGCTTTATCCGAGCGATGGTTCCACCAGACGCAGTCTCTTCATCTCCTCGACTGCGAGGTCGTGTTGACCCCATGGGACTGGAGGTACATTACCGGCATTGAGTTTACCGGGTCCCGCGTCCCCTTGGATCTTGATATCACTCCTGTGGAGGTTCGAGCTTTGCTGGGCTTCGCCGCTGAGGATCGGGTCTTTAAGGCCCGTAGCATTCGATCCGGCGCTTTAGCTGTCGATGCTGTTGGGGGTCTGTACGCACTGCCCATTCCCGCGGATCAGGGCACCAGGGACATTTTGCTACGACGCCTGTTCCTGACCATTATGAGGGGTTGTTTTCTGGGGAACAACTCCTCCACTATTCATTTCAGCGTCGTTGGAGCGGTCAGAGACGTGGACCGCATCGGTGACTATGACTGGGGATCATTCACCTTTGCCTATTTCCTCCATGGCATGCGTCTACGCTCAGAGGGACAGACTGATGCCTGGCTCGGCTTCTACCATTTTCTGTTGGTGAGTCCCCTCCTCCTCTCTCTTACTGTATTTCTTTTCCTTTCATCTCTTTTCTGTATTTGATAGTGACTCATGCCTTGCCTTGTTTCTATTCACAGTTCTGGGCTTACGAGCGGCTGCCATGTCTGAGGCCTATCACTACTCTGGGCCCGGACACTTATCCTCGGGGTCGGCGATGGCATCACAGTACTCTGGAGGAGGTCCCCGTGTCGGGCAGCTTTGCACATTGTCGTATTCAGCTGGAGTTGATCACGGCTGCCGACGTCGTCTGGATTCCCTACCTCTCCGAGCATCTGACTGTGGGGTTTGCTGACGGGCATCCTTCCGGCCCAGAGTTCGAGCTTTCCACCCGTCGCCTCACTTTGCAGAGTGTTGGAGGCTGGGTGATATATCTGGGAGAGCGCGCATTCAGATGCGTCACTGGGGAGATCCGCATCCCGCACTCCCTTTCCTTCACTACTTTCTGGCCGCTGGATTCTCAGCCCTCGGAGATCATGCTTGCCGGGGAGGACGGTCGGATGCTTTCCACGGGTCCCACTACGAGTGATGCATTCCGTACATGGTGGGTGCCCCGTACCATCGGTCCTCAGACTCGGGCCACTTTCTTTCTTGGAGATATGGTTCCAGGCTCGGTGACGATGACCGATTGGGCTGCCTATGTTCGGACTCCCACCCACGCTGAGCAGATCGCCGCATTGACACGTCAGGTAGATCAGTTATCGCTGTTTATTCGGGGGTTGGGCCGGGCCCCGGAGGAGGCTTACACCTACGATCCTGACGGGGCAGGTTATGATGCAGGCCCGAGTTCATCTGATGCCACAGCGCATCCCTACATCCCTGATATGAACTTTGGTCCTCCGAGCTCGACGACTCCAGGGGATCAGTTCGAGGATCCTGCTTTCATAGATGATACTGATTTTATTTAGACCAGGATAGGATAGGGCCTTTTGTATCGGTACCTGCTTAGATTTCTTTTTCATTTATGCACTATGTACTGAACTCATTTATTTATTTATGCACAGTCTTCTTTTCATCTTTATGGGATTCACCTGCTTTATTATTAACTGTATGATGCATGCTTTTTATTTATGGGTAGAGAATGACCCCTGTACAGTCTTTTTTGATACTATTTTTTTCACAGATGTCGTCCTCAGATGCCGTGGTTCGTTTGGATTCCACTCTTCCCACGGGGTTGGTTGACAGCCTCTTCCGCTGGTTGGACAGTCTACTGCCAGCAGATAGGGTTATCGTAGATGGTCTTTTGGGACATTCTTGGTCCTTATTAACCTTCCGGGTGCCAGCGGGCTTTGTGGATGGTCTTCTGAGCTGTTGGGCCCCTGCCCGTCAGGTGTTTAGGTTTGGGACAGTAGAGCTGACCCCCACCCTTGAGGAGTATGCTCGCTTCACCGGCTTGCCGTTGGATGGTCCCTGTGCTAGGGTTACCGTTGGTTCCATGCGCCGTCAATTCTTGACTTTTACCGGTTTGCGGAGGGCTGTCTTATTACCGGTAATCACATCAGACCATACGGTTCCCCTTCAGTTCTTCATTGACCGATTTGGCTCACCTGACGGTTTTCGACTCTTCTTCGGTGATTTTTCCGTGTCCGAGGAGCGCTGGGGCGCCTTGAGAATGGATGTCCTGATGGCCTGTGTTATCTCAGTTTTGTATTTGCCTGCAGGACCCGATCATTTGGATATGCGGATTGTGGCGGCCGTTCGAGCCCTTCGGGAGGATCACACCCTTCTCCCCATGATATTGGCGGATACCTATATGTCGGCCACATATTGCCAGTCCTTCCGAGGAAGATTCTTCAGAGGGAGTTCGACCTTATTGTATATGTGGTTCATGAGTCATCTTAGTCCCTTCGGCCATTTCCGTCGCCAAGGGTTTTGCTTCAGTCATGACATAACCACGCAGTTTTCGCTTCGTCCCGCGAGTTGTACTGATGTGGCCTCCTGGACATCATTTTTGTCTATCATTGAGGACCCCTTTCATCTATTGGTTTACTCGGGCTATTGCTCCTTCATGAGCTTCTTGACTCATGTGCCTGGCATGGATTTCATTCCCATTGCTGGGTTAAGGGGTGTGACGACCTATCATCCCCTGGCGGTTATGGGGCAGTTTGATCAGACACAGGATTTACACCCCTTCGCGGGTGCAAGGCCTCCATACCGATTCCTTATATCATCCTGTACAGAGAGGGATCTATTGCAGGTATACGAGCTTTGGGATCGCAGGATCTTTGCCGAATATAGTGCGAGCTGTCACATCCAGACATTTGCCTACGTACAGTGGTTGCGTGGAGACCTGGATTCGGCTAGTTTGAGTCGGACTGGGGCCTTTGATGACTCTGGAGTGATTTTCACAGAAAATACCACAAACCATTCCATTTCAGCCGATTCTGCCCCGAGTCGGGTCGCTGAGGATTCCCGACTCCGCCTGGCCCTGATTACTACTGAAGCCGAGAGGGATGCCGCCCTTGCCGAGAGAGATGAGGCCATTCGGGCTAGAGATGTTGCCATTGCTGATAGAGAGGCCATTGTATTTCAGACCAGGGCAGTGGTAGATGCTCATTTTGGGACTGTCAGCCGAGCTACTGCTTTACTGGATCGTATTGATATGATGGGGCAGCAGATTGCAGGAGATGCTGATGCTTCAGATCTATCCACCACCCTGTCCATCCTGCTTCGGCTAGTTTCAGATTTGTAGATTATTTTATTTCCTGCATAGACTATGTTGGTTTCATCAGTTATTGAAAGAGAAATCTTGTAATAAAACGACTTATATATATAGACATGCATTTAAATTTAGTCATTTTCCCCTTTTGTCGTATCATTGCCCTCCATTGGATCATCATTTTGTCCAACTGACCATGATTTTGACATTTCGCCTTCTTTCTTTCCTCAAGACTTGATGGAGATTTGACAGATATTGCCGCACACCTTTTGATTTCGTCGGATTAAATCTCAGATTTTGGATAACTGTTTGGGTTGGATCAGGGTATGTATTCTGGGATGAAACTGGTTAGGCAGTTGGTTTCGGGAAGGTTTTGAGGGTGTAGGAAGGTTTTATCTGGCTATCGAAAATTGGTTTTGGTCAGGGAAAGGATTATTTTTAAAGGATCGGACCGCGCCATGATGGCTGCCTACGTACCCCCACAAGTTGGAAGATCAGGTCCTACGTAGTTCGCTGTCAGGGGAAAAAGGAACTGATGATTTAAGCGTAGAACCGCTTTCACCGAGTCAGAATTTAGGGGTTGTGGAAATACCTCACCATCCATTTCTTGCAATATGAGGGCCCCTCCGGATAGTACTTTCTTGATCACAAATGGCCCTTCCCAGTTCGGGGCAAACTTCCCCTTGGCCTCGTCTTGACAAGGCATGACTCTTTTCAACACCAAATCGTTTTCCTTGAACTTCCGAAGTCTTATCTTTTTATCGTACGATCGAGAGATCCTCTGTTGATATAGCTGACCATGCCAAATGGCAGCCACTCTCCTTTCATCAATCAGGGCCAATTGGTCATATCGACTTTGCATCCAATCCTCTTCGCTTATCTGAGCGTTTTCGATCACTATTCTGAGGGACGCCATCTCAACCTCGACTGGTAGAACAGCCTCCATTCCATACACCAAAGCGTAAGGGGTTGCCCCTGTAGAAGTACGCGTTGATGTTCGGTATGCCAGCAAGGTGAGGGGTAACAGATCTGGCCATCCCCCGATGATTAGCAGACATTTTTGCCATGATCTTCTTGATGTTCTTATTGGCCGCCTCCACTGCCCCATTCATTTTGGGACGGTAAATGACGGAATTGAGATGCTTAATCTTGAACTGGTCACACAGTCCTTTCATGAGGGCGTTGTTTAAATTCTTGGCATTGTCGGAGACTACAACCTCAGGTTGCCCATATCGGCAAATGACATTATTCCTGATGAAGCTGACGATGACCTCCTGAGTTTACTTTAGGGAAAGAAGCTGCCTCTACCCATTTGGTGAAATAATCGATCATGACGAAAATGAACCGGTGCCCGTTGCTCGCTTTGGGCTCTATTGGTCCGATTACATCCATTCCCCACATTGAAAATGGCCATGGGGAGGTCATACAATGCAGTTCATTGGGAGGTGTATGGATCACATTACCGTGCGCCTGGCATTGATAACACCGTTTGACATGATCATCGCAATCGGCCTTCAGCGTTAACCAATAATACCCTGTCCTCAAGATCTTTTTGGCCAACATCGGTCCACTCATATGTGGCCCACACACCCCGCCATGGATTTCATTCATAATCCTTTGGGATTGCGTTTCGTCTACGCATTGCAACAGTCCCAATCCGGCATCCCTTTTGTAAAGAGAATCGCCACTCAGGTAAAACTTCATCGCCATCTTTTGAATTCTCATCCTTTCAGTCCGATTTGCCTGATCGGGAAGGGATCTGTCTCTCAGATATTCCCTTATGTCGTGATACCAGGGCTGCCTTGTCAACACCACCTCGTTTGATAACACTGCCACATTTTCCTCATATGCCGGGGCATTCTGTACGGTGATCTCAATCTGTGGACTGTCCCTACTCTTGATCACGTGGATTAAGGAAGCCAAAGTCGCCAATGCATCGGCCGCAAAATCATTTCGTCCCCGAGGAATATGGCGGAAGGCGATATCTTCGAACTCTTGCATAAGCTGGGTGACACAACGATGGTATGGAAGTAACCGAAGCTCCTTAGTGTTGTATATCCCGATTGCTTGTCTGATTACCAATTCTGAATCCCCAAACACTGCTACTCTCCTCACTCCCATGTCGCGGGCCAATCGGAGTCCCAAGATACACCCCTCGTATTCAGCGGTGTTGTTCGAATTGCTGAAACGAAGCTTGGTGGCCACGGGATATTGTTCTCCGGTGATAGAGACTAGGACCGCTCCGGCTCCTGCCCCCTCGGCATTCATGGCACCATCAAAATACAGCTTCCAGAATTGTCCCTCGTCATCACATTTTTCGCGCGATACCCAAAATATATCCTCGCCCGGAAGAGGAGTTTCTAACGGCTCCATCCCTCCTGCCGGGGTTTCTGCCAACTGATCTGCAATTCCCTGCCCTTTCATGGCCTTCTGGGTCACGTACACCATGTCAAACTGTTGTAAGATTAACTGCCATCTGGATAATCGACAATTCAGCATGGGCCTTTCAAAAATATATTTTAGGGGATCCATTCTTGATATCAGGTACGTTGTATGCCCATGGAGGTAGTGCTGTAATCTCCCTGCGGCCCAGGCCAGAGCACAACAAGTCTTCTCGATGGGAGTGTAATTCTGCTCACATTGGCTAAATCTTTTGCTGAGGTAATAGATGGCCTGCTCTTTACCCGCCTCATTTTTCTGTCCCAACATACATCCCATCGCGATGGTGTTGACGGATATATACATAAACAAAAGGATCCCATCCTTCGGGGGTACCAGCACTGGTGCCTCCGTCAGTTGTTTCTTAATGATCTGAAAAGCCCTCTGACACTGCTCATTCCATTCTTGGGAAGCACCCTTTCTTAACAATTTAAAAATCGGCTCACATGTAGTCGTCAAGTGAGATATAAAACGGCTGATGAAGTTTATTCTCCCTAGGAATCCCCTTATCTCCTTCTCTGTGCGAGGTGCCGGCATATCCACAATGGCCTTAATCTTTGCCGGGTCCAACTCAATGCCCCGATCACTAACCAGGAATCCCAAGAGCTTGCCCGATTGTACTCCGAAAGCACACTTGGCTGGATTGAGTTTCAGATTATACTTTCTGAGCCGATCGAATAGCTTTTTGAGATGAGTTATATGATCGGACTCTACCTTTGATTTCACAATAATGTCATCCACGTAGACCTCTATCTCCTTGTGCATCATATCGTGGAACAAGGCCATCATGGCTCTCTGATAAGTAGCCCCTGCATTTGTGAGACCGAAAGCCAGTCGTCTATAGCAGAAAGTGCCCCAGGGGGTGATGAATGCGGTCTTTTCCCGGTCTTCTTCCGCCACCATTATCTGATGATACCCCGCAAAGCAATCCACAAAAGAATACATTTCGTACTGGGCTGTGTTATCTACCAGGATGTGTATGAAAGGCAACCGGGAAGTTATCTTTGAGACTGGCCTTGTTTAGATCTCTGTAGTCTACACATACCCTCACCTTTCCTCCAGGCTTAGCTACTGGGACTACATTGGATAGCCATTCCGGGTAAGTAGATACCATAATGATTCCCGCCCTGAACTGCTTGATGATCTCTTCCTTCACCTTTAAACTCCACTCCGGTTTCAACTTCCTCAGTTTCTGCTTGACAGGCCTGAAACCCTCCTTGATGGGTAATCGGTGTACCACAATGTCGGTGGACAAGCCAATCATATCCTCATGAGACCAGGCGAAGACATCCTCATATTGTTTAAGCAACTCAGTCATTTCGACTTTTTGGCTGGGGGTAAGGTCCGTCCCTATCTTGAGTTCCTTTGGCTGGTCAGGGGTTCCAATATCAATGGTGATGGTTTGGTCCAAGTTGGGTTTGGGTTTATCCTCGACCCATCCCTTGATCTCGTCAGGTGCGTCGTCGTAATCTGTCTCATCTTGTTCAATGCCCATTAAATCGAAATCCAGCTCAATGTCAAAATCATAATCATCATTCAAATTTGAAAGACCATTTGTTAGGCAAGGATTACTCAAATTGGTACACCTGACATGAAACAAAATACTTGTCATATATAAATCGATTTTTCACGATGATCGCATTTTCAAATAACAAGAAGAAACGACATAATGATGCAGAAATAAAACAACAACAAAAATAAACTTCTTCATTCCCCCATCATCTGGGGTCAATCACCCTGACGTCGAGCTTTACCCTTTTTTGGATATTACTGGTTTCTGGGTCCAATTGTCGATGGTCAGGTCAGATGAAATGCGCCGGATAAAGGAGGGCCTCACATCGGACACCTCCCCGATGATTACGGATACGTCGCCTGAATCCTTCTCCATATCTTCTCCAGGAATAATCAGCCCTGCCCAATCGATGACAGGTACAACTTGTTGGGCTCCCGGTGGTGTGATAACATTCGTCCCCTCCTTACTGCTTGTTGATTGTCCGGGGATATAGCATTTGGTTTCGAACTCTTTTGCGACCTCCCACAGGAAACTTTCCCTCCGGGCCGACTCATTACATGTGGGGGTTAACTCTTCATTCCCTGCCCCAATCACAGGCCTGCTGATCCCCTGCCCATTGTCGACTTTGGTCACTGGACTGCCAACTAGTCGAATCGGAGTCGCACCCTGACGGTGTCCCCGTACTGCGCCCACATGGTATCCCAATCCTGCTTTGCCTATCTGCTGTGGTAGGTGGATGGGCTCGGTGATTCCCTGACTGCTTTTCCCTAGTCCCTGTCCAGGTTGGAAGTTCATTTTAATCATTTCCTTTGCCACAAAGGTGAGTTCCGGAGGGACCCTTGGTTTCACAGCTGGAGCTCCCAGGCATCTATAATGGGGAGTGCTAATCTCTAGTGCTTGAAAGCTGGCAGGCGCCGCTGACTCATCCACATTGATTACTGGTAGGCCACTCCTGGGAGGAGAAGGGTCATCACATTCGGCCGAGATTGTTACCAGATTCCCATCGATGATCAACTTGATTTTGTGGTGGATCGTGGAAGGAACAGCCCCGGCCATGTGTATCCACGGCCTCCCTAACAGCAGGTTGTAGCTTGCCGTGATATCCAGGACTTGGAAGGAGATATCAAAAGTACAGGGTCCTATCTCCACTGGCAATTCTATCTCCCCGATGGTGTCCCTCCGGGATCCGTCAAAAGCCCGAACCACCACATGAATGGCCCGCAGGCGCTTGGGACTGATGTTCATTTTCTTCAGCGTACTGAGAGGACATATATTCAATGCCGATCCCCCGTCGATCAGTACCCCATTCATGACATATCCTGAGGAGATTACTGCAATGTGTAGCGGTTTTCGGTGCCCCCTTCCCTCTTCGGGAATGTCCTCATCTGTAAAGGATATTGCATCGGTTTCCAATAAGTGGCCTACCAACCGGCCGAAACCCTCCTCACTAATTTCTTTGGGCACAAATGCCTCCTCCAGAACCTTCATCAGGGTTTTGCAATGCTCACTGGATGACAACACCAAATCCATGACTGATGTTAGGGTTGATTCCTCGTTTAAAATCTGGATCCCCCTTATTTCTGGGTGATCCATCCTTTTCAAAAACTCTATGGCCCTTTCCTCAGAAACCTCTTCATTTTTTCTCTTTTGGCTCTCAAGGACTCGCCCGGGCAGATATAAGGGGTTCCCCTTGGTCGTCACGGAAGCACAACTGACCGCTTCCTCTGGCATTCCCCCATAATTCCAGGGTACAGTCTTCAGACTACTGATAGGGAGTTGCGGCCTGGCTGCAAGGATGATGGGCCTCGGGGCTGTCAACTTGACAGGTCCTTCCATGCCATTTGTACTTATCCCTATCAACCTGATGGGCGTTACCCGTGCATTCCCATGATCGTGTATTACGTTGATCATCTCCTCAATTTTCTGCACGTAGTTCAACCTTGGCGGCCCCCCAGCCTCACTTGCCTCTGTCACATTAACTCCCCCTCCATCATGTCTTGGCAGGGGATTTGCTTTAACATTCGGGGAGTCCGGTTGTTCCACCACAATTTCCCCACTGTCTATCATGTTTTGGATTCGATGCTTCAAAGTCCAGCAATCTTGTGTATCATGGCCAGGGGAACTGGAGTGGTATGCACATCGTTTGCTCGGGTCAAATCTTCTACCCTTTGGGTCACTCGGTGGTGCCAGACCAACTATTTTCTTTTGGGCTACTAATACCGCTAGTACCCGTTCAAGCGGCTCCCCGAGCGGGGTGAACACTCGGTTTTGCGAGGCCTCATATCTTCTTCGCCCCTCTGTCCTTTGATCTGTGAAGTTTGGCTGACGGGATGGACCTCCCCTCTGTACCTGAACCGGAAGATGACTTTCCGTTTTTCTGGATGACCCCTGTAAGATGAGGGAAACATCCTCTTCCTTCTTCTTTTGGACCCTCCGGGAAGTGCTGCCATAGTTTCCATTTTGTATTTGCTCGGCAGCAGTTTCTAAAGCAGTAAGATCCCGGATTTTA
The DNA here is from genome assembly GCA_034770075.1 of Aralia elata. Lineage (NCBI taxonomy): Eukaryota > Viridiplantae > Streptophyta > Magnoliopsida > Apiales > Araliaceae > Aralia > Aralia elata. The sequence continues at coordinate 56,799,659 of CM068384.1, read as the reverse complement.
CCCGATTTCAACCCCATGTCAACCATCTCTCCATGTTTAATCATTTCAGCAAAGGGTCTTCCAATCCCCGAGATGACCCGCTCATAATACGGCGCCTCTTGGATGTCTACAAAAGTCATTACCATCTCTGATTCGCTCATCGGGGGGGTTACCTGTGCGGCCATGCCCCTCCATCGTTGCGCATATTCCCTGAAGGACTCCCTAGGGCTGTTTTTTAACCTTTGTCATTTGGTACCTGTCAAGAGCCATCTGGGCCTGAAAGCTGTATTGGGTTAAGAAGGTATGGGCCAATTCCTCCCAGTTGTGGATTCGGGCGTTGTCCGAGGCGGGCATACCAGATTCTTGCCTCCCCCGTTAAGCTTTTCTGGAATAGTTGCATTCTTAACCCCTCGTCTTCGGCATAAGCCCCGAGTTCTCCAATGTATATTTTCAAGTGTGTATAGGGGTCTCCCTTTCCATTGTACTTTTCGAACTCGGGAACTTTGAACTTTTCTGGATATCTGGCTCCGGGGAAAACACATAGATCCGAGTAATTAACCCTGCCCAGGGAGCCTATGCCCTTTAGGGATTGGATGGTTTCCTCCATGTATTTCAATTTTCTCCGAAGGTCGTCATTGTCCCCCTCTTCTGGGATAGTAATCACTGTCCTGCTAGGTATGGGAACGGCCTTTGTAATGACTGGCTCGTCCTTGAGTTGGGGTTGGTCATCCTTACCCAGGTTTACAACATTTTTAGGAGGATTCTGGTCACCCCCTGGTGGTGGAATATTATGTGGTCCTTGGTTTGGCGGATCCTGTCTGAGTAGGAACTGCTCTTTTAGCATCGTGGCCATTTCCATCATCTGTTTTTTGAAGTCATCAAACTCTTCCCGAGATATGGAACTATGATTAGGAATATCAGCCATTTCAGATGTAGAATTTTGGGCTTTCTTAGACTGCGAACGGGTTTGAGGAGCAATCCTGCGAAACAACGGTTCGAAGTTTAGTCTTGGGGAAATGAAAGAATGGATGCATGCTAAAACCGTAACCTTTTGTGTGTTTTTGGGTTTTTTAATCTTTTTCTGCAAAACAACTCGTTAGTGGTTCCTTATTGAAATAATACATGCTAGATATGATTTATGCTTCCCGTGTCGTTCCCTGCAAAACACAGAGGTTAGTAATCTCTTTCGACACAGAAAAAGGGATGTATGAATATTGAATGAGATCATGACATTTAGACATATAAACGTAAAAGGGCATGAAGAGACTTTTCCTGCGTTGGGTTAATCTGAGGCTGACCTACCCTAGGGTTACTCTCGCGGGCTTTTCGGCATGAAGGTTCCCAAATCTTCGCAATCTACTCGTTTGAGCCCTTTCGATTGGAGCGGATTTGAGTGGTGCGTTTCCTGAGCCATCTCCGGGGAGCAGCCCCATCGAGTCCAGTAATAAGCAACCGACGGGTTCGCCTCAGGAGGAGGTACTCTCTCAACATACATTCACATTCATCGTCCTCACCGTATGCAAATGATTACTTTAAAGTAAAACAAATCCATTCAATCATTCATTCATTGGACAACAACACACATCCACACAACAATAAAAAGAAGTCAAAATGTCGCATACACATACACATTTATAAATTTTAAAGGATAGGATAGCATCAAGATTTGTACGCGGCTTAAGCCCTCTAATGTCCCCAGCAGAGTCGCCAGCTGTCGACGCCGGGTTTTCTCGTTCTCTTGGTCTTTTCCAATTTTAGCCTTTTGTTTTAATGATTTTTGGAAAAGGTCGGCATTGATGTCGACGGGGTTTTGAAAGATCGTGTTTTGTGATGAGCCAATTAACCAGAGTCGCCAGTTGGTATATTTGAAATGGATGTACCAACTCATCCGAGTTTTCATTTTTTATAAATCGCTGGCTCATATGTGACTCCGAATTAATTGGTCTGCGAATCGAGATTCATAGAGTTCGGGGGCTTGTTTAAGTGAGGGGAAGGTGTTAGGCACCCCTCGACTTCCGTGAAACACGGTTACCGCAATCTTGATGCTTTCCTATCCTTTAATTCATGAATGTGTGTGTGTAGGTGCGCGTGTGTGTGTGTGTATGTGTGCCCATGTGAATGTTGTGGTGAGTTTGTATGAAAGAGTCATTTGGATTTTAGGGAAAATCGTGCTTTAATTTGAGAACGCTTCGGAATGTCTTTTCGGTATACACGAGAAAGCTTTATTCTTTACGAGAAAGGTTTGATTTTAATTGTCCAAAACTATGAGATTTTCATTAAGTGTTGTTTTGGCAAAACAAGAGTTTTAAACCTCCGTCTAAATAGGAATCGAGATCTATACGTTGCTTTCATAAAATGATGGGCAATTTCTAGAATCTCTTTCACCCTATGCACAAAGATTTAATAAAACATTACTTATTTCTAAAATCAAATTTTGTGATGTTTTGGAAAACGATTTTTTTTTAGCTTTCTCGTTAGATAGGAATCGACATTCATTAACATTTCTCAAATTTTAACCTCGTGATTCTAATATCCTACTTTGGTTGATTTTATGAAAATCTTATCATTTAGCTTTGAAATCAATTTCGTGTCATAATTCAAATCGAGCATAAACACGCGTCGGGGCTATTCATGGGCATGTAAGCCATCAAAATATCCCCGAACGCCAACAATCACAAATTTCACTATCTCGGGGCCTTAAGCACGATTCTCGCCTTAGCGTCGTTTTAAGGCCCAACGATTACATATTTACAATGAAAACTACGTCATTTCTACTTCTTACATCAAGATACAAGAAAATAAACCAACCCGGATAATCTAACAATACCAAGACATCCTAAAATGACGATTTAAAGGAATTGATACCAAATATAACACCTTAAAACAAACAAAGAAATTAATGAACGAATATCATCGGGTTATTAGGAAGAGTTTTTATTCCGATGGAAACTTCACTCATAATCCCTAATTCATTGTTCAATCAATAAATTACATGAAAAATTGCATCTAATTTGATCAAATGATATGATAGAAATTGATATCACAAAAGAGATTTCACCTTGCAATTGATACCCAAATGGATGTGAACTTGATGTATTTGAATAGAAGGAAAGAATCTATTTGATACAATCAAATCAAAAGAAAATTATTCCTCTCTTTTTTCTCTCTTTTCTTCCTATTTGATTGCAAAATTTATGCTATTTCTTCCTCAATTTCCGAGTTTTGCTGCTGTTTTCCGCTGGAATTCTTCCTCTTTCAAATTTTTTGCTGAACCTCCTGTATGCTGCCTGAAGCTGGCTTAAATAGGCTGGCCAAAGCCAGCCGCAGATCTATCTGCGGCTGGCCGCAGATGGATCTGCGGCTGGCCAGCTGGCACGCCTTCCATCGCACTCAGCTGGTAGTGCCTGGTTTCCTGGTTTCCGTGCTGGCGCACCCACTTGGCCGCAGATCTATCCGCGGCTGGCGGGCCTGACTTTCTCGATTTTCGTGCCACGCCTCGATTTTCGTGCCGCAACGTCGGTTTTCGCTGACAGGCTCGGGTTCTGCAGTCCGGGAATTTCCGGGAGACGTGCCACCTCATTCGGAAGTATATGCCTCGGACGGCTTTATTGTCACGTAAACTTGGGTTGCCCAAAACATTGCGGCGGTGCCGGGCGCTCGCCCTTGTGCCCGCTCCTTTGCTCCCGCAAGCTGGTTCAATTGACGATTTCGCCCTCCTGTCATGGTTAGTAGAAGGAAACGCAAAATTTGGGTGTCTACACCTATCCCCGGGGTCGTCGATGGCATCACAGTACCCTGGAGGAGGTCCCGGTGTCTGGCAGCTTTGCCCATTGCCGCATTCAGCTGGAGCTGATCACTGCTGCAGAGGTCGTTTGGACTCCTTATTCTCCTGAGCATCTGGATGTGGGGTTCACAGATGGGTATCCTACCGGCCCGGAGTTCGCACTTTCCACTCGCCGCCTCACTTTGCAGAGTGTCGGGGGCTGGGTGATGTATCTAGGAGAGCGCGCATTCAGATGCGTTACTGGAGAGATCCGCATTCCGCACTCTCTTCCCTTTACTACCTCCTGGCCGTTGGATTCTCAGCCTTCGGAGATCATGCTTGCGGGGGAGGATGGCCGTACACTTTCTTTGGATCCCATCACGAGCGAGGCCTTTCGTACCTGGTGGGTGCCCCGCACCATCGGTCCTCAGACCCGGGCCACTTTCTTTCTCGGAGATATGGTCCCCGGCTCGGTGATGATGACTGATTGGGCCGCCTGCGTTCGGAGTCCCACCCATGCCGAGCAGATCGCCACTCTGACTCGCCAGGTGGAGCAGCTATCGTTGTATCTTCGGGTGCTAGGTCGGACTCCAGAGGACGCCTATGCATATGATCCTGATAGTACGGGTTTTGACACAGGCCCGAGCTCGTCTGATGCTCCAGTACCGCCATATATCCCGGACATGAACTTTGGGCCTCCGACTTCGACGACTCCAGGAGATCAGTTTGAGGATCCGACTTTCTTAGATGACCTCACCTTTGACTAGATCAGGCTAGGATAGGGCCTTTTGTACTTGAACCTACTAGACTTAGTATATTATTTTTTATTATGCACTATGTATTGAACTTCTTCTATTCATTTATGCACAATTTTTATCTTTATGAAATTCAATTGCTCTATTATTAATTGTACGATGCATGCTTTTTATTTATGGATAGAGAATGACCCATGTACAGTCTTTTGATACTATTTTCACAGATGTCGTCATCAGATGTCGTGACACGTTTGGCTCCCATTCCTCCCACAGGGTTGGTTGGTTAGCAGACTTTTCTGCTGGTAGGACAGTTTGTCGCCGGGCGACAGGGCTATTGCAGATGGTCTTCTGGGACATTTCCGATCCTTATTATCCTTTCAGGTGCCGGCAGGCTTTGTTGATGGTATTCTAGGTCATTGGGCCCCTGCCCGTCAGGTGTTCAGGTTAGGGACAGTGGAGATGACTCCTACTCTCGAGGAGTATGCCCACTTTACTGGTTTGCCTTTGGACAGTCCTTGTGCCAGAGTCACAGCTGGTCCCATGCGTCGTCAGTTCTTGACTTTCACTGGGTTGCGGAGGACTGCTCTGCTATCGGTGATCACATCGGACCACCTGATTCCCCTTCATTTCTTGATTGACCGATTCGGCTCACCTGACAGTTTTCGACATTTCTCTGGTGACTTTTTCGTATCCAAGGAGCGTTGGGGCGCTTTGAGAGTAGACGTTTTGATGGCCTGTGTCATCTCAGTTTTGTATTTGTCCGCCGGATCTGATCTGTTGGACATGCGAGTTGTCGCGGCCGTGAGAGCCCTTCAGGAGGATCACACCATTCTTCCCATGATTTTGGAAGATACCTACATGTCAGGCTCCTATTGTCAGTCTTTCCGAGGCAGAGTATTCAGAGGGAGCTCGACTCTGTTGTATGTGTGGTTTATGAGTCATCTTAGTCCCATCGGCCATTTCCGTCGCCAAGGGTTTAGCTTCAACCATGACATAGCCACACAGTTTTTCGTCCTGTGAGCTGTACTGATGCGGCTTCCTGGATAGCATTTTTGTCGGTTATTGAGGATCCTTTTCATCTCCTGATTTACTCGGGTTATTGCTCCTTTATGCGCTTTTTGACTCACATACCCACCCTGGATTTCATCCCTATTGCTGGCTTGAGGGGCGTGACGACTTATCATCCCTTGGCGGTTATGGGGCAGTTTGATCAGACACAGGACTTTCACCCCTTCATGGGTGCAGCCGCCTACCGGTTCCTTATATCATCCCAGACAGAGAGGGATCTACTGCGGGTATACGATCTTTGGTCTTGCAGGATCCTTGCCGAATATAGTGAGAGCTGCCACATCCAGACATTTGCTTACGTGCAGTGGTTGCGCGGAGACTTGGATCCCGTTGGTTTGAGTCAGACTGGGGCCTTTGATGACTCTGGAGTGATTTTCCCAGATGATACCACAGATCATTCCATCTCAGCTGATTCTGCCCCTAGTCGAGTTACTGAGGATACCCTACTCCGCTTGGCCTTGATTACTACTGAAACTGAGAGGGATGCCGCTCTTGTCGAGAGAGATGATTCCATTATGGCTAGAGACGTTGCCATTGCTGACAGAGACACCATTATGTTTTAGACCAGGGCAGTTATAGATGCTCATTCTGAGACTGTCGGCCGAGCCAATGCTTTATTGGATCGCATTGACATGATGGGGCAGCAAATTGTAGGGGATGTTGATGCTTCGGATCTGACCACCGCTTTATCCATCCTGCTTCAGCTAGTTTCAGATTTGTAGATTATTTTATTTCCTGCATAGACTATGTCAGTTTCATCGGTTATCGAAAGAGAAATCTTGTAACAAAATGACTTATATATACAGACATGCATTTAAATTTAGTCATTTTCCCTTTTTATCGTATCGTTGCCTTTCATTTGATCTTCATTTTATCCAGCTGACCATGATTTTGACATTTCGCTTTCTTTCTCTTCTCCAGTCTTGATGGAGATTTGACAGATATTGCCGCACCCCTGTTGATTTCATCGGATTAAGTCTTAGATTTTGGCTAACTGTTTGGTTGGGCTAGGGTTATGTTCCCTGAGATGAAGCTGATTAGTCCGCTGGTTTCGGGAAGGTTTTGAGGGTGTAGGAAGGTTTATCTGGCTGTTGGGAATTGGTTTTGTTTAGGGAAATGATTATTTTTAAGGAATCGGACCGTGCCATGATGGCTGCCTACGTACCCCCACAAGTTGGGAGATCAGGTCCTACGTAGTTCGTTTCTCAAAGAAAAGGGAAACTGATGAATCAAACGTAGAACCGCTTCACCGGGTCAGAATTTAGGGGCTGTGGAAATACCTCACCATCCATTTCCTGCAATATGAGGGCTCCTCCGGATAGCACTTTCTTAATCATAAATGGTCCTTCCCAGTTCGGGGCAAACTTCCCCTTGGCTTCGTCTTGACAAGGCATGACTCTTTTTAGCACCAAATCATTTTCCTTGAACTTCCGAGGTCTTATTCTTTTGTCGTATGATCGAGAGATCCTTTATTGATATAACCAACCGTGCCAAACAGCAGCCACCCTCCTTTCATCAATTAGGGCCAATTGGTCGTATCGACTTTGCATCCAATCCTCCTCGCTTATCTGAGCATCGATCACTATTCTGAGGGACGCCATCTCAACCTCAACTGGCAGAACAGCCTCCATTCCATATACCAAAGCGTAAGGGGTTGCCCCTGTAGAAGTACCCGTTGACGTTCGGTATGCCAGTAGGGTGAGGGGTAGTAGATCCGGCCATCCCCGATGATTAGCAGACATTTTCGTTATGATCTTCTTGATATTTTTATTTGTAGCCTCCACCGCCCCATTCATCTTAGGACGGTAAATGACAGAATTGAGGTGTTTGATCTTAAACTGGTCGCATAATCCCTTCATGAGGGCGTTGTTCAAATTCTTGGCATTATCGGAGAGCAAAACCTCAGGTTGCCCGTATCGACAAATGACATTATTCCTGATGAAACCGATGATGACCTCCTGAGTTACTTTGGGGAAAGAAGCTACTTCTACCCATTTAGTGAAGTAATCGATCATGACGAAAATGAATCGGTGCCCGTTGCTGGCTTTGGGCTCTATCGGTCCGATTACATCCATTCCCCACATTGAGAATGGCCAAGGGGAGGTCATACAGTGTAGTTCATTGGGAGGTGTATGGATCACATTACCGTGCGCCTGACATTGATAACACCGTTTGACATGATCATCGCAGTCGGCTTTCAGTGTTAACCAATAATGCCCTGTTCTCAAGATCTTTTTGGCCAGCATCGGTCCACTCATGTGTGGCCTACACACTCCACCATGTATTTCGTTCATAATCTTTTGGGCCTGTGTCTCATCTACGCATTGCAATAGTCCTAACCCAGCATCCCTCTTGTAGAGTGAATCCCCACTCAGGTAAAACTTCATTGCCATCTTTTGAATTCTCATCCTCTCAGCTCGGCTTGCCTGGTCGGGAATGGATCTATCCCTCAGATATTCCCTTATGTCGTGATACCAAGGCTGCTTTGGCAGAACCATCTCGTCTGACAATACTGCAACATGTTCCTCGTATGCCGGGGCATTCTGTACTGCTATCTCAATCTGTGGAATGTCCCTGCTCTTGATTACGTGGATTAAGGAAGCCAGAGTTGCCAATGCATCAACAAAATCATTCCGTCCCCGGGGAATATGTTGGAAAGCGATATCCTCGAACTCTCGCATCAATTGGATAACACAACGATGGTATGGAAGTAACCGGAGCTCTTTTGTGCTATACTCCCCGATCGCTTGTCTGATTACCAGTTCCGAATCCCCGAACACTGCTAGTCTCTTCACTCCCATATCACGGGCAAAACGGAGTCCCAATATGCATCCCTCGTACTCAGCTGTGTTATTCGAATTACTGAACTGCAATTTAGTAGCTACAGGGTATTGCTCTCCGGTGATAGAGACCAGGACTGCTCCGGCTCCTGCCCCTCAGCATTCATGGCACCATCAAAATACAGCTTCCAGAACTGCCCTTCATCATCACATTTTGTGTGTAATATCCAAAATACATCTTCACCTGACAAAGGAGTTTCTAAAGGCTCCATTCCCCCTGCTGGCGTTTCCGCCAACTGATCTGCAATTCCCTTCCCTTTCATGGCTTTCTGAGTTACGTATACCATGTCGAACTACTGTAAGATTAACTGCCATCTTGATAGTCGACAGTTCAACATGGGCCTTTCAAAAATATATTTTAGGGGATCCATTCTCGATATCAGGTACGTAGTATGCCCATGGAGGTAGTGCTGTAATCTCCCTGCAGCCCAGGCCAAGGTACAACAGGTCTTCTCGATGAGAGTGTAATTCTGTTCACATCGGCTAAATCTCTTGCTGAGGTAATAGATGGCCTGCTCTTTACCTGCTTCATTCTTCTGTCCCAGCATACATCCCATTGCAATGACATTGACCGATATATACATAAACAGAGGGATCCCATCCTTCGGGGGTACCAGCACTGGTGCCTCTATCAGCTGCTTTTTAATGGTCTGAAAGGCTTTCTGACATTGCTCATTCCACTCTTGGGAAGCATCTTTCCTTAATAGTTTGAAAATCGGCTCGCATGTAGTCGTCTAGTGGGATATGAAGCGGCTGATGAAGTTTATTCTTCCCAGGAATCCTCTTATCTCCTTCTCCGTGTGAGGTGCCGACATATCCACAATGGCCTTAATCTTTGCCGGATCCAACTCAATGCCCCGATCACTAACCAGGAATCCCAAGAGCTTTCTCGACTGCACCCCGAAAGCACACTTCGCCGGATTGAGCTTCAAATTATACTTTCTGAGCCGATCGAATAGCTTTTTGAGATAGGTTATATGGTTAGATTCTACCCTTGACTTCACGATAATGTCATCCACGTAGACCTCTATCTCCTTGTGCATCATGTCGTGGAACAGGGCCATCATGGCTCTCTGATAAGTAGCCCCCACATTTGTAAGACCGAAAGCCAATCGTCTATAGCAGAAAGTGCCCCAAGGGGTGATGAACGCGGTCTTTTACCGATCTTCTTCCGCCACCATTATCTGATGATACCCCGCAAAGCAATCAACAAAAGAGTACATCTCGTACTGGGCTGTGTTATCCACCAGGATGTGTATGAAAGGCATCGGGAAGTTATCCTTGAGACTGGCCTTGTTTAGATCTCTATAGTCGACACATACCCTCACCTTCCCTCCAGGCTTAGCCACTGGGACTACATTGGACAGCCATTCTGGGTAAGTGGACACCATAATGATTCTAGCCCTGAACTGTTTGATGATCTCTTCCTTCACCTTCAAGCTCCACTCCGGTTTCAGCTTTCTTAGTTTCTGCTTGACAGGCCTGAAACCCTCCTTGATGGGCAATCGGTGTACCACAATGTCGGTGGATAATCCGATCATGTCCTCATGAGACCAGGCAAAGACATCCTCATATTGGCTTAGCAACTCAGTTATTTTTGCTTTCTGGCTAGGGGTAAGGTCTGTCCCTATCTTGAGCTCTTTGGGTGTATCAGGGGTTCCAATATCTATGGTGATGGTTTGGTCTAAGTTGGGTTTGGGTTTATCCTCGACCCATCCTTTGATCTCGTCAGGCGCGTCGTCGTAATCTATCTCGTCTTGCTCAATGCCCATCAAATCAAAATCCAGCTTAATATCAAAATCATAGTCATCATTCAAATTTGAAAGACCGTTTGTTAGGCAAGGATTACTCAAATTGGTACACCTGACATGAAACAAAATATTTGTCATATATAAGTTATTTTCCACAACGATCACATTTTCAGATAACATTACGAACGACATAATTATGCAAAATACAAAACAAAAAAAAAAACTTCTTCATCCTCCCATCCTCTGGGGTCTACCACCCTGATGTCAGGTTTTACCCTTGTTTGGATATCACCGGTTTCATGGTCCAGTTGTCGACGGTCAGGTCAAATGAAATGCGCTGGATAAAAGGGGGCTTCACATCGGAAACTTCCCCGATGATTACGGCTACGTCGCCTG